>OY992891.1:20505260-21007760 GCA_963921405.1 Cepaea hortensis
GCTCTATATACCTCCACAATGTCAGCTCTCTATAGACCTCCACAATGTCAGATCTCTATAGACCTCCACAATGTCAGCTCTCTATAGACCTCCACAATGTCAGCTCTCTATAGAATTCCACAATGTCAGCTCTCTATAGACTTCCACAATGTCAGCTCTATATAGACCTCCACAATGTCAGCTCTCTATAGACTCCCACAATGTCAGCTCTCTATAGACTCCCACAATGTCAGCTCTCTATAGACTCCCACAATGTCAGCTTTCTATAGACTCCCACAATGTCAGCTCTCTATAGACCTCCACAAAGTCAGATCTCTATAGACCTTCACAATATCAGCTCTCTATAGAACTCCACAATGTCAGCTCTCTATAGACTCCCACTATGTCACTTCTGTATAGACCTCCAAATGTCAGCTCTCTATAGATTTCCACAATGTCATCGCTCTATAGACCTCCACAATGTCAGCTCTCTATAGACCTCCACAATGTCAGCTCTCTATAGGCCTCCACAATGTCAGCTCTCTATAGACCTCCACAATGTCAGCTCTCTATAGACTCCCATAATGTCAGCTCTCTATAGACTCCCACAATGTCAACACTCTATAGACTCCCACAATGTCAGCTCTCTATAGACCTCCACAATATCAGCTCTCTATATACCTCCACAATGTCAGCTCTCTATAGACCTCCACAATGTCAGCTCTCTATAGACCCCCACAATGTCAGCTCTCTATAGACCTCCACAATGTCAGCTCTCTATAGACTTCCACAATGTCAGCTCTCTATAGACTCCCAAAATATCAGCTCTCTATAAACCCCCACAATGTCAGCGCTCTATATACCTCCACAATGTCAGCTCTCTATAGACCTCCACAATGTCAGATCTCTATAGACCTCCACAATGTCAGCTCTCTATAGACCTCCACAATGTCAGCTCTCTATAGAATTCCACAATGTCAGCTCTCTATAGAACTCCACAATGTTAGCTCTCTATAGACCTCCACAATGTCAGCTCTCTATAGACGTCCACTATGTCAGCTCTCTATAGACTCCCACAATGTCACCTGTCTATAGACCTCCACAATGTCAGCTCTCTGTAGACCTCCACAATGTCAGCTCTCTATATACCTCCGCAATGTCAGTTCTCTATAGACCTCCACAATGTTAGCTCTCTATAGACCACCACAATGTTAGCTCTCTATAGACTCCCACAATGTCAGCTCTCTATAGACTCCCACTATGTCAGCTCTCTATAGACTCCCACTATGTCAGCTATCTATAGACTCCCACTATGTCAGCTCTCTATAGACTCCCACTATGTCAGCTCTCTATAGACTCCCAAAATGTCAGCTCTCTATAGACTCCCACAATGTCAGCTCTCTATAGACACCCACTATGTCAGCTCTCTATAGACCTCCACAATGTCAGCTCTCTATAGACTCCCACAATGTCAGCTCTCTATAGACCTCCACAATGTCAGCTCTCTATATACCTCCACAATGTCAGCTCTCTATAGACCTCCACAATGTTAGCTCTCTATAGACAACCACAATGTCAGCTCTCTATAGACCTCCACAATATCAGCTTTCAATAGAACTCCACAATGTCAGGTCTCTAAAGACTCCCACAATGTCAGCTCTCTATAGACTCCCACAATGTTACCTCTCTATAGACCTACAAATGTCAACTCTCTAAAGACTCCCACAATGTCAGCTCTCTATAGACTCCCACAATGCCAGCTCTCTATAGACTCCCACAATGTCAGCTCTCTATAGACTCCCACAATGTCAGCTCTCTATAGATTCCCACAATGTCAACTCTCTAAAGACTCCCACAATGTCAGCTCTCTATAGACTCCCACAATGTCAGCTCTCTATAGACTCCCACAATGCCAGCTCTCTATAGATTCCCACAATGTCAACTCTCTATAGACTCCCACAATGTCAGCTCTCTATAGACTCCCACAATGTCAACTCTCTAAAGACTCCCACAATGTCAGCTCTCTATAGACTCCCACAATGTACGCTCTCTATAGACCTCCACTATGTCAGCTCTCTATAGACCTCCACAATGTCAGCTCTCTATAGACCTCCACAATGTCAACTCTCTATAGACTCCCAGAATGTCAGCTCTCTATAGACTCCCACAATGTCAGCTCTCTATAGACTCCCACAATGCCAGCTCTCTATAGACTCCCACAATGTCAGCTCTCTATAGACTCCCACAATGTCAGCTCTCTATAGACTCCCACAATGTCAACTCTCTAAAGACTCCCACAATGTCAGCTCGCTATAGACTCCCACAATGTACGCTCTCTATAGACCTCCACTATGTCAGCTCTCTATAGACCTCCACAATGTCAGCTCTCTATAGACCTCCACAATGTCAGATCTCTATAGACTCCCACAATGTCAGCTCTCTATAGACTCCCACAATGTCAGCTCTCTATAGACCTCCACAATGTCAGCTCTCTATAGACCTTCACAATATCAGCTCTCTGTAGAACTCCACAATGTCAGCTCTCTATAGACTCCCACAATGTCACTTCTGTATAGACCTCCACAATGTCAGCTCTCTATAGACCACCACAATATCAGCTATCTATAGAATCCCACAATGTCAGCTCTCTATAGACCTCCACAATGTCAGCTCTCTATAGACTCCCACAATGTCAGCTCTCTATAGACTCCAAACAATGTCAGCTCTCTATAGACCTCAACAATGTCAGCTCTCTATAGACCTTCACAATATCAGCTCTCTATAGAACTCCACAATGTCAGCTCTCTATAGACTCCCACAATGTCACTTCTGTATAGACCTCCACAATGTCAGCTCTCTATAGATTTCCACAATGTCAGCGCTCTATAGACCTCCACAATGTCAGCTCTCTATAGACTCCCACAATGTCAGCTCTCTATAGACTCCCACAATGTCAGCTCTCTATAGAACTCCACAATGTCAGCTCTCTATAGGCCTCCACAATGTCAGCTCTCTATAGACCTCCACAATGTCAGCTCTCTATAGACTCCCACAATGTCAACACTCTATAGACTCCCACAATGTCAGCTCTCTATAGACCTCCACAATGTCAGCTCTCTATAAACCCCCACAATGTCAGCGCTCTATATACCTCCACAATGTCAGCTCTCTATAGACCTCCACAATGTCAGATCTCTATAGACCTCCACAATTTCAGCTCTCTATAGACCTCCACAATGTCAGCTCTCTATAGAATTCCACAATGTCAGCTCTGTATAGACCTCCACAATGTCAGCTCTCTATAGACCTCCACAATGCCAGCTCTTTATAGACGTCCACTATGTCAGCTCTCAATAGACTACCACAATGTCAGCTCTCTATAGACTCCCACAATGTCAGCTCTCTATATACCTCCACAATGTCAGCTCTCTATAGACCTCCACAATGTCAGCTCTCTATAGACCCCCACAATGTCAGCTCTCTATAGACCTCCACAGTGTCAGTTCTCTATAGACTTCCACAATGTCAGCTCTCTATAGACTCCCACAATGCCAGCTCTCTATAAGCCCCCACAATGTCAGCGCTCTATATACCTCCACAATGTCAGCTCTCTATAGACCTCCACAATGTCAGATCTCTATAGACCTCCACAATGTCAGCTCTCTATAGACCTCCACAATGTCAGCTCTCTATAGAATTCCACAATGTCAGCTCTCTATAGACTTCCACAATGTCAGCTCTATATAGACCTCCACAATGTCAGCTCTCTATAGACTCCCACAATGTCAGCTCTCTATAGACTCCCACAATGTCAGCTCTCTATAGACTCCCACAATGTCAGCTTTCTATAGACTCCCACAATGTCAGCTCTCTATAGACCTCCACAAAGTCAGATCTCTATAGACCTTCACAATATCAGCTCTCTATAGAACTCCACAATGTCAGCTCTCTATAGACTCCCACTATGTCACTTCTGTATAGACCTCCAAATGTCAGCTCTCTATAGATTTCCACAATGTCATCGCTCTATAGACCTCCACAATGTCAGCTCTCTATAGACCTCCACAATGTCAGCTCTCTATAGGCCTCCACAATGTCAGCTCTCTATAGACCTCCACAATGTCAGCTCTCTATAGACTCCCATAATGTCAGCTCTCTATAGACTCCCACAATGTCAACACTCTATAGACTCCCACAATGTCAGCTCTCTATAGACCTCCACAATATCAGCTCTCTATATACCTCCACAATGTCAGCTCTCTATAGACCTCCACAATGTCAGCTCTCTATAGACCCCCACAATGTCAGCTCTCTATAGACCTCCACAATGTCAGCTCTCTATAGACTTCCACAATGTCAGCTCTCTATAGACTCCCAAAATATCAGCTCTCTATAAACCCCCACAATGTCAGCGCTCTATATACCTCCACAATGTCAGCTCTCTATAGACCTCCACAATGTCAGATCTCTATAGACCTCCACAATGTCAGCTCTCTATAGACCTCCACAATGTCAGCTCTCTATAGAATTCCACAATGTCAGCTCTCTATAGAACTCCACAATGTTAGCTCTCTATAGACCTCCACAATGTCAGCTCTCTATAGACGTCCACTATGTCAGCTCTCTATAGACTCCCACAATGTCACCTGTCTATAGACCTCCACAATGTCAGCTCTCTGTAGACCTCCACAATGTCAGCTCTCTATATACCTCCGCAATGTCAGTTCTCTATAGACCTCCACAATGTTAGCTCTCTATAGACCACCACAATGTTAGCTCTCTATAGACTCCCACAATGTCAGCTCTCTATAGACTCCCACTATGTCAGCTCTCTATAGACTCCCACTATGTCAGCTATCTATAGACTCCCACTATGTCAGCTCTCTATAGACTCCCACTATGTCAGCTCTCTATAGACTCCCAAAATGTCAGCTCTCTATAGACTCCCACAATGTCAGCTCTCTATAGACACCCACTATGTCAGCTCTCTATAGACCTCCACAATGTCAGCTCTCTATAGACTCCCACAATGTCAGCTCTCTATAGACCTCCACAATGTCAGCTCTCTATATACCTCCACAATGTCAGCTCTCTATAGACCTCCACAATGTTAGCTCTCTATAGACAACCACAATGTCAGCTCTCTATAGACTCCAACAATGACATCTCTCTATAGACCTCCACAATGTCAGCTATCTATAGACTCCCACTATGTCATCTCTCTATTGACTCCCACTATGTCAGCTCTCTATAGACTTCCACAATGTCAGGTCTCTATAGACTCCCACAATGACATCTCTCTATGGACCTCCACAATGTCAGCGCTCTATAGACCTCCACAATGTCAGCTCTCTATAGACTTCCACAATGTCAGGTCTCTATAGACTCCCACAATGTCAGCTCTCTATAGACCTCCACAATGTCAGCTCTCTATAGACTCCCACAATGTCAGCTTTCTATAGACTCCCACAATGTCAGCTCTCTATAGACCTCCACAATGTCAGCTCTCTATAGACCTCCACAACGTCAGCTCTCTAAAGACTCCAACAATGTCAGCTCTCTATAGACTCCCACAATGTCAGCTCTCTATAGACTCCCACTATGTCAGCTCTCTATAGACTCCCACTATGTCAGCTTTCTATAGACTCCCACAATGTCAGCTCTCTATAGACTCCCACAATGTCAGCTCTCTATAGACACCCACTATGTCAGCTATCTATAGACTCCCACTATGTCAGCTCTTTATAGACCTCCACAATGTCAGCTCTCTATAGACTCCCACAATGTCAGCTCTATATAGACTCCCACAATGTCAGCTCTCTATAGAACTCCACAATGTCAGCTCTCTATAGGCCTCCACAATGTCAGCTCTCTATAGACCTCCACAATGTCAGCTCTCTATAGACTCCCACAATGTCAACACTCTATAGACTCCCACAATGTCAGCTCTCTATAGACCTCCACAATGTCAGCTCTCTATAAACCCCCACAATGTCAGCGCTCTATATACCTCCACAATGTCAGCTCTCTATAGACCTCCACAATGTCAGATCTCTATAGACCTCCACAATTTCAGCTCTCTATAGACCTCCACAATGTCAGCTCTCTATAGAATTCCACAATGTCAGCTCTGTATAGACCTCCACAATGTCAGCTCTCTATAGACCTCCACAATGCCAGCTCTTTATAGACGTCCACTATGTCAGCTCTCAATAGACTACCACAATGTCAGCTCTCTATAGACTCCCACAATGTCAGCTCTCTATATACCTCCACAATGTCAGCTCTCTATAGACCTCCACAATGTCAGCTCTCTATAGACCCCCACAATGTCAGCTCTCTATAGACCTCCACAGTGTCAGTTCTCTATAGACTTCCACAATGTCAGCTCTCTATAGACTCCCACAATGCCAGCTCTCTATAAGCCCCCACAATGTCAGCGCTCTATATACCTCCACAATGTCAGCTCTCTATAGACCTCCACAATGTCAGATCTCTATAGACCTCCACAATGTCAGCTCTCTATAGACCTCCACAATGTCAGCTCTCTATAGAATTCCACAATGTCAGCTCTCTATAGACTTCCACAATGTCAGCTCTATATAGACCTCCACAATGTCAGCTCTCTATAGACTCCCACAATGTCAGCTCTCTATAGACTCCCACAATGTCAGCTCTCTATAGACTCCCACAATGTCAGCTTTCTATAGACTCCCACAATGTCAGCTCTCTATAGACCTCCACAAAGTCAGATCTCTATAGACCTTCACAATATCAGCTCTCTATAGAACTCCACAATGTCAGCTCTCTATAGACTCCCACTATGTCACTTCTGTATAGACCTCCAAATGTCAGCTCTCTATAGATTTCCACAATGTCATCGCTCTATAGACCTCCACAATGTCAGCTCTCTATAGACCTCCACAATGTCAGCTCTCTATAGGCCTCCACAATGTCAGCTCTCTATAGACCTCCACAATGTCAGCTCTCTATAGACTCCCATAATGTCAGCTCTCTATAGACTCCCACAATGTCAACACTCTATAGACTCCCACAATGTCAGCTCTCTATAGACCTCCACAATATCAGCTCTCTATATACCTCCACAATGTCAGCTCTCTATAGACCTCCACAATGTCAGCTCTCTATAGACCCCCACAATGTCAGCTCTCTATAGACCTCCACAATGTCAGCTCTCTATAGACTTCCACAATGTCAGCTCTCTATAGACTCCCAAAATATCAGCTCTCTATAAACCCCCACAATGTCAGCGCTCTATATACCTCCACAATGTCAGCTCTCTATAGACCTCCACAATGTCAGATCTCTATAGACCTCCACAATGTCAGCTCTCTATAGACCTCCACAATGTCAGCTCTCTATAGAATTCCACAATGTCAGCTCTCTATAGAACTCCACAATGTTAGCTCTCTATAGACCTCCACAATGTCAGCTCTCTATAGACGTCCACTATGTCAGCTCTCTATAGACTCCCACAATGTCACCTGTCTATAGACCTCCACAATGTCAGCTCTCTGTAGACCTCCACAATGTCAGCTCTCTATATACCTCCGCAATGTCAGTTCTCTATAGACCTCCACAATGTTAGCTCTCTATAGACCACCACAATGTTAGCTCTCTATAGACTCCCACAATGTCAGCTCTCTATAGACTCCCACTATGTCAGCTCTCTATAGACTCCCACTATGTCAGCTATCTATAGACTCCCACTATGTCAGCTCTCTATAGACTCCCACTATGTCAGCTCTCTATAGACTCCCAAAATGTCAGCTCTCTATAGACTCCCACAATGTCAGCTCTCTATAGACACCCACTATGTCAGCTCTCTATAGACCTCCACAATGTCAGCTCTCTATAGACTCCCACAATGTCAGCTCTCTATAGACCTCCACAATGTCAGCTCTCTATATACCTCCACAATGTCAGCTCTCTATAGACCTCCACAATGTTAGCTCTCTATAGACAACCACAATGTCAGCTCTCTATAGACTCCAACAATGACATCTCTCTATAGACCTCCACAATGTCAGCTATCTATAGACTCCCACTATGTCATCTCTCTATTGACTCCCACTATGTCAGCTCTCTATAGACTTCCACAATGTCAGGTCTCTATAGACTCCCACAATGACATCTCTCTATGGACCTCCACAATGTCAGCGCTCTATAGACCTCCACAATGTCAGCTCTCTATAGACTTCCACAATGTCAGGTCTCTATAGACTCCCACAATGTCAGCTCTCTATAGACCTCCACAATGTCAGCTCTCTATAGACTCCCACAATGTCAGCTTTCTATAGACTCCCACAATGTCAGCTCTCTATAGACCTCCACAATGTCAGCTCTCTATAGACCTCCACAACGTCAGCTCTCTAAAGACTCCAACAATGTCAGCTCTCTATAGACTCCCACAATGTCAGCTCTCTATAGACTCCCACTATGTCAGCTCTCTATAGACTCCCACTATGTCAGCTTTCTATAGACTCCCACAATGTCAGCTCTCTATAGACTCCCACAATGTCAGCTCTCTATAGACACCCACTATGTCAGCTATCTATAGACTCCCACTATGTCAGCTCTTTATAGACCTCCACAATGTCAGCTCTCTATAGACTCCCACAATGTCAGCTCTATATAGACTCCCACAATGTTAGCTCTCCATAGACACCCACAATATCAGCTATCTATAGACTCCCACAATGTCAGCTCTCTATAGACCTCCACAATGTCAGCTCTATATAGACCTCCACAATGTCAGCTCTCTATAGACTCCCACAATGTCAGCTCTCTATAGACCTCCACAATGTCAGCTCTCTATAGACCTTCACAATATCAGCTCTCTATAGAACTCCACAATGTCAGCTCTCTATAGACTCCCACAATGTCACTTCTGTATAGACCTCCACAATGTCAGCTCTCTATAGATTTCCACAATGTCAGCGCTCTATAGACCTCCACAATGTCAGCTCTCTATAGACTCCCACAATGTCATCTCTCTATAGACTCCCACAATGTCAGCTCTCTATAGAACTCCACAATGTCAGCTCTCTATAGACCTCCACAATGTCAGCTCTCTATAGACCTCCACAATGTCAGCTCTCTATAGACTCTCACAATGTCAGCTCTCTATAGACTCCTACAATGTCAACACACTATAGACTCCCACAATGTCAGCTCTCTATAGACCTCCACAATTTCAGCTCTCTATATACCTCCACAACGTCAGCTCTCTATAGACCTCCACAATGTCAGCTCTCTATAGACCTCCACAATGTCAGCTCTCTATAGAATTCCACAATGTCAGCTCTCTATAGACTCCCACAATGTCAACACTCTATAGACTCCCACAATGTCAGCTCTCTATAAACCCCCACAATGTCAGCGCTCTATATACCTCCACAATGTCAGCTCTCTATAGACCCCCACAATGTCAGCTCTCTATAGACCTCCACAATGTCAGCTCTCTATAGACCTCCACAATGTCAGCTCTCTATAGATTTCCACAATGTCAGCTCTCTATAAACCCCCACAATGTCAGCGCTCTATATACCTCCACAATGTCAGCTCTCTATAGACCTCCACAATGTCAGATCTCTATAGACCTCCACAATGTCAGCTCTCTATAGACCTCCACAATGTCAGCTCTCTATAGAATTCCACAATGTCAGCTCTCTATAGACCTCCACAATGTCAGCTCTCTGTAGACCTCCACAATGTCAGCTCTCTATATACCTCCACAATGTCAGTTCTTTATAGACCTCCACAATGTTAGCTCTCTATAGACCACCACAATGTCAGCTCTCTATAGACTCCCACAATGTCAGCTCTCTATAGACTCCCACTATGTCAGCTCTCTATAGACTCCCACTATGTCAGCTATCTATAGACTCCCACTATGTCAGTTCTCTATAGACTCCCTCTATGTCAGCTCTCTATAGACTCCCACAATGTCAGCTCTCTATAGACTCCCACAATGTCATCTCTCTATAGACTCCCACTATGTCAGCTCTCTATAGACTCCCACTATGTCAGCTATCTATAGACTCCCACAATGTCAGCTCTCTATAGACCTCCACAATGTCAGCTCTCTATATACCTCCACAATGTCAGTTCTCTATAGACCTCCACAATGTTAGCTCTCTATAGACCACCACAATGTCAGCTCTCTATAGACTCCAACAATGACATCTCTCTATAGACCTCCACAATGTCAGCTATCTATAGACTCCCACTATGTTATCTCTCTATTGACTCCCACTATGTCAGCTCTCTATAGACTTCCACAATGTCAGGTCTCTTTAGACTCCCACAATGACATCTCTCTATGGACCTCCACAATGTCAGCGCTCTATAGACCTCCACAATGTCAGCTCTCTATAGACTTCCACAATGTCAGGTCTCTATAGACTCCCACAATGTCAGCTCTCTATAGACCTCCAGAATGTCAGCTCTCTATAGACCTCCACAATGTCAGCTCTCTATAGACCTCCACAATGTCAGCTCTCTATAGACTTCCCCAATGTCAGCTCTCTATAGACATCAACAATGTCAGATCTCTATAGACTCCCACTATGTCAGCTCTCTATAGACTCCCACAAGTTCAGCTCTCTATAGACCTCCACAATGTCAGCTCTCTATAGACTCCCACAATGTTAGCTCTCTATAGACCTATTTACGGTTTACGAGTTAAAATATTTCGGAGACTCCTGTGGGTCGTCGCTAAAAGCTACGGAGTTCGTGCTTTGTGCGACGCTTTCCGCGCTGCGGAAAGAGACCGAGCCATATGGGATAAAACCCGGTGCAATGAAGTCGACCCTGTCGACTTTTAAGCGACTTTATAGACCTATGTGGCGAAAGCCATGTCCTGTCCTTAAAATCTTGCTAAAAGGAAACAGAGGCTATAACACTATATAGCTGTTTGCAGGTTACTATAAAACATTTACTAGTAACGTAATACTAGTTTAGCTTATGGGTGTTTATGTAGTTTGGTCGAGCAGAGAAAACCAAGCAAAGTGGCCAGGTTAGCGAAGGGCCAAATCGGCTACAGTCTTCCGGCCAGTACCTCATGAAATAGCCAACTCAACCGGTCGACATTTTGAACTCTCTAGCTAAACAGTGAGACAGAAAATATTGAAATTATCATCAGTGGTTGCATTGCACCACAACTATTTAATATTAAGGCAGGTTGAGATACAGAGGTCGGCAGATTCTAAAACTGGGTAGGTGTAGATAATTAACAAATTTATTTGTGTGTTTAGTTCGACAAATACGTGTGCCGGAAATTTATCTGTGGAATCAAACCAGCAGACTAAAAATCATACAACAGGTTATGTACACGGCTAAATCTAGTTACTAAGTAGGGATACTTATTAAATATATATATTAAAATATTATTATTAGATCCCGAACGAAACTGGACGTAATAACAGGAAACCTGTTCTAGTATATTCCTACACATTCTGTGTCGGAAAATAGATGTTGACGGCAAACAGAAAATCCAACACTTGTGCACGAAACCAGTTACGCGGGTTTGGTATACCCGGAATTGAATTCGTTATATATATATATATATATATATATATATATATATATATATATATATATATATATATATATATAAAATATCTTTCCAGTGGAAATACTGTTAGTAAAGCAGGTTAAAGCCACAGTAAATTAATATTAATGACATAGATGTCCAAACGGTTGGTAACAATGCCGCGTGGGTGGCCCAAGGTCATTAAAGTACCACGTGGGCCGGCATCCTGTACCATTCTAGCCTTGTCAGCATCTTTGTGTGTGTACAGTTACTAGTCTATCAAGATAGCTTTTTCATGAGAAAATATTCCTTTTTCATACCGATCTTTTATAATTATTCTGTATGCTTGATGTTTTCCAGCCAAGCTAGTTTTCTTTTGAGAAATTCATATAAGAGAAATTCTTATGTCTTTTTAATTAATACTTTATTTATAAGAGTATTAGATGTGGAAGGAAAATGGTATATAGGTCTTCTTCTGTGTACTGTCAATGGTATACTGATAGGGAAGATAATCTTAATATGAGTAGGATGTTGTGAGGCTATGTTACATGTGTGAACAGACAATCTACCACCTGAGCAATCACTCACGCAATCTCGTTTTGTTTGACTCTCGTCCACAGATTGTTGTGTCACCAGCAACGCCATTATTGCCACACTCATCACGAGAAGCAACCAACAACCAAATAACCTAATAATAATAATAGTCTACAATTTCATAGGACTAAACGTATCCGCCAGAGAGCAGTAAAGAAACCTGTGATTGTCTTTTTAATATCAACCCAGATTGCCAGTAGAAGTTCTGGGAGAACACAGTTCAGCAAGCTTTTGGACTAACCAATAAATAAGAAGAAAAGACAATAAAATTAGTCACAGCGCCATCCTCAAGACAAATCGTAGTGGACCAGCACCTCGTGAAGCGAAGAAGCGGCTAGAACAGACGATCTTGAGACGGGGAGAGCAGCAGCTAAGTGCCTGGCAACCCACTTCCTATGCCATTAGACCAACATCGGACCCTCGCATCACTATCTTACAGTGATTACACTGAGCATGTTGGCTCGATAAACTAATAAATATAGTAGTGTTCTAGAATCAAATAGGAAAAGAAAAATCAAGTTTTTATAAATTAAAACACGTGTGTGTAGTTGTGAACTTTCTAACAAATGACTCTGTTATCAGTTTATACATAGCTATTGAGTGACTGAGCGAAAGATTGTACTATATTTATCTGTATAGTCTTGTCTATCTCCTTGTGGTGAGACAGTGCAAGACTTGGGGGCTTTTATTTTTCTTCTCAGGTGCATGTAGCAGGATAAATAGGTCTGCAATCTATATTAAAGTATTGCTGTCAACCTTACCTTTCTTAGCCTGGACACTGTTAGAATACCTGATCATTTCCTGGGTCGATAATTCCATATGGTCCAGATTCACGAGCCTTTTGATCTTGTCTTCGGCAGTGAATAGTCTTTCTATTTCTGAAAGTCTTATTGTCGCTACTTTGAAAGTGAATTCCATCAATTAGCTAGCGCTACGCTACAACCTCCACAATGTCAGCTCTTTATATACCCCCACAATGGCAGCTAAATATGAATGACTGAGCCTCATTCTTAATTCTTTATTAAATATTATTTCTCATTCCTAATTTTATTTTAACCTCCTAGTTCTGTCCAGCTAGATCTGTCATTCTATTTTTGTCCATATAATTTTGACATGCTAGTTTTGTCCTAATAATTTTGTCAAACAAGTTTTGTCCCGCTAGTTGTGTCCAGCTAGTTTTGTCAGACTAGTTTTGACCTACTAGTTTGTCCAGCAAGTTTTGTCCTCTTGGCTTTGTCCAGCTACTTTTGACCGGCGTGTTCTGACCTATCAGCTATGACCAGCTAGCTCCTATCTGCTTGGTATTACTTGTTAGTTCTAACCTGCAAGTTTTTGCCTGCTAGTTCTGACCTACCGGATAATTATCGTCTAGTTCTCACCTGCTATTTCTTCACATTTCTCACATAGGAACTCAACGGCAGTGTCTATCATGCGACATAACTCCTGGTAATCCACGTTGTTGTCTCCCCCTTGTGTCCATGAATCTCCTGCTACGAGTATCTGCAAAAGCACATTTACAGAGATCAATCACAGAACAGTGAATGTGAAACAAATTCCTCAACAGAGATGTCCAGACGGGGAGAGATGTATCAATAAACTGACAACACAGCCTTACAACCATTGGAAGAACCAGTGGACAGGACCAGAACTGGGTGTTTCAACTGCAGATGTCAGCACCACTCTCACAGATGACTCCCCGCCTGACTACACCATGACCGAAGTATGTGGAAGCCTCACACTTCACGGGAGCCGAGTGTTGCAATGGGTAACATGCTAGCTGGCCGGCACTGTGGTCATGTGTTCGAGGCCAACATATTATGTTTGTTAAACTGACCTGGGCTTCCTGGTCGACGCAGCCTAAAAATGCGTGCCAAGAAATATTGTGGGAAGTAACAGCGGCCGACGTTGTGATGACCACATCGTAATGTTGACCACATCGTGCATCAAGAGGTCCATAAACATGTGGGTCTAGTGTAATGTTGACCACATCGTGCATCAAGGGGTCTATACAAATGTGGGCCTATTGTAATGTTGACCACATCGTGAATCATGAGGTCTATAAACAGTATGTGGCTAGTGTAATGTTGACCAAATCGTGCATCAAGAAATCTATAAACATGTGGGGCCGGAGTAATGTTGACCACATCGTGCATCCAGAGCTCTATAAACATGTCGGACCACGCCACCTGGACACCAACTTCAACAATGACATAGACAAATAGCGTAATGTTGACCACATCATGCATCCAGAGCTCTATAAACATATGGGGCCTTCGTAATGTTGACCACTTCGTAATGTTGACCAATTCGTAATGATGACCACGTCGTACATCAAGTGAGGTCCATAAACATGTGGGTCTAGTGTAATGTTGACCACATCGTGCATCAAGGGGTCTATACAAATGTGGGCCTAGTGTAATGTTGACCACATCGTGAATCATGAGGTCTATAAACAGTATGTGGCTAGTGTAATGTTGACCAAATCGTGCATCAAGAAATCTATAAACATGTGGGGCCGGAGTAATGTTGACCACATCGTGCATCCAGAGCTCTATAAACATGTCGGACCACGCCACCTGGACACCAACTTCCACAATGACATAGACAAATAGCGTAATGTTGACCACATCATGCATCCAGAGCTCTATAAACATATGGGGCCTTCGTAATGTTGACCAATTCGTAATGATGACCACGTCGTACATCAAGAGCTCTATAAACATATGAGGCTAGCATCATATATCCACTAAAAGTGAAGGCAGGTAAAAGTGGCGTGTGCTTTACTACTACCTCTTCACGCCACAATACCAGTTTCTGCCTAGACACTTACATTTAATAAGACATGTGAACAGAAGAGTCTTAGGGGCTATACAAACCCAATCTTTATGTGTGGGAGCACATTATGGACAATTAACAGACAAGTGAGGAATTATGTGGAAACTACAGAGGTCGGGGCTTTTGTTTGTTTATTCGTTTGTTTGTTTTTGTTTTTGTAGAAGAATGATGATAATACTGTGGACGGATAGAAAGTTCAATGTATAATAGTTGAAAGACAGTAGCTCACAAAGACAACTGATTACTGGCACCAGAAGCAGACAGTTGACGTTCTTTGGGCATGTCATGAGGAAGGCACAACTGGAGTTTGTGGTCATAGCGCGAAGATTGGAGGAGAGGGGCGGCAGGTGGAGACCAAGAGAGAAGATGATGGACAGTATGCAATCATGGCATACAAATACATAACTGTTAGAAATGACTGGCAACACGCAATGCAGAAAGTTGTGGATAGACAAGTTTACCAGCGCCACACGGGGCGGACTATAAGATGAGTGCCTAAATCATGCTTCTATCAATTCATGTGTTCTTGAGGCACGATTGGGACACGATCTACCGGCTTGAGTATTAACTTCACGTTACAGATAGATAAAGATAAACCTATGGCAGGTCCCACACTAAGAAGACTCGATACTAGTATAAGTAGATAGTCCTTTTTCTGGAACTCACGGCACAGAAGACATAGAGGGAAGCGTGGCATGCACGGAAAAGGGAACTAG
Source organism: Cepaea hortensis (assembly GCA_963921405.1). Taxonomy (NCBI): domain Eukaryota; kingdom Metazoa; phylum Mollusca; class Gastropoda; order Stylommatophora; family Helicidae; genus Cepaea; species Cepaea hortensis. Next base: position 20,520,942 of record OY992891.1, read on the forward strand.
AGATGGAGATGGAAGATATGGGGAGCTGCGGGAGATGGCAAACGATGGGACGGCTCAGTGTGAGTTGATTGATGGCTTATGCTACAATAGGGGATACAGTGGAGAAGAAGTCCCATAGTAGAACATAGCACATTCTAGGTTACATGACATTGAGGTCAGGTGGTATAAGTCCTTTAAGCCGCTTCCTTGTTCAGACAATACCCAGAATATTATGAAAATTACCCAGTACTCATTTCATGAGCCTTGTCCACCCCAGGGCCATATATGTCAGGAGGGGGGGGGGGAGGGGGGTTTCCCTATTGGGTGTTGAATATCAGGACCTCTGACGTGGCTAGCAAGCGTGCTAACCAAAAAAGCCACCACGAATCCTTGTAGGCTAGATATTCAACTTGGTGAAGCTCAACTGGAACATTGAAGAACAGGAACTGTTGTCGGCTGTAAACTGGTGACATGAGTAGAGACATCAGTGGTTACATGGCCTCTGAGGAGTTGGCAAGGTACTCAGTGTGTTCATCTGATGCGTGCTCTCAGAGAATGTTCTAGTCTACGAGACATGCTCTCTCACGGCTACAGTTTACATCGGACATCCCATGGAGATGGTCCAAGCTTGTGTGTCCTCCCTCCCCAGCCCTCCACTTTAATTCCTCCAATAAAAGCAACAGCTAGTTTCAGGATCATGACTTCCCTGTATAGGTTTTGGCGGGAAAAAGTACAGGGACGCCATGTTTGTTTACGTTCGTTACTGTACGTTGGGCAGGCCTGTAGAAGGTGACTTGTTGTCATGGGGCTATTGCTTGACACATATACACACATACACGGGAAAACACAGATTGAGAGAAAGAGAGACACGGAGAGAGAGAGAGAGAGAGAGAGAGAGAGAGAGAGAGAGAGAGAGAGATGTTGCATACACGGCTCTTGCAGTTTGACTGCAATCAAACATATACATAGTATTGCTTGTAGTTGTAAAAACTAATGACCAAGTTCTACAAGAATTAAATGAAAACAGTAAACTGATTAGAGAAATTAGACGTAGACAGTCATAGCTTTTTGTACACGTTACGAGAAGAAATAAATTAGAGAACGTGGTGATAACTGGCAAAATGGAGGAGAAGAGAACAAGTGCAAGGCAGAGAAGCAAATACCTGGATGGCTTGATCACGTGGTATTGTCGAGACAAGAACAAAGAGCTGAGCCACGACTCTGGTGATTGTGTGAGCTGGCGAAACATGGCCGTCCAAGTTCATCGGCATTGTACATGGTGATGATGAGTTGTTGATGATACCACGTCAACAAAACATATATCAATAATTATGTGTATTTTGGTTGCCATTATTATGTTGTTTGATTGTTTGCTGTTTGACACATGACCACTGTGCGTGAAGACAAACATGCTAGCGACCACGCCACCTGGACACCAACTTCCACAATGACATAGACAAATATTAACACATACATTAATACATTCGGGCGGGGGCCACGAGATGTGGAGACGCACGATCGACTGCTTCAGTTGCCAAGGTACTTGAAGAAGTTGACGTGAACATCTTGAGCAGCTAAATTACTTTGAATGAAAGAACACAGCCATCCACAATAAATATTTAACACATACCCGGTTAACGTAATCTCCGACAGCACTGATCAAATGGTCTCCCTGATCTTTCAAGAATTTCAGCTTGTGGGAGATGAATATTGCTTTCCTCTGATTAGCAGACGCCATATGAGCAATACTTGGGTAGCTCTCTAGTCTTTGAAAAGTAGATAACAAACATCTCAGCAATTCAATCGTTATGTTACCATAGCAGAAAATATATATATTTTTTTTTATTGTTTTTAACAATGGATGTGATGAAACCTAAACATGTAGGTCCGCATGGCCGAATTGATAGGAACGCGTGTTCCGATGTGAACATGTGGTGTGCTGATGCCAAGGTAAGCGGTTCAACCCCTACACCGGACAGCTGGACTAAAATGTTGACTTGTCGTCCTTGACACGGGGAAGTTATTACGAGTAAGGGAGACTGGGGAGAAATGGACATAGGGGAGAAATGGACCACCCCCTCTCTGGCCCCTGGCTGTGATGCAATGAAAGTGAAACCATAATAAGTTTGTTTTCCACATCAAACATAGTCCGAATTTTTCATTTGCCATCGACTTTCCGCACAGGTCGTTCCCACGCAAAGTTTGAAAAATTTTCTGCACTAAAGTTTCTTTTTCCAGTTCCAGACACCATCGTAAAGCAGGCGCATAGTCAGGAATCAGGACAAGGTAATTACGTTAATATCTTTATTTACTTGTTATTTAAGAGTTCATATAAAAAATATAGCATATAATATTAGATTTAAGAGACTTTATGGCTGAATAGTTTAATACATAGTTCATTTCTCCCCATGGTTCATTTCTCCCCATAGAAGAAATTGACAAGACAGTCTGTTGTTATTAAAAGTGTTGAAGATTGCATTCGAATATCAGCATTATTGATTCTTTTTAATACTGGGGTCTAAATCTAGACCAATAAAACTGTTAACAAATTTGATTTAAGTGATTTATTAAAGATGCACGCCATTCGTGCTATGATCAGTATTTCTTTGCAAATGATAGGCCTACCATTCTAAATGTTATATAATTCTGTCACTCTTTTGTTTCAGATGCCAAGATTGTACATCAGAAACACCAACAAGGGTCTCGTTACGGAGGAACGTATGAGAGAAGCTGTTAATGCTGTGAAAAATGGAATGAAAGTGAGGAAAGCTGCAAAGGAGTACGGCATTGCTCGCTCTACCCTCAATAACAATCTTACAAAAGACAGAGAAGGAAATGGTCTGCCTACTAGACTCGTACCAAATTATAGGCATAGCCTTGTTTTCACAGCTAAGCAAGAAGCTGATTTTGCTAGTTACTTGAAAGATTGTGCAAGAATGTTCCATGGACTCACAACTAAAAACGTTCGTATTTTGGCGTACGAGATGGCGAAAGTCAATAACATTGCACATCCTTTAACCTTGGATGAGCAAATGATGGCAGGGAATGACTGGCTTTGTAGATTTTTGCGACGGAATCCCCAGCTGACCATAAGGCAACCTGAGGCAACATCTCTGGCTAGAGCTACAGCTTTCAACAAACATAATATTTGCACCTTCTTCAACATTGTGAAGGAAACCATTACAAAACTAAATGTGAGTGGAGCTCAAATCTACAATTTGGATGAGTCAGGTCTGACCACTGTACAGAAAGTGCCAAATTTAATTGCCCCACGAGGAGTGAAGCAAATAGGCCAGGTGACATCCAGAGAAAGAGGAGAACTGGTCACAATCTGTTGCATTGTGTCAGCTGCGGGTCACATTATCCCTCCAGTTTTTGTGTTTCCCAGAAAAAATTTTAAGAATTTTATGCTTGCTGGAGCACCTGAAGGTTCCCTTGACCTTGTGAATGAATCAGGTTGGATGACCCGTGATAATTTCGTCAAAGTTATAAATCACTTCATTAAGCATTCAAGACCTTCCAAAGACTTCCCTTTGATTTTGATCTTGGACAATCACGATTCCCACATTTCATTTGAATCACTTGAACTGTGCAAGAAAAACAACATTCATGTGATCACGTTGCCACCACACACCTCATCTAAAACTCAGCCCTTGGACCGTTCAGTTTTTTGACCCATGAAGTTGGTCTGCAACAATGCGTGTGATTCATGGATGATGAAAAATGTTGGGACACCACTGACAATCTATCAAGTTGCAAATCTAGGAGGCCACGCTTTTCTTAAAGCGGCAACTCCCATTAACATTCAATCAGGCTTTGCAGTGTCAGGTATTTGGCCCTTTAACGAAGATGTTTTTACAGAAGATGATTTTATGCCTTCAGAAATAACGAACAGGCCCATCAGCAAGGACAGTGAAAATGCCACTTTAGAAAGCAATGAACAGACAGGATCAGCATCTCCACATTGTGGTACCAGCACAGATCAAACTGCACAAGAATTTCATGAAAATCAGAAAGAGTGTAATGTTGAGAACCTTGTAGATGACTTGCAGGAAATATCAGGGAGTCTTCAACATAAAGCTACTTCTTCCTTTACTTCGCCTCATGTTTTCAGAGGACTACCAAAAGCTGGTCCGCGAAAAGATTCAAATAATATGAGGAAAAGAGGAAAAACTATGCTGGCTACTTCTACGCCAGAAATGGATCGAATTAGAGAAAGAGCGGTGATGAAAGAAAAGGCAGCAAAAGTTCCACCAAAAAAGGCAAAGAGACAGCTGCTGAAAGAACTTGATGTTGATTCAGATCCAGAAACTGACATTTCGTTTTGTGATGACACAGATTCTGATGTTTCATTTGGTGAAAATGAGGAGTGTACGGTTAGCTTGACTGGTGTGCGTGAGGTTTTTGAAGGCCAGTGTGTGCTATGTGAATATGGAACAAAGAAGACTTGTGTTTACTATGTCGGAATTGTAAGGGGAGACATTGATGATGATGGTGATGTTGAGGTAGAGTTCTTGCGCAAGAGTGAGAAGGTTGCTGGTAAATTTGTTAAGCCTAAGGTAGAAGATGTCGCCAGTGTCTCAATTACATGTATTAAAGCACAGCTTACTAGATCTACAATCACTGGAACCACTTCTAGGACCAAAGATGGCTATGTCTTCAAAGAAAGTCTTGCAGGCATAAATGTTCGATAAAACTGTATATTAGATTAATATATCATATTAAACTTTTTTACTGTCGCTTAAAATAATAAAACAAACTGCAAATATCCTTTTAATGATTATTTATTTCTTATAGCAATATGGATGAGTTGTTGCTGCTTCTTTTTAAAAAAGGTCCATTTCTCCCCACTATGGTCCATTGCTCCCCACGTGCTGGTCCATTTCACCCCAATGGTGGTCAATTTCTCCCCATGTTCATATACATTTTTGAAATGCATTTTGTAAAGAAACATATAGAAATAGATTGCTAAATGTTTTCCCCTTTTAAAATAAATGAATGTACAACATTTTAGTCATGGTTTTGTTATGTTTCGATAAAATCTGTTCCGGTGATGAGCAAAAATTGAAAACTACAAAATTGCTGGTCCATTTCTCCCCAGTCTCCCTACCTCTGAAGTCGGAGTGGGTTCGCCTGATGGCGAGGGACACTGTTAATAGGGAAAGCTAACCCATACGCAAAATTCAGCCCATCACTATTATAAATAGTGTGTATGTACTAATCTTGAGTTCAAATCGAGCGAGCGCAAAATAAAAAAAACAATTTAGAGTCAGCGAGACAGTTCTGGGTAGTTTAACACAAGTGATAGCAATTATAACGAACATGTTCTCCACTCTACCACAAGGTACAGTAATTATAACGAATAATGTTGTTTTTTTCACGCTAATTGTGCCGATATCAGCAAATCTCGAGTCTGCTGACTTACCTTCATGCTATTCTTCCCTGTGTGACATCGATCAATACTCTTAAACCAATTGATTGTACTTTATGACTGAATAATTATTACATAGATATAAGCATATTATATTTGTATATCTGTCTTTAGGATAGAATGCATTTTGATGGAGTAGAACATTTTCGGAGTTTTATTTTTCTCTTCTCCACTGAGCGCTGATTAATCACGATGTGCGTGACGTCAAGGTTGTTCTTTGCTATCCTTTATCAGTTGCTCACTAGTATTCAAAGCAGATGGACGGTCTTTTTGTCTGAGTGAATATACATTAAATACTATTCGGAATGAAGAACTGACCTGCTCCATTTAGATCTGTTCTGCATGTGAGATTCCACCTATTACTAAACACAACATCACAAGTTCGAATGTGTCAACTAATCAAGTCTGTGTGGAGAGCGAGTTAAACCGACTGTATCATAGGCCTGAGATAAATTGTCACCAGCTGTATGTGTGAACCTGTGATGTGAAGAAAGTCAATGGCGTCTTTGTCTACCTATTCGTTTTATCGTCAGAGCAGGGAAGTTGAGACCCTAACGGTGATCCTGTTTGCTAGTTGTCTCCGTTCGAACACCCACGGGCATTCAATCACATTCTTCAACTCATTTAAACTTTCTTATGAGGATATTCGCAACTAATCACAATCACACGTAATTCTGATATACTTCTTCAAGGACCGTTACAGATAGTCAAATAGAGTATTCACAATTCTTCTCGCTATTGTCTGATCTTACTAAATTAACACTATATTGTTATGCGTTTGACACTGTATTTGATAATTAACTGAGCGAGTGGGAATTTGTCCCTATCGGTTTGTCCTAGGTCTGATTTAGTTCTTGATGGTTGTGTTTGTTTGAACTATCTGCCTATCTCACTCTTTTCTATTCAACGTGCAACAATTCCCTAGCCGTTGTTATTATGTAACCGTCTGTTCTGAGAAAGTGAAGAATAGATTGGGATAATTACCTTATTATCCGGGACTTGTTCACAGGATCTCTTGGGATACTGTAACACTACTAGAAGTGAGTGCTGCAAAATCTGCGTCTAGCAAATTCTGCATTTCAGATAAGTAGCTTATGCAATACGTCACAATAATTGAATGTAAGAAAGAAAGTGCTGCAGTGTTTTATATAACCTGTGTTGCTGTATGGCAGTAAATCATGGAATGTGAATGAACAAAACAAGAACAGCTTAGAGACCACGGAGATGTGGTTGCTGCGATGAATGATGCGAATACCTTGGACTGAAATACTATGCAAGGACGAGTGTCTGGAAGTGGCTAATGAAACTAGAACATTATACGAGTATAAACTATATGAAAAGAGAACAAAAAAAAAAACAAAAAAAAACAACAACAAACAAACAGACAAACAAAGCATTCTTTGGTCATGTAATGAAAAGATAGGCATTGGGGGACACATGACAACTGGAAATATCAGTGGGAAACAAGACGGAGGCAGACCATGAGAAATGATGCTGGATGGACTGAGACTGTGGCATGGAGGAATATCAGCAGCAGAGTTTATCCAGAACACCAAAGACCGAGATATGTGGAGAAACATGAACGCCTTCGACATTTGGCAGGGCACATGATGATGATGACCATAAGTGACTGTAGACTACATTCTCCACTCTACTACATGTGTTGGTGACTTAGAATGAGCAATTTCTCCACTCTAATACACGTGTTGGTGATTGACAATGAGCAATTTCTCCACTCTACTACATGTGTTGGTGACTGAGAATGAGCAATTTCTCGACTCTAATACACGTGTTGGTGACTGAGAATGAGCAATTTCTCCACTCTACTACAAGTGTTGGTGATTGACAATGAGCAATTTCTCCACTCTACTACATATGTTGGTGACTGAGAATGAGCAATTTCTCCACTCTACTACATGTGTTGGTGATTGACAATGAGCAATTTCTCCACGCTACTACATGTGTTGGTGACTGAGAATGAGCAATTTCTCCACTCTAATACACGTGTTGGTGACTGAGAATGAGCAATTTCTCCACTCTACTACAAGTGTTGGTGAATGACAATGAGCAATTTCTCCACTCTACTACATGTGTTGGTGACTGAGAATGAGCAATTTCTCCACTCTAATACACGTGTTGGTGACTGAGAATGAGCAATTTCTCCACTCTATTACAAGTGTTTGGTGATTGACAATGAGCAATTTCTCCACTCTACTACATGTGTTGGTGACTGAGAATGAGCAATTTCTCCTCTCTACTACATGTGTTGGTGATTGACAATGAGCAATTTCTCCACTCTACTACATGTGTTGGTGATTGACAATGAGCAATTTCTCCACTCTACTACATGTGTTGGTGATTGAAAATGAGCAATTTCTCCACTCTACTACAAGTGTTGGTGATTGACAATGAGCAATTTCTCCACTCTACTACATGTGTTGGTGATTGACAATGAGCAATTTCTCCACTCTACTACATGTGTTGGTGATTGACAATGAGCAATTTCTCCACTATACTACAAGTTTTGGTGATTGACAATGAGCAATTTCTCCACTCTACTACATGTGTTGGTGATTGACAATGAGCAATTTCTCCACTCTACTACATGTGTTGGTGATTGACAATGAGCAATTTCTCCACTCTGCTACATGTGTTGGTGATTGACAATGAGCAATTTCTCCACTCTACTACACGTGTTGGTGATTGTCAATGAGCAATTTCTCCATTCTACTACACGTGATTGTAACTGAGAATGAGCAATTTCTCCACTCTACTACATGTGTTGGGGATTGACAATGAGCAATTTCTCCACTCTACTTCATGTGTTGGTGATTGACAATGAGCAATTTCTCCACTCTACTACATGTGTTGGTGACTGACAATGAGCAGTTTCTCCATTCTACTACACGTGATTGTGACTGAGAATGAGCAATTTCTCCACTCTACTACACGTGTTGGTGACTGAGAATGAGCAATTTCTCCATTCTACTACACGTGTTGGTGACTGACAATGAGCAGTTTCTCCATTCTACTACACGTGATTGTGACTGAGAATGAGCAATTTCTCCACTCTACTACACGTGTTGGTGACTGAAAATTAGCAATTTCCCCATTATACTACACGTGTTGGTGACTGAGAATGTGCAATTTCTTCATTCTACATGTTAGTTAGTTAGGTGCGATTCCAACTTCGTGGCAAAGGGTTACCCCATAATGCTCATTTCTTGTGCGATTGAATATCACACAAAATTCTCGTCACTATCTCCTGTGAAAAGTGGAACAGACAGCAGTCCCGACAAATCTTAAGCACGCACAAGCATACATGGATAAGGCTGCTGCCAGAATGTCAACACAACAGTCCGCCACGAAAGTAACAGTTCATCGTCGATGGAAACGGCAGTCACCAGAAACCCAACAGCTACACAATACTGCACAAGGCAAAACCAGCTAGTTCAGCAACCGGCTGTCTGCTATTTATCTGAATATGCTGAACACAATACAAACAACCGAATGTAAGAACATTCTGTATGACATACACAGCTCATAGTGTCGCTCCAGGAACTTAACTCGGTAGCTTGACGAGATTCTACCCAAAAAAAAAAAAAAAAAAAATAGTATCAACTTAGAATGAGTTGTTTTGTTTTGTTTTAAATTACCACAAATGTTAGTCACTTAGATTTAGATAATTTCTCCATTCTACGGAACAGAATGTGCCAATGTTTCTACTTGTCCACACATATTAGTTACTAGAACATTAGAATTGCTTGATCTAAACATGCAGCATAAACTTGTCACATAAAATGTTTGTTATTACAATATAAACACACAGCCTAATTTATAGCATACACATTTGTAAACATTGACACGGGCCAGCAGGTCGACCCAGTCTAAGATAAGACCACTTTCTGGGAAGTAAAGACCACCGGCCTGATCTTGACCACGTCACCAGCCCAGTAGTGGCTACTCTATAACAATATGGGGCTATCACCATATTTTAATTAAAAAACATTGTTGCAATTTCTTCACAGGACGTAGCAGTTAACCCAAGCATTTTGGCTGTTCGTGATTCCTTGGCAAGTTTTACGTTCAGTAGTTTGCCATTGCTTTCTGAACGACCGGCACCTATACCTTTTTTCGTAGAAAGTCAGCACCGCTGTGTTCGACACGGAGGAGGTCTAGCACCATATACCAGACATGATATGTTCCTTTTTCTTTCACCATTTACCAAATGTGACTGTGTAACGTGGTCTTTTACGGTATTGTTTACTGAGTTCCCATCTCGTCTCATCTCATCAGATTTCTCTTGTACCTTTCAGTGTTTAGGTGAAGCATAAACAGAAGGAGAGTGCCGGTTCATGGACTTCATGTATCCAGATTCCCATGGACTGTAATTGTCTCTGTCCATCGTTTACGTGGCCACCTCCTCCTCTGCTTCCGTTTAGCCTGTACATCATTGCTTGTTGTGGTTTACTGTTAGTTGGTAATCTAGTTTACTCAGTGTTTTAACTAAATACTAAGCAAGATTAATCAAACCTAGCGAGGCCTTGAATCCACAACTGAATGTCACCAAAAATCACGGGTCAGTGGTCCACACTCTGGCTCTCTGGAACACAAGATTTACTGGATCTTCTGCAATCACTGAAGTCCAATTCAAAAAGGCAATTCCCGCAATTAAAAGTTTTGCTGAAAATAGTAACTATAATTCTCCTAACCTTCTTCGGGGATTCCCTTTATAATACGTTTTTATCTGGCTGAATTAAAGAAATCAAGTGGTATTTCACGAGAACCAGGCCCTGCGGTACTACTGAATTACGATTTGTGTTGTCCATTTTTATAGGATTCAAGACCTCGCACAGTTTTCTAAAGATTTACTTATACACTGCGTTTAATTAAACATTAACATAATTAATTATACATAATTAATTTAATTAAACATTAACAAACGTTGCCATATAGCTATAGTTGCTATAGCAGTTTCGTATTTCAGTTTCAATTTCAGTTTGTAATCATACACAATTATACAGTTGTTCAAGGTGTCCGCTATTCGTCCCCGTTGCTCGCAGATATCATTGTAGTTTGCAAGTATTTAACCAATGACTAGGAACATTGATTGATTGATTGATTGATTGATTGATCTAGGAACCGACACCACAGCATTCGGGGCATTCCCATAGGCGCTCTGTCCCCATCCTCAGCAGCCAGCGAAAAGTTTCAACACCAATAGTACCAGTAGCAATCTGATTATATGTCCGTCTCGCCTTTCCTCTGAGCGTTGAGCGTAGGCCAGATCCCATCGTCAATCCTCGCTGCCTCATTCTTGCCAGACGATGATGATCCATTTGATCCTCCGAGGTGTGCACGTGCTCCCACAAGGCCGCAACCACATCTGTCTTGTCATGTATCAATACTCCACCAAGTTCTGCAGAGCTAGCCAATCTGTCCGCCTGTTCATTCCCCAGCAAACCGGCATGCCCCGGAGAAAAGATCCAGGTGATGCTTGCCACCCGAGACCTCCGATGCGAAGCAAGTCACTCTGCATGAAGCATGCCTGTCCTCACCTTCCTCGGCATGCTTTCTGAGTCAGTTACAATCACGATGTGTGTGTGTCTGCATCGTATTCTCGATCCAGGGGGAAGCTGCAACGACCGCCTCCACCTCCATTCTTAAGTTAGATGTTGTGGTATCATGTGCCAGGCTCTCCTGCACCAAACGTCGGCCATTAGCTTTTGCTAAGAACCCCCAGGCACTTCTCCTACCTCTCGACACCGAACCATCTGTGTAGATAATCACATCACCCGAACGAGCATTACTAGGTACAGTGATGTCATGTCCTAGTCAGATATGACTTGGTTACCGTATGGCAGCAGACGGTACTACCTGTTTTCTGTCAGCGCAGAATGTTGGGCGGCGCTCACCAAACCCGACACCCCACATAGTGCCAATGGAGTGCAATTGGGAGGGTACAAGCTTTACCCTTTTGCGAAGAAATGCAACCTAAAGACTAAATGTCACGGCAGGGAAGACCAGGCCCTAAGCCTTGGTCGGCAACTGTTATAGGATGGAAGCTCCGACAGGCGGAGAGTTGCTGCGCTGACCCGGCAGCTTCTGTTCCAGATGCATCGGTGTTACCTATCCTCTGGAGTAAACTAAACAGGCCGAGAGAGGGAGAGTGCTACATGAGCAACATATGATCTCTAAATTCAACTCAGGCTTTGTGCTATGGTAAGGTATAACTCCATTTTACAATCTATCGTCTGTCAAGATGGCAAGGTGACAGTCAGTCAGGTAAAATGAATAGATCAAGTAAATCATGGAACTAGCATACGTTGTATGTTGTACAACACCATCTACCCCACATATGTATGCAACATATAGCTCTCAGTGATTGTAGATATTTTGGCTGATATGTTCTTGTGAACTGGACTCTGTGCACTGGGTTGGAATATGTTGACTTTAAAATTGCTAAAACACTAACGCACTTTGGGGACATCATTATTTGCCTCTCTGCGGATGTGAAATTACTGTAGCCATCGTGGACACTCCACTTCTGAGCTTGGAGAGGAGAAGGAGAGCCTTGCAGCACAGATCCTATGGAGGTAGCACTTTGGTACCAGGTCAGGAGGCAAGTCTCTACATTAAACTCTCTCCGATAGATGCCAGCCCTTTAAGGGGCTCAGGAGACTTGAGCGCTGAGGTTTGGGAGTTAGTTGTCAGTATTCCAGAGGATTCACACAACAACAACAACAACAAAAACAACAACAACAACAACAACAACAACAACAACAACAACAACAACAACAACAACAACAACAACAACAACAACAACAAAAGTAATCATGCCTGTCAGCAATCACACGTCTGTGTTAGTTCTACCAGTGCCTGTGTGCTGTATTCACGCATTAGTACATGACATGATAATATAAATAGACGGGCTGGAAAGTTCAGACCGGAAGACAGTGTCACACTGTAGGTATCGTTTGTTACATAACCTGGTGTGTCATGTAATCTCAACTGTTTCCTTCCACTTCTAAGAGTGCCCATCACAAATTGTCAATTAAACCGCGCCATGTATTCACCAAGAATTGAGATGTCAGCGTATGTTGTTTTAAAACCTGTATTGTTATTATTGCCGGTTTCGTGGCTTAGAGGTTATGACTTTTCTCCGTAATCTCGTATACTCTCGTCGATAACGTGATGACGGTGAGAAACAGCAGTGGTTCGAATCGCATCGGTAACTTACGAGGTATGTGAGCCGACCGCTCAGAAAGCAATGGCAAACTACTGAGCGTAATACTGCCAAGAAATCAACATACAGCTGAAAGATGCTGGTGTTGACAGCGATGAGCTGTAAAGGATATGCAAAAAAAAATTGTTATTATTACTATTATTATTATTATTATTATTATTAGTATTATTATTATTATTATTATTATTATTATTATTATTATTATTATTATTATTATTATTATTATTAAGTATTGCTGTAACTAAAATATTTAAAAATTGTAAGTAGGAAATAAAATTGACAAAATGTCTGAAAACCTTCCTAAAACGTGCAATCTGGCAACCTTCCTAAAATGTTTGATATACTGGAAAAAAAAACCAATTCATTCTAAGTGACCATCGTTTGTGGTTAAGGAGAAATTAACTCACTTTAAGTGTCTAACAGTTGTGGCAGATGAGAAATTGACTCAAAGTGACCAACCGTTTTGGTAGATGAGAAATTGACTCATTCTAAGTGACCAACCGTTTTGGTAGATGAGAAATTAACTCATTTTAAGTGACTAACAAGTGTGGTAGGTGATAAATGAATACTCATTCTAAGTGACTAACAAGTGTGGTAGGTGATAAATGAATACTCATTCTAAGTGACTAACAAGTATGGTAGGTGATAAATGAATACTCATTCTAAGTGACTAACAGGTATGGTAGGTGATAAATGAATACTCAATCTAAGTGACTAACAGGAATGGTAGGTGATAAATGAATACTCATTCTAAGTGACTAACAGGTATGGTAGGTGATAAATTAATACTCATTCTAAGTGACTAACAGGTATGGTAGGTGATAAATGAATACTCATTCTAAGTGACTAACAAGTATGGTAGGTGATAAATGAATACTCATTTTAAGTGACTAACAAGTGTGGTAGGTGATAAATGAATACTCATTCTAAGTGACTAACAAGTATGGTAGGTGATAAATGAATACTCATTCTAAGTGACTAACAGGTATGGTAGGTGATAAATGAATACTAATTCTAAGTGACTAACAAGTATGGTAGGTGATAAATGAATACTCATTCTAAGTGACAAGTGTGGTAGGTGATAAATGAATACTCATTCTAAGTGACTAACAAGTGTGGTAGGTGATAAATGAATACTCATTCTAAGTGACTAACAAGTATGGTAGGTGATAAATGAATACTCATTCTAAGTGACTAACAAGTATGGTAGGTGATAAATGAATACTAATTCTAAGTGACTAACAAGTATGGTAGGTGATAAATGAATACTCATTCTAAATGACTAACAAGTGTGCTAGGTGATAAATGAATACTCATTCTAAGTGACTAACAAGTATGGTAGGTGATAAATGAATACTCATTCTAAGTGACTAACAAGTATGGTAGGTGATAAATGAATACTCATTCTAAGTGACTAACAAGTATGGTAGGTGATAAATGAATGCTCATTCTAAGTGACTAACAAGTGTGGTAGGTGATAAATGAATGCTCATTCTAAGTGACTAACAAGTATGGTAGGTGATAAATGAATACTCATTCTAAGTGACTATCAAGTATGGTAGGTAATAAATGAATACTCATTCTAAGTGACTAACAAGTGTGGTAGGTGATAAATGAATACTCATTCTAAGTGACTAACAGGTATGGTAGATGATAAATGAATATTCATTCTAAGTGACTAACAGGTACGGAAGGTGATAAATGAATACTCATTCTAAGTGACTAACAGGAATGGTAGGTGATAAATGAATACTCATTCTAAGTAACTAACAGGTATGGTAGGTGATAAATTAATACTCATTCTAAGTGACTAACAGGTATGGTAGGTGATAAATGAATACTCATTCTAAGTGACTAACAGGTATGGTAGGTGATAAATGAATACTCATTCTAAGTGACTAACAAGTATGGTAGGTGATAAATGAATACTCATTTTAAGTGACTAACAAGTGTGGTAGGTGATAAATGAATACTCATTCTAAGTGACTAACAAGTATGGTAGGTGATAAATGAATACTCATTCTAAGTGACTAACAGGTATGGTAGGTGATAAATTAATACTAATTCTAAGTGACTAACAAGTATGAAAGGTGATAAATGAATACTCATTCTAAGTGACAAGTGTGGTAGGTGATAAATGAATACCCATTCTAAGTGACTAACAAGTGTGGTAGGTGATAAATGAATACTCATTCTAAGTGACTATCAAGTTTGGTAGGTGATAAATGAATACTCATTCTAAGTGACTAACAAGTATGGTAGGTGATAAATGAATACTAATTCTAAGTGACTAACAAGTATGGTAGGTGATAAATGAATACTCATTCTAAGTGACTAACAAGTGTGGTAGGTGATAAATGAATACTCATTCTAAGTGACTAACAAGTATGGTAGGTGATAAATGAATACTCATTCTAAGTGACTAACAAGTGTGGTAGGCGATAAATGAATACTCATTCTAAGTGACTAACAATTATGGTAGGTGATAAATGAATACTCATTCTAAGTGACTAACAGGTATGGTAGGTGATAAATGAATACCCATTCTAAGTGACTAACAAGTATGGTAGGTGATAAATGAATACTCATTCTAAGTGACTAACAAGTATGGTAGGTGATAAATGATTACTCATTCTAAGTGACTAACAAGTGTGGTAGGTGATAAATGAATACTCTTTCTAAGTGACTAACAAGTATGGTAGGTGATAAATGAATACTCATTCTAAGTGACTAACAAGTATGGTAGGTGATAAATAAATACTCATTCTAAGTGACTAACAAGTATGGTAGGTGATAAATGAATACTCATTATAAGTGACTAACAAGTGTTGTAGGTGATAAATGAATACTCATTCTAAGTGACTAACAAGTGTTGTAGGTGATAAATGAATACTAATTCTAAGAGACTAACAAGTGTGGTAGGTGATAAATGAATACTCATTCTAAGTGACTAACAAGTATGGTAGGTGATAAATGAATACTCATTCTAAGTGACTAACAAGTATGGTAGGTGATAAATGGATACTCATTCTAAGTGACTAACAAGTGTGGCAGGTGATAAATGAATACTCATTCTAAGTGACTAACAAGTATGGTAGGTGATAAATGAATACTCATTCTAAGTGACTAACAAGTATGGTAGTTGATAAATGAATACTCATTCTAAGTGACTAACAAGTATGGTAGATGATAAATGAATGCTCATTCTAAGTGACTAACAAGTATGGTAGGTGATAAATGAATGCTCATTCTAAGTGACTAACAAGTGTGGTAGGTGATAAATGAATGCTCATTCTAAGTGACTAACAAGTATGGTAGGTGATAAATGAATACTCATTCTAAGTGACTATCAAGTATGGTAGGTAATAAATGAATACTCATTCTAAGTGACTAACAAGTGTGGTAGGTGATAAATGAATACTCATTCTAAGTGACTAACAGGTATGGTAGATGATAAATGAATATTCATTCTAAGTGACTAACAGGTACGGAAGGTGATAATGAATACTCATTCTAAGTGACTAACAGGAATGGTAGGTGATAAATGAATACTCATTCTAAGTAACTAACAGGTATGGTAGGTGATAAATTAATACTCATTCTAAGTGACTAACAGGTATGGTAGGTGATAAATGAATACTCATTCTAAGTGACTAACAGGTATGGTAGGTGATAAATGAATACTCATTCTAAGTGACTAACAAGTATGGTAGGTGATAAATGAATATTCATTTTAAGTGACTAACAAGTGTGGTAGGTGATAAATGAATACTCATTCTAAGTGACTAACAAGTATGGTAGGTGATAAATGAATACTCATTCTAAGTGACTAACAGGTATGGTAGGTGATAAATGAATACTAATTCTAAGTGACTAACAAGTATGGTAGGTGATAAATGAATACTCATTCTAAGTGACAAGTGTGGTAGGTGATAAATGAATACTCATTCTAAGTGACTAACAAGTGTGGTAGGTGATAAATGAATACTCATTCTAAGTGACTAACAAGTATGGTAGGTGATAAATGAATACTCATTCTAAGTGACTAACAAGTATGGTAGGTGATAAATGAATACTAATTCTAAGTGACTAACAAGTATGGTAGGTGATAAATGAATACTCATTCTAAGTGACTAACAAGTGTGGTAGGTGATAAATGAATACTCATTCTAAGTGACTAACAAGTATGGTAGGTGATAAATGAATACTCATTCTAAGTGACTAACAAGTGTGGTAGGCGATAAATGAATACTCATTCTAAGTGACTAACAGGTATGGTAGGTGATAAATGAATACCCATTCTAAGTGACTAACAAGTATGGTAGGTGATAAATGAATACTCATTCTAAGTGACTAACAAGTATGGTAGGTGATAAATGATTACTCATTCTAAGTGACTAACAAGTGTGGTAGGTGATAAATGAATACTCATTCTAAGTGACTAACAAGTATGGTAGGTGATAAATGAATACTCATTCTAAGTGACTAACAAGTATGGTAGGTGATAAATAAATACTCATTCTAAGTGACTAACAAGTATGGTAGGTGATAAATGAATACTCATTATAAGTGACTAACAAGTGTTGTAGGTGATAAATGAATACTCATTCTAAGTGACTAACAAGTGTTGTAGGTGATAAATGAATACTAATTCTAAGTGACTAACAAGTGTGGTAGGTGATAAATGAATACTCATTCTAAGTGACTAACAAGTATGGTAGGTGATAAATGAATACTCATTCTAAGTGACTAACAAGTATGGTAGGTGATAAATGGATACTCATTCTAAGTGACTAACAAGTGTGGCAGGTGATAAATGAATACTCATTCTAAGTGACTAACAAGTATGGTAGGTGATAAATGAATACTCATTCTAAGTGACTAACAAGTATGGTAGGTGATAAATGAATACTCATTCTAAGTGACTAACAAGTATGGTAGATGATAAATGAATGCTCACTCTAAGTGACTAACAAGTGTGGTAGGTGATAAATGAATGCTCATTCTAAGTGACTAACAAGTGTGGTAGGTGATAAATGAATACTCATTCTAAGTGACTAACAGGTATGGTAGGTGATAAATGAATACTAATTCTAAGTGACTAACAAGTATGGTAGGTGACAAATGAATACTAATTCTAAGTGACTAACAAGTATGGTAGGTGATAAATGAATACTCATTCTAAGTGACTAACAAGTGTGGTAGGTGATAAATGAATACTCATTCTAAGTGACTAACAAGTATGGTAGGTGATAAATGAATACTCATTCTAAGTGACTAACAAGCATGGTAGGTTATAAATGAATACTCATTCTAAGTGACTAACAAGTATGGTAGGTGATAAATGAATACTCATTCTAAGTGACTAACAAGTATGGTAGGTGATAAATGAATACTCATTCTAAGTGACTAACAAGTATGGTAGGTGATAAATGAATACTCATTCTAAGTGACTAACAAGTGTGGTAGGTGATAAATGAATACTCATTCTAAGTGACTAACAAGTATGGTAGGTGATAAATAAATACTCATTCTAAGTGACTAACAAATATGGTAGGTGATAAATGAATACTCATTCTAAGTGACTAACAAGTATGGTAGGTGATAATGAATACTCATTCTAAGTGACTAACACGTGTGGTAGGTGATAAATGAATACTCATTCTAAGTGACTAACAAGTATGGTAGGTGATAAATGAATACTCATTCTAGGTGACTAACAAGTATGGTAGGTGATAAATGAATACTCATTCTAAGTGACTAACAAGTACGGTAGGTGATAAATGAATACTCATTCTAAGTGACTAACAAGTGTGGTAGGTGATAAATGAATACTCATTCTAAGTGACTAACAAGTATGGTAGGTGATAAATAAATACTCATTCTAAGTGACTAACAAGTATGGTAGGTGATAAATGAATACTCATTCTAAGGGACTAACAAGTATTGTAGGTGATAAATGAATGCTCATTCTAAGTGACTAACAAGTGTGGTAGGTGATAAATGAATGCTCATTCTAAGTGACTAACAAGTGTGGTAGGTGATAAATGAATTCTCATTCTAAGTGACTATCAAGTATGGTAGGTAATAAATGAATACTCATTCTAAGTGACTAACAATTGTGGTAGGTGATAAATGAATACTCATTCTAAGTGACTAACAGGTATGGTAGATGATAAATGAATACTCATTCTAAGTGACTAACAGGAATGGTAGGTGATAAATGAATACTCATTCTAAGTGACTAACAGGTATGGTAGGTGATAAATGAATACTCATTCTAAGTGACTAACAGGTATGTTAGGTGATAAATGAATACTCTTTCTAAGTGACTAACAGGTATGGTAGGAGATAAATGAATACTAATTCTAAGTGACTAACAAGTATGGTAGGTGACAAATGAATACTCATTCTAAGTGACTAACAAGTGTGGTAGGTGATAAATGAATACTCATTCTAAGTGACTAACAGGTATGGTAGGTGATAAATGAATACTCATTCTAAGTGACTAACAAGCATGGTAGGTGATAAATGAATACTCATTCTAAGTGACTAACAGGTATGGTAGGTGATAAATGAATACTCATTCTAAGTGACTAACAGGTATGGTAGGTGATAAATGAATACTCATTCTAAGTGACTAACAAGTATGGTAGGTGACAAATGAATACTCATTCTAAGTGACTAACAAGTGTGGTAGGTGATAAATGAATACTCATTCTAAGTGACTAACAAGTATGGTAGGTGATAAATGAATACTCATTCTAAGTGACTAACAAGCATGGTAGGTTATAAATGAATACTCATTCTAAGTGACTAACAAGTATGGTAGGTGATAAATGAATACTCATTCTAAGTGACTAACAAGTGTGGTAGGTGATAAATGAATACTCATTCTAAGTGACTAACAAGTATGGTAGGTGATAAATGAATACTCATTCTAAGTGACTAACAAGTATGGTAGGTGATAAATGAATACTCATTCTAAGTGACTAACAAGTGTGGTAGTAGATAAATGAATACTCATTCTAAGTGACTAACAAGTATGGTAGGTGATAAATGAATACTCATTCTAAGTGACTAAAAGGTATGGTAGGTGATAAATGAATACTCATTTTAAGTGACTAACAGGTATGGTAGGTGATAAATGAATACTCATTCTAAGTGACTAACAAGTATGGTAGGTGATAAATGAATACTCATTCTAAGTGACTAACAAGTGTGGTAGGCGATAAATGAATACTCATTCTAAGTGACTAACAATTATGGTAGGTGATAAATGAATACTCATTCTAAGTGACTAACAGGTATGGTAGGTGATAAATGAATACTCATTCTAAGTGACTAACAAGTATGGTAGGTGATAAATGAATACTCATTCTAAGTGACTAACAAGTATGGTAGGTGATAAATGATTACTAATTCTAAGTGACTAACAAGTGTGGTAGGTGATAAATGAATACTCATTCTAAGTGACTAACAAGTATGGTAGGTGATAAATGAATACTCATTCTAAGTGACTAACAAGTATGGTAGGTGATAAATAAATACTCATTCTAAGTGACTAACAAGTATGGTAGGTGATAAATGAATACTCATTATAAGTGACTAACAAGTGTTGTAGGTGATAAATGAATACTCATTCTAAGTGACTAACAAGTGTTGTAGGTGATAAATGAATACTAATTCTAAGTGACTAACAAGTATGGTAGGTGATAAATGAATACTCATTCTAAGTGACTAACAAGTGTGGTAGGTGATAAATGAATACTCATTCTAAGTGACTAACAAGTGTGGTAGGTGATAAATGAATACTCATTCTAAGTGACTAACAAGTATGGTAGGTGACAAATGAATACTCATTCTAAGTGACTAACAAGTATGGTAGGTGATAAATGAATACTCATTCTAAGTGACTAACAAGTATGGTAGGTGATAAATGAATACTCATTCTAAGTGACTAACAAGTATGGTAGATGATAAATGAATGCTCATTCTAAGTGACTAACAAGTGTGGTAGGTGATAAATGAATGCTCATTCTAAGTGACTAACAAGTGTGGTAGGTGATAAATGAATACTCATTCTAAGTGACTATCAAGTATGGTAGGTAATAAATGAATACTCATTCTAAGTGACTAACAAGTGTGGTAGGTGATAAATGAATACTCATTCTAAGTGACTAACAGGTATGGTAGGTGATAATGAATACTAATTCTAAGTGACTAACAAGTATGGTAGGTGACAAATGAATACTAATTCTAAGTGACTAACAAGTATGGTAGGTGATAAATGAATACTCATTCTAAGTGATTAACAAGTGTGGTAGGTGATAAATGAATACTCATTCTAAGTGACTAACAAGTATGGTAGGTGATAAATGAAAACTCATTCTAAGTGACTAACAAGCATGGTAGGTTATAAATGAATACTCATTCTAAGTGACTAACAAGTATGGTAGGTGATAAATGAATACTCATTCCAAGTGACTAACAAGTGTGGTGGGTGATAAATGAATACTCATTCTAAGTGACTAACAAGTATGGTAGGTGATAAATGAATACTCATTCTAAGTGACTAACAAGTATGGTAGGTGATAAATGAATACTCATTCTAAGTGACTAACAAGTGTGGTAGGTGATAAATAAATACTCATTCTAAGTGACTAACAAATATGGTAGGTGATAAATGAATACTCATTCTAAGTGACTAACAAGTATGGTAGGTGATAATGAATACTCATTCTAAGTGACTAACACGTGTGGTAGGTGATAAATGAATACTCATTCTAAGTGACTAACAAGTATGGTAGGTGATAAATGAATACTCATTCTAAGTGACTAACAAGTATGGTAGGTGATAAATGAATACTCATTCTAAGTGACTAACAAGTACGGTAGGTGATAAATGAATACTCATTCTAAGTGACTAACAAGTGTGGTAGGTGATAAATGAATACTCATTCTAAGTGACTAACAAGTATGGTAGGTGATAAATGAATACTCATTCTAAGTGACTAACAAGTATGGTAGGTGATAAATGAATACTCATTCTAAGGGACTAACAAGTATTGTAGGTGATAAATGAATGCTCATTCTAAGTGACTAACAAGTGTGGTAGGTGATAAATAAATGCTCATTCTAAGTGACTAACAAGTGTGGTAGGTGATAAATGAATACTCATTCTAAGTGACTATCAAGTATGGTAGGTAATAAATGAATACTCATTCTAAGTGACTAACAATTGTGGTAGGTGATAAATGAATACTCATTCTAAGTGACTAACAGGTATGGTAGATGATAAATGAATACTCATTCTAAGTGACTAACAGGAATGGTAGGTGATAAATGAATACTCATTCTAAGTGACTAACAGGTATGGTAGGTAATAAATGAATACTCATTCTAAGTGACTAACAGGTATGTTAGGTGATAAATGAATACTCATTCTAAGTGACTAACAGGTATGGTAGGAGATAAATGAATACTAATTCTAAGTGACTAACAAGTATGGTAGGTGACAAATGAATACTCATTCTAAGTGACTAATAAATGAATACTCATTCTAAGTGACTAACAGGTATGGTAGGTGATAAATGAATACTCATTCTAAGTGACTAACAAGCATGGTAGGTGATAAATGAATACTCATTCTAAGTGACAAACAGGTATGGTAGGTGATAAATGAATACTCATTCTAAGTGACTAACAGGTATGGTAGGTGATAAATGAATACTCATTCTAAGTGACTAACAGGTATGGTAGGTGATAAATGAATACTCATTCTAAGTGACTAACAAGTATGGTAGGTGACAAATGAATACTCATTCTAAGTGACTAACAAGTGTGGTAGGTGATAAATGAATACTCATTCTAAGTGACTAACAAGTATGGTAGGTGATAAATGAATACTCATTCTAAGTGACTAACAAGCATGGTAGGTTATAAATGAATACTCATTCTAAGTGACTAACAAGTATGGTAGGTGATAAATGAATACTCATTCTAAGTGACTAACAAGTGTGGTAGGTGATAAATGAATACTCATTCTAAGTGACTAACAAGTATGGTAGGTGATAAATGAATACTCATTCTAAGTGACTAACAAGTATGGTAGGTGATAAATGAATACTCATTCTAAGTGACTAACAAGTGTGGTAGGTGATAAATGAATACTCATTCTAAGTGACTAACAAGTATGGTAGGTGATAAATGAATACTCATTCTAAGTGACTAAAAGGTATGGTAGGTGATAAATGAATACTCATTTTAAGTGACTAACAGGTATGGTAGGTGATAAATGAATACTCATTCTAAGTGACTAACAAGTATGGTAGGTGATAAATGAATACTCATTCTAAGTGACTAACAAGTGTGGTAGGCGATAAATGAATACTCATTCTAAGTGACTAACAATTATGGTAGGTGATAAATGAATACTCATTCTAAGTGACTAACAGGTATGGTAGGTGATAAATGAATACTCATTCTAAGTGACTAACAAGTATGGTAGGTGATAAATGAATACTCATTCTAAGTGACTAACAAGTATGGTAGGTGATAAATGATTACTCATTCTAAGTGACTAACAAGTGTGGTAGGTGATAAATGAATACTCATTCTAAGTGACTAACAAGTATGGTAGGTGATAAATGAATACTCATTCTAAGTGACTAACAAGTATGGTAGGTGATAAATAAATACTCATTCTAAGTGACTAACAAGTATGGTAGGTGATAAATGAATACTCATTATAAGTGACTAACAAGTGTTGTAGGTGATAAATGAATACTCATTCTAAGTGACTAACAAGTGTTGTAGGTGATAAATGAATACTAATTCTAAGTGACTAACAAGTATGGTAGGTGATAAATGAATACTCATTCTAAGTGACTAACAAGTGTGGTAGGTGATAAATGAATACTCATTCTAAGTGACTAACAAGTGTGGTAGGTGATAAATGAATACTCATTCTAAGTGACTAGCAAGTATGGTAGGTGATAAATGAATACTCATTCTAAGTGACTAACAAGTATGGTAGGTGATAAATGAATACTCATTCTAAGTGACTAACAAGTGTGGTAGGTGATAAATGAATACTCATTCTAAGTGACTAACAAGTGTGGTAGACGTAGATATAAATAAATTATAACTGACTAACACATGTGGTAGAGTGAAGACATTTACTCATTCTAAATGACTAACACTTTTGATAGACTGGAGAAATTGACTCATTCTAAATGACTAACACTTTTGATGGACTGGAGAAATTGACTCATTCTAAATGACTAACACTTTTGATAGACTTGAGAAATTGACTCATTCTAAGTGACTAACACTTTTGATAGACTGGAGAAATTGACTCATTCTAAATGACTAACACTTTTGATAGACTGGAGAAATTGACTCATTCTAAGTGACTAACACTTTTGATAGACTGGAGAAATTGACTCATTCTAAGTGACTAACACTTTTGATAGACTGGAGAAATTGACTCATTCTAAATGACTAACACTTTTGATAGACTGGAGAAATTGACTCATTCTCGTGGCTAACATATGTGGTAGTGTGGAGACATTAACTCATGTAATGTGGCTAAAACGTGGAGTACAGTGGAGACATTAACTCATTCTAAGTGATTAAGACTTGTGGTGGAGAGGAGAAACTACTCATTCTAACTACTATCACTTGTGGTAGACTGGTAAGAATTGTCTCAATGACACCTAAATTGTTTTACACCTGAGTAAACTCACTGACAACGTTACAATCATTTGTTGCCAAGGTAGCATAACCATTAAATTGCTGATCTGTTAGTTATCTATTTTCCTAGGTCTAGAAAGCTGCCCAAATATTGCCCAGATGGCGTCTGTTAATCAGAAGCAAGCAAATTTAATCTCCAACAAGCTGACATTCTTGAAAGATCAGGGAGATGATCTGATCAGCGCTGTTGGACAATATGTCAACAGGGTATGTGTTATATAGTTCTAAACTAGTGCTATGTTTATTTGTTTACAGTTTATTTGTTTAAACTGCCTAAAGTGTAATCATCACCATCAACCTCGCCATTTCTGTCATCATCATGACAATAATCAAGTACCCTGCCACATGGAGTAACCGACCATGCTTGCGGACATAGTGCTAGCTCCACCCAATTACTTCAGTCCGTGCGCTGTTATCTTACTTGGAATTTGTGTAACTGTTATAACCATAACAATGCGGCCATGTTATAACCATACAAGAGGTATTCACCTAGTCTACTTCTCGCTGTTATGTGTGTGAATCCTTCATAATATTTCCTGATGTGATATATGCTCTCGTAGAAGAGAGAAATGGCGAGTAAAAGACGCACCCGACAATATGAACAATGCAATTTGCAGTGTGGCTAGACCGGGATTCGAACCCGTTTGTGATATACTCGTGTGCTGCATAACACTCCCACCCGCTAGCTCGGTGGCCAGGTGTTGGAATGTATAACAGTTTATAACTTATTTCTGCCTGTTGTGTTAGCATGAGGTTTCCTTAAATAGTTTGAGGTTTACAAATGAAACCTTTTCTTCCTGACAGTACTTCTATAAGGGGCCAAGTCTCTCATCCCAATGGCTTTACAAGGAGGGTCTGAACACAGCTCTTCAGGGAAGAATGCACAAATGCGTGTAATATATTTCATTCACACACACATATACATACCAAGACACACACATACATATACATATAGGTACACATTCACACATACACACACACAAACACACACACGCTTGTGTGCGCCAAATATTATGTAAGACCCAGGTTAGCTGGGTAGGGGTATCCCCTATCAAAGGAGATGTAAGACGCCTCCCTTCCTCCGTTAGTCTACGGGACAGCCTTGGGCAAGGTAGAGTACCCGTTTATCCCCCACCCCACCCCACCCATCGTGGTTACGTTAAGCTACGGAAGCAGGTGGTGGATGGAGTGTTAGAGAAGCCGACAGATTGTTGTTGGTTATGGTCTACACTCTGCGGCAATAGGCAGATGATCTCATCAGTAGAGGTAATGGCTATGGCCACCGACTAGTACAGTCACTGCCCAGAAGGAAAGCAACGGCAAACTACCTTCTGCAAAACTTGTCAAGAAAGCTTAACAACCATGAAAGAAAACATAATAAGACAGAGATCTGGTGGTGAGACCCCAGGCCAGGCAGATCAGATAAAACTGGGAAGAGTGTGACACAGGAGCCAGTACTAGTAATCGTGATGATGGAGTTAATCCCGACGGTGTTACCAAGGATATCCCACGTTTTAACGATTGAGCACAACCTACTACTGGCAACGCTGATCTATTCCGGCACGAACCTAAGACCTTGTCCAAGTCAGACTGGAAGCACTAGACTCGAGTTTCGCTCTCATTTGAGCTCGTCAGTAGAGCGTATTGCTGACTGGACACAGGATCGAATTCCAGATTTCTGGCGTGTGAGGCAGGTGTGTAACCACTTGACCACGCGGCTCACGCTTGGGGCGACCAAATTATCACACTAGAATATCACATCACCCATCGTAGTCTATAGCTCAAAATTTGTCCGATCGCCGCGACTGACATCCGACAATCGATGTGGCCCCGTTTCCAGCAGTAGGCTGTGCTCAAACTGTAAAACTTCAAATCCGGAACAACCAATGGAATCCCATGTGTCAGACTAAGAAGGAGAGTGAGACTAGGAACGAGGAATGTGAGAAGTCTGTATGAAGGAAAGCTTAAGATAGTATGTGTTGAGATTGAGAGGTTAAATATTCACATGTTAGGAATTAGTGGTCATCGATAGAGAGGCAAGGGGCATTTTACAACTGAAAATGGAAGTCTGTTCATACATTCTGGTAGAGATGTCGAAAGCCAGAGCGGAGTGGCATTTTATTTAGATAAAATAACTGCAAAAGCTTTAAATGGGTATAACCCAATTACTGACAGAATCCTCACTGTCAGACTTAAAGGCCATCCAAAAAAAAAAAAAAAAAAATATACCTCTCATACATATTTACCTACCTCAACAGCAGAGGAAGATGTTTTCAGCACACTACAAGAAACATTACACAAGATTGGTCATAATATCATATCAGTAATAATGGGTGATTTTAATGCAAAAGTGGGTACAGGAAGAGCTAAACATGAGAGACACGTTTTAGGAACATTTGGATTGGGAAATAGAAATGATGCAGATGACAAACTAATTGAATTTTGCACAGAAAATGAGTTAACGATAGCCAACACACTTTTTAAACAACACCCAAGAAGACCCTTCACATGGAAGTCCCCGGACATTAATTCCAAAACCCAGATAGATTATATTTTAATACAAAGAAGGTGGAGATCAAGCATAACATCGGCAAAAATCTTACGAAGTACAGACTGTGATACAGATCATCAGTTATTAGAATCAGATGTGAAAGTAAAACTAAAAAAGCTTACCCGAGGACCAAGGCCACTTCGTTTTGATCTCACAAAAATACCAGATGCATACAATGTAGAAGTGGAGTATCGTTTTCGTGTCTTGATGTCTATACAGGAGGAATTGACACCTAATGAATTGGCAGTACAAACTAGAGATATCTTGATAACTGCAGCCAAAAATTTAATTCCGACCAAGAAAAAGCAACATAAGCCATGGATTACATCAGACATGTTATTATTAATAAAACAAAGATGGGAACTGAGACAGAAAAGAGGTGAATCTGATAACAGC
Organism: Cepaea hortensis; assembly: GCA_963921405.1. Taxonomy (NCBI): domain Eukaryota; kingdom Metazoa; phylum Mollusca; class Gastropoda; order Stylommatophora; family Helicidae; genus Cepaea; species Cepaea hortensis. The sequence goes on from OY992891.1 coordinate 20,548,302, forward strand.
AAGATGGAGTATAAATCTTTAACTCGAGAAATAAGAAAGAACACGAGAAAGGACAAAAACCAGTATATACAAGATTGTTGTACAAGAATAGAAAAATATCATAAGAATGGAAGAGATTACGGGATGTTCAAAGAAATGAAATTATTGACTTATTGAAATGTTTAACCTCAATTAAATGTTATCTGTGACAAGTTGGGAAATACCCTAACCAAATCTAGAAAACCCCGAGAATGATGGAATTAATACTGCAGTGGAATATATGATATGAATGACTGACGATATGGATGAGAAACATGTACCAATGACAGCAGAGACAGAATCTGAATCTTCGTTAGATGAAATTGCATGGGCAATAAAGAACCTGAAGAACGGTAAATCACCAGAATGTGATGAGATACCAGCTGAACTAATTAAAGCGGGGGGAGAAGAAAGCATAAAAATCTATCACGCATTATGTAAAAAGATATGGGAATATGGTATTTGGTCAAACGATTGGAAGAGAACTATCTTCATTCCAATACCCAAAAAAGGACAACCTGAAATTATGCACCTACTATAGAACTTTTGCCCTGATTAGTCATGTAAGTAAAATTCTACTAAATATCATAATGGGAAGACTTCGTAAGAACATTGAAGAAGAAATTAACGTGGTTCAAGTTGGATTTAGACAAGGAAAAGGAACAATAGATCACCAACTCAAAATTCGTTTAATAATAGAGAAGTCTTTTCCCCCCTTTTTTCAGATGTGAACAACATCATAAAGTTTGAGAAATCATGAGAAATATCAGCTTTCCGTCACATGTAGTACAACTCATAAAAATGCTCTATCTAGACCAGGGGTTACCAAACTTTTTTCACGGCGGGCCGGATACCTGACAAAATGACGAGCGTGGGCCACATGCTCATTCTGTACAATACTTGCGTCCGTCTCCGTGGCGAAGGTCTAACGAACGCGGTTCGTAATCCCGTATACCCGCATTTGAAACACAGCTGCGCGCGTTTTGGAAGCAGACCTCGTTGCGCTTGTTTTCTTACGCTATGGAATTGGTGCCGGTCGTTCAAAAAGCAATGGCAAACTACTGAATGTAAACTATCCATGACATCAACAACAGCAAAAAATGCTGGTGTTGACTGCAAACGTCCTGTAAAGGATATGCAACTAAATTTAACAATACTTGCAAGCCAGAACGAAAGCTCTGGGGGAAAAGACGAAAAACTAAGTTAATCATAGGTAAGTGGCGTGCAATGCACACACAAACAAAGACACCCAATATATTTATTTACGAAAAAAAAAAGTTATCCAAGAAGGCGACGTTAGCGAAAAAGATATTTGCATCAGACCAGTTGTGCTCGTATCCAAATCTCATAAACTAAGCAGCTAAAAAGCTTAGTGTGATTTGTGAAACTGATATTTGGCTTTAAAGATATCATCAATGTTTGATATGGAATCGCTTTCAAATGTTCATCAGTCAATCTCGTTCGATGTGTTGACTTCACATACTTTTATTTGTGAAAATGTTTGTTCACAGACATAAGTTGTTCCAAACACTGATGCCATACCAGCGGCAACATTTCTTCAGTTTTGGAAACTCAACATCATGTAAGCAGCAGTAAAATTAAACAAGTTTTCCTCCTCTGTGCTTCTCTTTCAACAAGTAATTTGTTTGCAAATCAATTAGCTCTAACAGTAGTTCAACTGGCACATCATTAATGTTACAATCAAACGAATTCTGGAACAAAAGAATGTCACTCTCAATTCTGTCAAGATCTGAAAATCTCTCCAAACAATGCTTCTTCAAGTTACGAATATTTTTTTTTTCTCGGAAAATCGAGGTTGACATCTTCGGCGATTGTAGCGCAAAACTTTTTGAAACAGTGAAAATGAGAAATGTTGTCTCCTTCCAGTTGTGCTTCTAACAATGACAGCTTTCTCCGAAATCCTTTGATGATTCTGTAGAGATCACAGACGAGGTTATTCTTTCCCCGAAGTCTGAAATTCAGTTTATTCATGTGGGATGTAATGTCGACTAAAAATGACAACTTTGACAGCCAGGTAGTACTTACAGTTGTCGATCAGCTCTATCATTTTCAGTGATGAAAACGTCTATTTCGTTTCGGAGGTTGTAAAAACGAAACAGGAATTTACCGCAGCTGAGCCATCTCGGTCATGTGTGATAAGGCAATTCACATATTTCAGAAGAAAAACCTGGAACTATCTGTGATTGAGTGCATATTCCCGAATGAAGGTCACAGTAGAAACGACTAATTTTAGTACACAAGAAATATCTAAGTCTTTCCCACAAAGTGTTTGCTGATTTATGATGCAGTGTATGAACAGAGCGCCCGGAATTTGTAAATCTTCCAACTGAGTCTTGATCTGCCCCATCAGACCCTCCCTCACTCCAGCCACGTTTGATCCTCCATCAACTGTAACACCTTGAAGCTGATTCCACTGAAGGTTATAGTCTTACAAAACGTTTTGCACATCCATAAAAATGTCTTTTCCATGTTTAGTTCCATGTATGCTGCAAATGGATGCCAACTTTTCCGTTTTCCGAAAGTCCAAATTGACACCACGAATGAACACAAGAAGTTGTGACGTGCTCGAAAGATTAGTAGTCTCATCCAGAGCCAGAGAATATCACAACAAGTTCCTAGTTTTATCGCGTATCTGTAGCACTGTGTCCTCTACAAGTTCGTATCTTCTTCGCACAACTGAACTTGCCGAAAGGCGGATAGTTCTAATCAAATCGGCTTTCTCAGGACACAAGTCATTTGCTGCTTCCATCATACACTGTTTGATGAAGTTGCCATCAGTAAACGGTTTTCCTCGTTCTGCCATCTTATGCACTATTTTGTGACTTGTATGAGTGACAGATTCATTTTCAGCAAACTTTCTCGTGAAGAGATTTATTTGTGTTTCTAAACCATGTTTCATGGCCTTATATTTCTCAGAGCGTAACTTTCCAGAAAACTTTGAATATGTTGACAGATGTTTTGTTTCGTAGTGACGTCGAAAAGGGTTAAACGACTTTCTCTGTAATCCTGGTTATCCACATAGGGTAGCACAGCGCGCGAGAATTGGAAGCGGTTCCCACCGTGTTGGTAACTTACGGGATAAGTGAGCCGGCCGTTCAGAAAGCAATGGCAAACTGTTGAGCGTAATCTTGCCAAAAAAAAAAAAGCGGTAAAATTCTGGTGTTGACTGCGATGTCCTGTAAAGGATATGCGAAAAAAACAGTGACGCCGAAGATTGTACTCTTTCAAAAAACGGCAACACTTTCGCTCCATATTAGGCAACTGGTTTTCTTGTCCTTTTTTCTCCCACAAAGAAGCACTTTACTTCACTTTCTTCATTGAAAACACGACACTCGGCGTATAGTTTTCTTTTTTTAGTAGCTATAATGAAGGGTAAAGTACACGAGATCTGAAAATGAAAAAGTCGTTGAATTAGAAACATAATTAAAATCTTATTGAAACACAAGAAAAGCAGACGACTAGGGGTCATTGTTGAAGCTACGGCTCACCAAAAGTACATATAAAGTTTATAGGTACCTTTGGTAATAGAATATATCACTCCCCCGATGTGTCTCCCCCTTGCCGTGGAGGGGGATCTTGCGTGTCCCAGGGACCCCAAGTGTTGTGTCGATGGATGTAAACTAAATATCGGACAGCTTATGGGATAGGGGCCAGACTAAGCGAGACACAACCTGCTGCTCTGCAGGTAGACTGAGGATAGCAGTCAAAAGTTTAAATCAGGCACACGAAGTTCTTGGTCCGAAGACGTACTATAAGGCTCTCTGTCGAGGGTTGTGGCTGAACACCTCTAAGCCATAAACCCTCGGATATGAGAGCCTGGTCGATACCCACCTACCAAAAAAATGGAGGTGAGATTCTGAGCACGCTACATGTCCAGTCCAGATACTTGTCCCAAGGCTCTCAGCTGGGGGATATGAGGGATCCCTGGATGAGAGGGCCTGGCCGTTTCTCGCTCACTTCTGCACGGAGGTAAGGTGCTGAGCCGGCAGCACATGTAGCCTACCTCGTGGGCGAGTACAAAAAGGTAGAAGAAGAGCCCCAGTCAAAATGGTTACGAAAATTGTCTGTATCGACCTCGTAGAGAGTCTAGACAAAGGTGGAAAAACGTCTCAATAACACGAAATGGAACGCACGGCTAGCGAATCCATTACGTGGCCCGAAGTCCAAAGTGAAAGCTTACCTAGTGGATATCTCCCGCAGACTGACCGTTCCTGGTGTGTGCTTGAGCGACCAGTGGCAAGCGAAATGCCCAACACATGGAAGTGAGGAATAAAAGCAGCCATGAGCAGGACGTGGCGACTCCTCGGGTGAGCCCAGTCTCAGAGCAATATGTGCCTGCTCTGCAATTATGGAAGCCTCCTTGGATAGCAGGTGAATGCCCATGGTCTGCCCCTGCCTTCCCTTGGGGGCTTACCGTGTTGTCGTTGACCGTTCTACTTTGACCAGCTGAGATGTGGGCGATACCACAGCACAAACAGTCTAACGTCTCTCGAAACCCCGGGAAGGCTAACCCGTACAAATGCCTGCTGAAGTCGGATGTGCTGGCCTACGGGTGCAAATAAATCAGACACAACGCAAAAAACGTCCGAGTGAAATTTCTTTCGTGCTAGGAACAGCTCTGACTACCTAGTTTCCGAATGCCGCTCTTGTTCGGAACAGCTCTGACTAGGTAGTTTTCCGAATGTCCGTCTTGCCTGGAACAGCTCTGATAGGAACAAAGACAAGCACATGTCCGAACCGAAAACTCGCTGAGTGGATACCGTCTGCAGACAGGTCTGGTTTGTGCGGGAACGGCCCGTGGGGAACGAAATGCTCAATATATTGAAGTGAGGATGTAAAGCAGCCATGAGCAGGACGTGACGATTCTCTCGGTGAGCAGAGCACTAGGGCCCTATGTGTCGGCCCTGCAAATATGGAAGCCACCTTGGATGGCGGAAAATGCTATGCACTGTCCCTGCCTTCACTTGAGGGATGACCGAAGTCTTCGACTGTTCCAACTTGACCAGCTGGGATGTGGACGGTACCACAAAAGTGAGAGTCTCCCAGAAATGCTAACCTGGTCAAAACAGCATGCTAAAAGTCGGATGTTTTGGCCTGAGGGTTTCGACCCAAGAGTGCCTAACTAGACACACCGCAATCACATCTGAAAAGAAAAAAAAAACACTCCGGATTAACGCAAAGAAGAAGAAGAAGAATAGATCTCATAATAAGGTTTACAAAATATATAAATAAAACGGGCCTAAATAAACAGCCTAGAGCAGAGTTGTTCAACCGGGGTTCCGCTAGTGGCAGCAAGGGGTTCCGCCCAAACAGGCCGAAATCGCCTAAATGCAACATTTCTGCATAAAGTAGGACAGACACTTGGATCATCACACAGAGTGCCTTGAGCAACGTAAACATTTCCGTAAGGATCTGCTCCAGCAGAAAGGTTGAATAACACTGGGTTAGAGACCAGCTCGATTAGCATCTTGACCGGGGAATTCTTCTGAGCTATGGATAATATTTTCTTAATAACACGAGGCTTCTATGAGATTTTTATGCCATGTTTGCTACTTTATTGCCTCTATTTACAAATGTAGTTCACTCACCCATCACTGTCAAACAAAGAATTCCTTGTTACATGCCTATCAAATGGATGACTGGCAAAAAGAAGTAAATATTTTTGGAGCATCAGACCTGTGTTGACAGCCGGACGCGTCTGGGGGAGGGAAAGATGCGCGCGTGTGTGTGTTGCCATGGAAACCAAGGTAACGTTAGAGCGTAGGCGGCGCAACTGCGAGCCGGGGAAGGACTTGGGATGGCGCGAAATAAGCAAAAGGTACAATTAACAAGACAATCTATATGCAATAATTTATAATTAAAAATAGTAAATATAAGACACATAGCAGCCAGGAGGTCTCCGCACGTGTGAAGACCTCCTATTATTATAAACATAATATTTACATTTAAATTGTATCACAGCGTCTCGTGTTCCATACGTTATATCAAGCAAGTTGGAGTACCGTCGGCGGTCCCCTGGCTGCCACATAGTTTGGTGACCCCTGATCTAGACCAACAAGCAGCGGTTAGAATAGATGGCGAGACATCTGATTGGTTTGACATCAAGCAAGGAGTCCGTCAAAGCTGTGTGCTGTCCCCCTTTTTGTTTAACCTGTACGCCGAAAATATAATGAGATATGTCAGAGATGATATAAACAGGGAGCTATATGATGCCCTAAATATCGGCGGTCATGACATACAAGAGATTCGATATGCTGATGATACAGTATTGCTATCCACATCACAGAATGCTATAGAAAACCTAATAATCTCAACCAAACTGAATAGTGAAAATCACAACTTATATCTTAACATAGAAAACACAAAGATAACGCACACAGATAAAATTACTTTGGAGAAATAAACATATGTTAATGAGGAAAAGTTGGAGGTAGTGAGCCATTTCGAATATCTTGGGTCATTGATTATCAACAATGGTGACATAAAGACAGAAATTAAAAGACGAACATCTATTGCTCTTCAAAAATTAGATTGCTAATAGCATGCATCTTTCCCATTGCAACATAACACCTGTGACACCTGGACACTTACTAAACAAGCTGAACAGCGCATAAATGCCTTTCAATATAAATGGTATAGATGAGTTCTAAGAATATCTTGGATAAAGAAAAGAACAAAAGCATCAATACTTCGAGAGCTGAATATTGAAGAAGGTTGGCTATTGTAGACGATAAAACAAAGACAATTGTCATCATATTTTTGTCACTTGAAGCGTCACGGAAATTTGAAGATAATAATAATGGAGGGGTATATGCCTGGGAAGAGAGGAAGAGGAAGACCAAAGAGAAGATGGGTCCCGGATGTGGCGGATGATTTTCAGATGGGTGTATCGGACGCGGGACATCTTGCATATGACCGAGCAGTTTTCCGGAAGGTTGTTTTGGGACCGAAGTTCTGCAAAGGACATGCTATTGAATGAATGACCCAGATTTTGTAGTTTTGAATCTTGCCAGGGCAGTGGGACATATTAACTTCTCTTTGACATTTAAAACAGTCATTTGATTTTAACTTACTACTGGCACCTTGCGGTCTTGACAGACGATAGTTTGTTACATGGTGCTTCAAAAAATGCATAACAGCTAAAATCCATGTCGATAGCGAATGTGACTGATCAGCCCGATTCGTGCTGTAAATGCTCGTCCACAATAGTTGCATGTGAACACATGACCATTTCCACCATCACGCACTATCTTATGTCTTACACGTTTAGTGTGTGACCTATCTGCAATCATTTTCTCCTTGTCTTTATTTTATCTCTGATCTTTGCCCTCCATGCAACACGTTCAGCAACGACTTGCTCCCAAGGTGCAATATCAATGCCTGTATCAATTATGTCCCGCTTACACACATCTTTGTATAGCAGTGGAAGCCCCCCCCCCCTCCCCCCGAGATCCTTTACCCATCTGTAATTCACTAAAAAAGATCCATCCATCCCCCTAACCTGTTCTATCCATGTAAGTCTACGAAGACTGAGCAAGGAACAAACCGTCAAACAACCCGATCGTTTCAATGCTTCTGTATTTGTGATTTTGTCATGCCAGTTAATACCAAGTATTCTTCGCAGACACTGAAATATGAAAGCTTTTTAAACGTTTCTCTTAGTGTGAGTAAGTTTACCTGGCTTCACTGCCATAAAGAAGAGTACTAAGGACACAGGCTTGATAGACAAGAACTTTTGTTTTGGCAGTAAGCTTCCTGTTTTCCCAGACACTTTTGGTTAACCTGTTCATTGGTGTTGCTGCTTTACCAATCTTGATGTTTATTTCTGATCTAGCGATAATTTGCTATTTACCTCTGATCCTAGATATGTAAAATGGTCCACTGTCTCCAGTCCGGCGTCGTCAATAAAGTTTGATGGTACCTCGTGTGCACCTTGTGTCGTAATTTGAGTCTTCTGTTTGTTAATTGTTAAACCAAGTTCATAACAAGCATTGGAGAATGCAGATAGTAGACGCTGTAATTCATCCTCAGAGAGATTTTAACTTACACAACAGCAAACGGCACATCCAAGTCTCAGACAGAAGGGCATCAGGTTCACTATTCTGAGATCATGTCAGTTGCTTACTTGTGGAAATCATCGAAAGGTAGTAGTAACATCCATTAGATCCTTATGTGCAGAAATCATCCACAAGTAGTAGTAACATCTGCTAGTTCCTTATTTGTGGAAATCATCCACAGGTAGTAGTAACATCTGTTAGTTCCTTATTTGTGGAAATCATCCACAGGTAGTACTTATATCTGTTAACTCCTTATTTGTAGAAATCATTCACATGTAGTAGAACATCCGTTAGTTCCTTATTTGTAGAAATCATACACAGGTCGTAGTAACATCCGTTAGTTCCTTCTATGTAGAAATCATTCACATGTAGTAGTAACATCCGTTAGTTCCTTCTATGCAGAAATCATGCACATGTGGATTTGAGCCTTTTCATGGTAGGGGTTAAGTACGTGTCTCTACTCCTTGCCACCCCAACCCACTTGTAGAAACATGGACACTTATTCTTGGCCATGACGTAATGAGGCGGGTGGTCTTCATGTGAGTGTTGTGTTGAAATATTCACTTCTCGTCTTGTCCCCGTATGCTTCTAATAGTTGCCCGTGGGGTTATGTGGTCGGTTTATTGATGCATTTCCCCATCTCGACATCCCTGATGATGATCTTGTTTCACATTGACTGTTCAGTGACTGATCTCTGAGAATGTCTGTGCTTTTGCAGATAACCTCTACAGGGGATTCATGGACACAAGGGGCAGACAACAAGTTAGAGTACCTGGAGGTGTGTCAGATAATAGACTCTGCAGTCCTTTTCTTATGGGGAAAATGTGAAGGACTAACAGGTGAGAACTAGCATCTGATACTAATAGCTATGAAAAGGAGGATAAGAAGTAGCAGCTAAGAACTAACAAATAAGAACTAGCAGTTAAGATTAGTGTACAGTGCACTTTCTTGACACTAGCAGAAGTTTTACTGACAACTGTCAACTGTCATAGAGTGCTTATCTAAACTTATCAATAACTAAAAATAAAGAACATTTATAAATGAAGACTTTTCAGGAATTCACTGGAAAACGTTAAATGTTTATCGTTTCACACACTGAATACCAATTGTGCGAGATTGATATTGGTAAGTACTTCTGTATGAATCACAAAATTACCTATTTTTGAATATTATGCAATTCATTTTGCATGATCATGCAAAGGTGAGACAAGGCTTGGACTAATCCCAACAGAAATCAAGAATTCTGTCACAGGGGAACCGTGAGCATTAAAAGAGCAGATAATCTGAAACTATCTCTATATGGTCAACCAATGAAGGAGCAGAAAGGCTGTCTTCTTCTTCTTCTTCTTCAGCGTTCCGAGCCATTGAGGTTCTTTGCTGCAGATACAATCCGTTTCCATTCGTCTCGCTGGTTGACCTTCTCGTGCCAGTCGGTGATTCCAAGTGCTTGTAGGTCTGTATATATATTATCTCTCCACCGCCTTCTTGGTCTGCCTCGGGGTCTACGGTCATTTATTTCCTGAGTGTAAGCGAGTTTTGTTTCCCTATTATCTTCCATTCTTTCTATATGCCCCAACCATTGTAGTCTATTAGCCTTCATGATACCAGTGATTAGAAAGGCTGTCTGATACTGAAAATATAACAGAGGGTCAACCAATGAAAGAGCAGATAGACTATCTGCCGCTGTCGCTATATCAAAGGGTTAATCAATTAAAGAGAAGATAGGCTGTCTGAAGTTGTCATTATATCAGCGTGTCAACCAATGAAAGAGCAAATATACTTCTGACAATGTCGCTATATCAGAGGGTCAACAAATAAAAGAGCATACAGGCTGTCTAACACTGCCGCTATATCAGAGGGTTAACCAATGAAGGAGCAGATAGACTACCCGAAACTGTCACTATATCAGAGGGTCAACCAATGAAAGAGAAGATAGGCTGTCTGACACTGATGCTATATCAGAGGGTTAACCAATGAAGGAGCAGATAGGATATCCGAAACTGTCACTATATCAGAGGGTCAACCAATGAAAGAGAAGATAGGCTGTCTGACACTGCCGCTATATCAGAGGGTTAACCAATGAAGGAGCAGATAGGATATCCGAAACTGTCACTATATCAGAGGGTCAACCAATGAAAGAGAAGATAGGCTGTCTGACACTGCCGCTATATCAGAGGGTTAACCAATGAAGGAGCAGATAGGATATCCGAAACTGTCACTATATCAGAGGGTCAACCAATGAAAGAGAAGATAGGCTGTCTGACACTGCCGCTATATCAGAGGGTTAACCAATGAAGGAGCAGATAGGATATCCGAAACTGTCACTATATCAGAGGGTCAACCAATGAAAGAGAAGATAGGCTGTCTGAAGATGTCACTATATGGTCAACCAATTAAATATCAGAAATCTTGTCTGACTCTGTCAGTATATCAGAGGGCCAACCAATGATTCGAACATTATGAGCGCTCGTAGAGAGTTAGTCTGAAACGAAGATTGTATGTATTAACATCAGTATAGTTAGTAACTATAGTTAGAATGTAAACGTTCAGATTGAAGATCGGAGTGGCTAGAAATGAGCAGAACACGGAGAGGCTTGCCAGTCAGAAAAAATGTTTTGCATATTCTTTACAGGACATCGCTGTCAGCATTAGCATCTTTCAGCTGATTGTTGATTTCTTGGCAAGATTACGCTCAGTAGTTTGCCATTGCTTTCTGAGCGGCCGGCTCACATACCCCGTAAGTTACCGACGCGATTCGAACCATTGCTGATTCTCACCGTCGCCACGTTACTTACGAGAGTATACGAGATTACGGAGAAAAGTCGCTAACCTCTAGGCCATGAAGCCGGCTGCCAGTCAAAAGGAAACTGTAAAGTTATTTGTTATATGGGAAATGTTATAATGTTTTGTTGTATTAGAATAAGTATAGTTAGTTGTTGTATTGGAAATGGTACAATTAATTAGTCGTTGCGCTGGGCATGGTACAGTTAGTTGTTGCACTATACATGGTACAGTTAGTTTTTGCAGTGTACATGGTACAGTCAGTTGTTGCATTGTACATTGTACAGTTAGTTGTTGCATTGTACATTGTACAGTTAGTTGTTTCACTGTACATGGTATAGTTAGTTGTTGCACTGTACATGGTATAGTTAGTTGTTGCACTGTACATGGTATAGTTAATTGTTTCACTGTACATGGTATAGTTAGTTGTTGCACTGTACATGGTATAGTTAGTTGTTGCACTGTACATGGTATAGTTAGTTGTTGCACTGTACATTTTACAGTTAGTAGTTGCACTGTACATGGTATAGTTAGTTGTTGCACTGTACATGGTATAGTTAGTTGTTGCACTGTACATGGTATAGTTAGTTGTTGCACTGTACATGGTATAGTTAGTTGTTGCACTGTACATTTTACAGTTAGTAGTTGCACTGTACATGGTATAGTTAGTTGTTGCACTGTACATTTTACAGTTAGTAGTTGCACTGTACATGGTATAGTTAGTTGTTGCACTGTACATGGTATAGTTAGTTGTTGCACTGTACATTTTACAGTTAGTAGTTGCACTGTACATGGTATAGTTAGTTGTTGCACTGTACATGGTATAGTTAGTTGTTGCACTGTACATGGTATAGTTAGTTGTTGCACTGTACATTTTACAGTTAGTTGTTGCACTGTACATTTTACAGTTAGTAGTTGCTCTACAAATGGTACAGTTAGTTGTTGCACTGTACATGGTATAGTTAGTTGTTGCACTGTACATGGTATAGTTAGTTGTTGCACTGTACATTTTACAGTTAGTAGTTGCACTGTACATTTTACAGTTAGTAGTTGCTCTACAAATGGTACAGTTAGTTGTTGCACTGTACATGGTATAGTTAGGTGGTGCACTGTACAAGGTATAGTTAGTTGTTGCACTGTACATAGTACAGTTAGTTGTTGCACTGTACATGGTATAGTTAATTGTTTCACTGTACATGGTATAGTTAATTGTTGCACTGTACATTTTACAGTTAGTAGTTGCTCTACAAATGGTACAGTTAGTTGTGGTACTGCATATGGTACAGTTACACGCTGCATTGTATGCGTTACAGTTAATCGTTGTTTTGGAAAGGTTAAAGTAAGTCGTTGTAGTGGTCTTGTAATAGTTAATCGTTGTATTACACTTGTTATTGTTGTAGTGGTCTTGTAATAGTTAATCGTTGTATTACACTTGTTATTGTTGTAGTGGTCTTGTAATAGTTAATCGTTGTATTACACTTGTTATCGTTGTAGTGGTCTTGTAATAGTTAATCGTTGTATTACACTTGTTATTGTTGTAGTGGTCTTGTAATAGTTAATCGTTGTATTACACTTGTTATCGTTGTAGTGGTCTTGTAATAGTTAATCGTTGTATTACACTTGTTATTGTTGTAGTGGTCTTGTAATAGTTAATCGTTGTATTACACTTGTTATTGTTGTAGTGGTCTTGTAATAGTTAATCGTTGTATTACACATGTTATTGTTGTAGTGGTCTTGTAATAGTTAATCTTTGTATTACACTTGTTATTGTTGTAGTGGTCTTGTAATAGTTAATCTTTGTATTACACTTGTTATTGTTGTAGTGGTCTTGTAATAGTTAATCTTTGTATTACACTTGTTATTGTTAATCGTGTTATTAAACTTGTTATTGTTAGTCGTTGTATTAAACTTGTTATTGTTAATCGTTGTATTACACTTGTTATTGTTAGTCGTATTAAATTTTTTATAGTTAGTCGTTGTATTGCCTGGCTCCCTGGTCGAGGAGTTAGCAGCTTTCTCCGTAACCCCGAATACTCTCGTAGTTTACGTGAGCGCACGAGAAATGGAAGCGGTCCGAGTCGCGCCAGTGACTTATGAGAGTATGGAGCCGGTCGCTCAGAAAGCAATGGCAAACTACTGAGCGTAATCTTGCAAAGAAATCAACATACATCTGAAAGATGCTGGTGTTGACAGCGATGCCCTGTAAAGGATATGCAAAACATTTAGTTGTTGTATTAAACTTGTTATAGTTAGTCGTTGTATTAAACTTGTTATAGTTAGTCGTTGTGTTGATAATGTTGTTGCTTGCCATTTTATTAGTAATGTTATAGGTAGTCGTTGTATTGAAAAAGTTACAGTAAGTCATTATATTAACCTTGTTATAGTTAGTCATTGTATTGGTAATGTTACAGTTACTCATTGTTCTTGTAATGTTATAGTTAGTCGTTGTATTGGTAATGTTATAGTGAGTCATTGTATTGAAAATGTTATTGTTAGTCGTTGTATTAGAAATGGTGCAGTTAGCCAGCGTACGTGGATGGTTTCATTACGAAAGTGATCGGAGTCTGAATCCTATACATGGATATAAGGTAAGCTTAGACATAACAGGCAAGCACATATGATACAGGCTGAATCCTGTATATAGACAACAGGAAAGCTAAGATATATAATACATGCACATGTGCGTACATGTCTCATCCTCTATCCACATATAAATGTGTGGCTGAATGGCTTAGAGGAAACGTCGTCCATCTCTGTTTTGTGCAAACATGGTTAGTTTCACGGTCAGGAGTGTGAATTATTTATAAACACTCAGAACAAAATGGTTGACTTGTCACTGATCCTGCGGTAGTGGATCGGACGTCTGACCTACTCGGACAAAGGTGGCAATCTCCAAGGTCCGTCGTGCACATTGCGCATCCCTTAGCTGTTAGGCGTCAAGACGAGTAAGCCGAATAGGCCGCTGCTCATACTACATTTTGAAATGAGGAAACCAACCCACACATGAATAAGTATATAACATGTGATTCTGGTATACACATGTTTGGATTCTCGCCGGCAATGCGTGAGGAGTTTGAGCACTGTGCTGAAAGAGCCCTTGTGTGAAGTATGGGGGAGGGGGCAGACTGGTGCACGTATGGAGACATCCGTGTGCATTTAAACAGATCCTTGAACAAAACCTTTACAAGATTGAGGGTTACTGGTATCGTTGATAGTACTGGATTTATTGGTCTGTCTCTTCCATTTTTTTGCTAGATCTCACGTCACAGTCAATAACAGCATCAGCTTTTACTCCAGCAACATCCTACATACACTCAACAGAGTCGGATAAACCTGCAGGTTGGTCTCGGATGTTGGAATGATTTATATAATGACACACACAGTAAGCCAAGTTTATTTTTGATCTCTGGACAATATATGAACTCCTAGATAGTGTAAAGCATACAAATGAGTATCGTCAATATTATTTTATTCCGTTAGACAGTTAAATTTTTTTTACCTTTTCAGCCAAATCCTTGGTAAGGTGTGGATCTGTTTCTGTCGTGGGGGGGGGGGGGGGGGGAATGTAAACCATAACCTGTCCTGCACTTACAGACGATCTTAAATCCTCAGGCTCAAGATCACACAGTCCTACACCGCAAGGTACTACAGACAGTAGATGACAGAGAAAGTGGCCCGGCGTGTGTACTTCGCCTAATACTCTATATATATTGGGCGTGTGTACTTCGCCTAATACTCTATATATATTGGGCGTGTGTACTTCGCCTAATACTCTATATATATTGAGCGTAATCAACAACGATTGCCTAGACGAGCCAACTACAAGAAAGAGGCAAACTGCGTTTGTTGGTAATACATGAGAAGACAGGTGCTTCAGAACATCATGACAACTGAAAATGTCAGTGGTAGACGAAGTCCGAGGCAGACGAAGAGAAATTAATGCTGGGTGGGCTGAGGCGGAGGCATTGGTGAACTATGTTCAATATAATTGCACAATAACAACTAGAATTGAGATCTTTGGAGGTAAATCAACGCCATCGTCAGCTGACAGGGGATAACATGATGATGATCACTTCTCTATAAACTGTGTTGGTGATGAGAGGTTTTGGTTGTTGTAGTTGTGTCCTTACATCAGCCAGTGAAGGGGCTATTAAAAGACAGTGGTTGTTTCTTTCCTCTTCCTGTCCACTGAAGTGCTTGCAGTATGACGGCATGGTCTGTAGTCACGTGATGTAAGTGTTTGGTCAGGGCTGCGTGTTATGTTTCTAGTCTACAGATTGTATTCTAGCCCTGGTGGTGTAGGCTGTTGATGTCCTCTCTAGTGTTGGGCTGTGACATGTTTGAGTACAGAGCTCTTGGGGTTGTGTATGATGTCCAACTGTCCAGCCATTGTTGTTTGCAGTTCTTAATGATAACTTGTTAATAAAACATATGACAGTAATAACTTGTTTATTTTACTTATCATCGATACGTTGTTTGATTTTATGAACAGATCATGTGAGAATGGATATCCTTGAACAGGCCATGTGCTCCTTCAGGAGCAGAACAGAAAAAGTTGCTGAACAACAAAGTGGCATTGATCAACAACTGAAGGAATTATTATCCAAACTCTCAGAGTCGGACAAGAAGTACAGCTCAGGGTTTGAACAAATCAAACAACAAATCAGTGATATAAGTGATGCACACGATGCAATAAAACAAGAACAGAAGACAAGATTACAAAGTCTTGAGAAACAGCTGCAGAAGATATCTACGGCACAAGACGGACAAAAAGCAGAGATGGAATCTCAGGCAGAAATGGTAGAGAAACTTGTTGATGTACCTAATCTACTGGAGTCTGTGAAAGAAAACGTCGATACATTAGATGCTAGAATTGAAGAAATCATTGATGACTGCAGCAACAAACATCAGAATATAGAAACTGTAACACGTGACCTGGCAGACAAGATCATGGCTAACACACAGCGTGTCCAGCTCATATCTGAAGGTCAAGCTCAGAACACGACCTTGTTGAGAGAACTAGAGACCAGGTTGCAGACATTGGAGGCAGACGGTGGGAGAAATAGGAAGGATGTCCAGAATCAGATTGAGAGAGGAGAAGCAAATGTGAGTATGACCTCTTTAAAAGTGAAACAATTTACACGTAACATTGACAAACCCACTAGACCGTCGTTAGAAGAGAAGGCTTACGTGTGTTAAACCTCTCAGCCATGCCAACATTCATTATGTCAGTAATGATCTTATCTAGGTGATTTGATGTCTTCCTGTATGTCACTTGCCCAGTGGGTTCCTGGGGAACGGAGTACTTATTTATTTTATTACCAGGGTTTCTCGTTGTGTGTCCTATCCCATCTTTTCCTCACCTCTTGATTCAATGGAATCTGACGTTTTTTCTCCAAGCTCTGCAGTAGTGATTGTGTTACACTAATATAGCCGTGATCTGTGAAGACACAGGTCAATGCATGTTCTAGTTACCTGCACACACGTTTGTCATTATAAGGTTCATGGGCTTCTCCAGGTCAAAGAGGAAGACCCATAATTTCTGCTCCGATACAGCATTCTCTAGCCGTGCTCTGGCAGCTCAGATATATGTGAGTTGGACCGTCCTAAAGGATGTGTTGATAGATCTAAATCTCCGTTCCCCGTGAACAATTGTGTGTGTTTGATACATAGCCAAGCATTCTGCGTTTGAGACGGTAAACATAGCCAAGCATTCTGTGTTTCAGACAGTAAACACAGCCAAACATTCTGTGTTTCAGACAGTAAACATAGCCAAACATTCTGTGTTTCAGACAGTAAACATAGCCAAGCATTCTGTGTTTCAGACCGTAAACATAGCCAAGTATTCTGTGTTTCAGACAGTAAACATAGCCAAGCATTCTGTGTTTCAGACAGTAAACATAGCCAAGCATTCTGTGTTTCAGACAGTAAACATAGCCAAGTATTCTGTGTTTGAGACAGTAAACATAGCCAAGTATTCTGTGTTTGAGACAGTAAACATAGCCAAGTATTCTGTGTTTGAGACGGTAAACATAACCAAGTATTCTGTGTTTCAGACAGTAAACATAGCCAAGTATTCTGTGTTTGAGATGGTAAACATAGCCAAGCATTCTGTGTTTCAGACATTAAACATAGCCAAGCATTCTGTGTTTGAGACAGTAAACATAGCCAAGTATTCTGTGTTTGAGACAGTAAACATAGCCAAGTATTCTGTGTTTCAGAGAGTAAACATAGCCAAGTATTCTGTGTTTGAGACAGTAAACATAGCCAAGTATTCTGTGTTTCAGACAGTAAACATAGCCAAGTATTCTGTGTTTGAGATGGTAAACATAGCCAAGTATTCTGTGTTTGAGATGGTAAACATAGCCAAGTATTCTGTGTTTCAGACATTAAACATAGCCAAGCATTCTGTGTTTGAGACAGTAAACATAGCCAAGTATTCTGTGTTTGAGACAGTAAACATAGCCAAGTATTCTGTGTTTCAGAGAGTAAACATAGCCAAGTATTCTGTGTTTCAGAGAGTAAACATAGCCAAGTATTCTGTGTTTCGGACAGTAAACATAGCCAAGTATTCTGTGTTTGAGACAGTAAACATAGCCAAGCATTCTGTGTTTCAGACAGTAAACATAGCCAAGTATTCTGTGTTTGAGACAGTAAACATAGCCAAGTATTCTGTGTTTGAGACAGTAAACATAGCCAAGTATTCTGTGTTTGAGACGGTAAACATAACCAAGTATTCTGTGTTTCAGACAGTAAACATAGCCAAGTATTCTGTGTTTGAGATGGTAAACATAGCCAAGCATTCTGTGTTTCAGACATTAAACATAGCCAAGCATTCTGTGTTTCAGACAGTAAACATAGCCAAGTATTCTGTGTTTCAGACAGTAAACATAGCCAAGTATTCTGTGTTTCAGACAGTAAACATAGCCAAGTATTCTGTGTTTCAGACAGTAAACATAGCCAAGCATTCTGTGTTTCAGACAGTAAACATAGCCAAGCATTCTGTGTTTCAGAGAGTAAACATAGCCAAGTATTCTGTGTTTCAGAGAGTAAACATAGCCAAGTATTCTGTGTTTGAGACGGTAAACATAACCAAGTATTCTGTGTTTCAGACAGTAAACATAGCCAAGTATTCTGTGTTTGAGATGGTAAACATAGCCAAGTATTCTGTGTTTCAGACATTAAACATAGCCAAGCATTCTGTGTTTCAGACAGTAAACATAGCCAAGTATTCTGTGTTTCAGACAGTAAACATAGCCAAGTATTCTGTGTTTCAGACAGTAAACATAGCCAAGTATTCTGTGTTTCAGACAGTAAACATAGCCAAGTATTCTGTGTTTCAGACAGTAAACATAGCCAAGCATTCTGTGTTTCAGACAGTAAACATAGCCAAGCATTCTGTGTTTCAGACAGTAAACATAGCCAAGTATTCTGTGTTTCAGAGAGTAAACATAGCCAAGTATTCTGTGTTTCGGACAGTAAACATAGCCAAGTATTCTGTGTTTGAGACAGTAAACATAGCCAAGTATTCTTTGTTTCGGACAGTAAACATAGCCAAGTATTCTGTGTTTGAGACAGTAAACATAGCCAAGCATTCTGTGTTTCAGACAGTAAACATAGCCAAGTATTCTGTGTTTCAGACAGTAAACATAGCCAAGTATTCTGTGTTTCAGACAGTAAACATAGCCAAGCATTCTGTGTTTCAGACAGTAAACATAGCCAAGCATTCTGTGTTTCAGAGAGTAAACATAGCCAAGTATTCTGTGTTTCAGACAGTAAACATAGCCAAGTATTCTGTGTTTGAGACGGTAAACATAACCAAGTTTTCTGTGTTTCAGACAGTAAACATAGCCAAGTATTCTGTGTTTGAGATGGTAAACATAGCCAAGTATTCTGTGTTTCAGACAGTAAACATAGCCAAGTATTCTGTGTTTCAGACAGTAAACATAGCCAAGTGTTCTGTGTTTCAGACAGTAAACATAGCCAAGTATTCTGTGTTTCAGACAGTAAACATAGCCAAGTATTCTGTGTTTCAGACAGTAAACATAGCCAAGCATTCTGTGTTTCAGACAGTAAACATAGCCAAGCATTCTGTGTTTCAGACAGTAAACATAGCCAAGTATTCTGTGTTTCAGAGAGTAAACATAGCCAAGTATTCTGTGTTTCGGACAGTAAACATAGCCAAGTATTCTGTGTTTGAGACAGTAAACATAGCCAAGTATTCTTTGTTTCGGACAGTAAACATAGCCAAGTATTCTGTGTTTGAGACAGTAAACATAGCCAAGCATTCTGTGTTTCAGACAGTAAACATAGCCAAGCATTCTGTGTTTCAGACAGTAAACATAGCCAAACATTCTGTGTTTCAGACAGTAAACATAGCCAAGTATTCTGTGTTTCAGACAGTAAACATAGCCAAGCATTCTGTGTTTGAGACAGTAAAAATAGCCAAGCATTATGTGTTTTAAATGGTAAACATAAATTCTTAGATGAGATTCTGTTTCCCTATTCCAAGCTTTGATTATATTATAAACTTCTCATCTATGTTCCTGGTCGCAGCTGTGATTCAGTAATGTTGCCCGTACTCGAGGCAAAAATATACATATCTTCTTCTTCTGAGAATTAAACATAGACTAGTGACTTGGCAGGTAAGAATAATACCTACTCAACACCACTCCCATATATATATATATATATATATATATAATATGGGAGTGGTGGTGAGTAGGTAGTATTCTTACCTGCCAAGTCATTAGTCTATGTTCAATTCCCAGAAGAAGACGATATAGATATTTTTTTTTTGCCTCGAGGACGGGTCTACTGGTCAACCAAGTATCATAGAAATTGGTAGCATTAAGACTCTCCAAGGAAAGGCGGTGTGGAAGGAAATTGGCCATCTCATCTCATATTGTCGTGGCCTAGAATATGTGAATGACTTCCCATAGATAGAGGAATGGCTAGTGAACCTGCTTCTGAAGACGGCACTTAATTGGTTGGCTGATGTGATGACAGTTTATGACAGCATTGATGTTCTATATAATTAAAGTTCTGTTGTCAATTGTACAGTTCCGGCTCCTGTGTCAGATGTTAAACAATCGACTGAGACCACTAGAACAACTCAGAACATGTCTCAATGAACGGGCCAGTGTGCGAGATGACAATATCACAAAGGTTTGTTTTTTTTTATCAATAAAATGGGTAGAACTGTGGTTAATCGTTGGACATGTAAACATTTTAAAAATACACAGCATATAGGACAGCTTTACAAGAATAAAGTCACACACAAAACAACATTGCTGCGAAAGGCCTTTTACCGGCGAACAGTAACAACATATAACTTATCCATTGTATATCATAGCCACCCACGACGGAACTCCCAAAGTATAAATGTCTACCGTGTAACACAACGAAGCAGAGGATCTCGTTGCTTACAGATACCCGGCTAAATGCCTTATAGATTTGAAGTAAGTGAATCTTCCCTAGTAAGGCTTAAATATATTCTATCTACACCTTACCCTCCGTCCTATTTATGATTGTTGTGTCGGAACTAATACTCACACATATCACTGACTATGATAAAGCCGACGATAGATAACTCACAAGACTATATATATATATATATATATATATATATATATATATATATATATATATATATATATATATATATGTGTGTGTGTGTGTGTGTGTGTGTGTGTGTGTGTGTGTTGCCCCCTCTCCCTAATTGGATGCCCCCCTCCGGGTTGGATACACAGGGCCGTCACACCCCCTCACCCCCCGTTGCACGCCACTGTTCCCCGACATACGAGGGAGATGATGGAAAATGTCATTATAAAGCTCATGTGTGTATAATGGTGGTGAAGTGTGCCAGTGTAGCCTAGAATAGTCGAACATAACTCTTGTTACGGAGTTTCCTGGTTTATGCTGTCCTTGGAATCTGTACGTCGATATCTGAGTTTACACTCTTGACTACCACTGTCACAGGTAACTGCTTCCCCTGCGGCTGAGTGTGGTTCGGGTACTTTGTATTTAGGATACTGTTTTACCAGGATATCGCAAAGCCAGGGCAAACAATCTCTTTCAGGATGGTTTCTGATGCCTTGGTACAAAACTTAGTGTTAGAATCAATCTCAGCTGACAAGATAACGCCCCCTCTAGACTGGGCTGTGGTTCATCAGTTTTCTCTCGACATTGAAACAATCTGCTTATGTAACGATAAGAGACGCTAGGGTTATTGTCGTCACACCACCGAGGAAACTGGTACTATTTCCAAATGTGATTCCGTTTCTATTATTAAGACTGTGGTCATGTTCTATTATTAGATGTGATCATAGTATATTATTACAGCTGTGATCCTGTTCTATTATTACAG
The DNA here is from genome assembly GCA_963921405.1 of Cepaea hortensis. Lineage (NCBI taxonomy): Eukaryota > Metazoa > Mollusca > Gastropoda > Stylommatophora > Helicidae > Cepaea > Cepaea hortensis. Next base: position 20,569,548 of record OY992891.1, read on the forward strand.
CTGTGATCATGTTCTCTTTTTTACGGCTGTGATAATGTGTTATCTTTATAAACAGCTATTATCCTATTCTATCATTACAGCTGTGATCATGTTCTGTTGTCTACACTGTCATCCCGTTCTAATATTCACATCTACATTGAAGTTTTGACATTCACGCGCTGTATCTGTTCTGTTTTTCCCAGATGAGATTGTTTCCTTATTCCCAACATTGATTATATTATAAACTTCCCATCTATGTCCCTTTTCGCAGCTGCGATTCAGTACTGTTATTCTGAAGCGGCTGTTGGCCGGACAACTTTTCTCTAGGCACTCGTGAAACACATGTTTAGCAGTCATTTTACTAGTTCCACAGTTATATTCACCATATCTCCTATCTTTAGTTTATTAAACATGTGGTGCTTCAGCCTGCTATATGCTGTCCGTGGTCTGAAGATTGTAACTTGTTCTTTTCGGTTGAGTTAATGTATGCATCGTCTTTCTGATGACCTGGATTTCCATTTCGTTCTATATTTGCTTCTAATAGCTTATACATTTATTGGCTTCATCATTCGTTATGTTTATATCAGGCTGAGTTAGTCTTCCACCTTTCTTTGCAACACTGTCGACAGCTGTGTCGTGATATTTCACCAGGTGCGACCATAGTCTATGTACATTCTCATGACAATGTTAGAAAGAGCTGTAGAATTGAACGCAGATCTGTACTTGTGCTTCATGGACTTCACAAAAGCGCTTGATAGCAACACCCCAGAAGGAACTAAACAAAATGATAGCTACAGTGGCTGTAAACTGAAAACAATGGGATTCAGCTTAAATATTATGAAGACAGAAGTGATTAAAATATGAAATAAACGGATCATTGCTAAATGCACAGCTAAGTTCAATGGTATTAATTTGGAGCCAATACAGAAAAACGTGTCGGGACAATACATATAACTGACTATATAGAACACCAAAGTATTAAATGGTTCAGGCAGTTAGTTAACATGGCGCAAGATCAACCAGGTGTTAGTGCGTTCTACATGAGAACATTGGGATACAAGGCGAGACGACGACCCAGAATAGGCTGACTAGATGGATTACAAGAGACATTCAAGAAACCAAATAGGACGTTAGTACAAGTAACAAGATAAGCGAAACACAGACAACTGCACCCGCCTTTTCTTTGCGACGCTTCACGACAAAATCAGTGGGACAAGAAAGATTAAGCATACACATATTAAAGTGTCTAGACATCTGGATACTATCAACATGTACAATGTGAAAACTGGTGCACTTTTTATATCAGTTTTAGCTAATATTATCCTATTGCATTGCATTAATTACTTTAAGTATAGTATAGTATAGTATAGTATAGTATAGTATAGTATAGTATAGTATAGTATAGTATAGTATAGTATAGTATAGTATAGTATAGTATAGTATAGAAGTATAGCATAGTATAGTATAATCCGTCAATTTAATTGCGGAAGAGCGCAATTGGGAGGGTACAAGCCTTATCCTGGTGCGAGGAAATGCAAGCTAAAGACAAAATGTCATGGCAGGGCAGACCAAGCCCTAAGCCTTGGTTGGCGGCTGGTCTAGGATCGAAGCTTCGACAGTTAGAGCATTGCTTTGCTGATCCGGCAGCTTCTGCAGCTTGTCTTGTTCCAGATGTAGAGGTGTTACCTTTCCTCTGGAGTGAACTAGGCAGGCCGAGAGAGGGATCATGCTGCATGGGCAACACATGATCTCTATATTTTAGCCCAGGCTTTGTGCTATGGCCACGTGTTCACATGCACCCACTGTGAACGGACATTTGCAGCGCAAATTGGCCTTATCAGTCACATTCGCTACCGCCATAAGTAAAAGTTATTATACCTTTTTAAAGCACAAACTATCGTCTGTCAAGACGGCAAGGTGCCAATGAGTATAGTATAGTATAGTATAGTATAGTATAGTATAGTATAGTATAGTATAGTATAGTATAGTATAGTATAGTATAGCATCCTGAACCCTCATTAGATGAAACTGCATGGACAATAAAGAACCTGAAGAATGGTAAATCGCCTGGATCTGATGAGATACCAGCTGAACTAATTAAAGCAGGAGGAGAAGAAGGCATACAAATCTATCACGCATTACGTAAAAAAATTTGGAAATATGTTATATGGCAAAAAGATTGCAAGAAAACTATCTTCATTCCAATACCAAAAAAGGGTAACCTGAAATTATGTACCAACTACAGAACTGTTGCCCTGATCAGTCATGCAAATAAAATTCTACTAAAAATCATATTGGGAAGACTTCGTAAGAAAATGGAAGAAGAAATTAACATGGTTCAAGCCGGATTTAGACAAGGATGAGGAACAATAGATCACATTCTCAATATGCGTTTAATAACAGAGAAGTGCAGAGAATTTAATGTAAACCTATTCTAGTGTTTTGTGGATTATTCAAAGGCATTTGACTGTGTACAACATCAGAAACTTTGGGAAATCATGAGGAATATGGGCTTTCAACCACATGTAATACAACTCATAAGAATGCTCTATCTAGACCAACAAGCAGCGGTAGAATAGATGGCGAGACATCAAGCAAGGAGTCCGTCAGGGATGTGTGCTCTCCCCCCTATTTGTTTAACCTGTACGCCGAAAATATAATGAGAAATGTAAGAGATGATATAAACAGGGAGCTATATGATGCCCTAAATATCGGTGGTCATGACATACCAGAGATTCGGTATGCTGATGATACAGTATTGCTATCCACAACACAGACTGGTATAGAAAACCTAATAGCCTCAACCTAATTGAATAGTGAAAATCACAACTTATATCTTTACATAGCAAAAACAAATATAATGCATACAGATAAAACCACTATGGAAAAAGAAGTATATGTTAATGAGGAAAAATTAGAGGTGGTGGAAAATTTTTAATATCTTGGGTCATTGATTACCAACAATGTTGACACAATGAAAGAAATTAAACGACGACTATCAATTGCTCTTCAAAGACTAAAACAACTGAATAAATGATGAAATGGGACAGACAGAACTACAAAAATTAGATTGTTAAGAGCATCATCTTTCCCATTGCAACATACGCCTGTGAGATCTGGACACTTACTAAGCAAGCTGAACAGCGCATACATGCCTTTGAATATAAATGTTATAGACGAGATCTAAGAATATCTTGGGTAAAGAAAAGAACAAATGCATCCATACTTCAAACGCTGAATATTTAAGAAAGTTGGCTATTAAAAAATTTGGTCACTTGAAACGTCACGAAAGTTTGGAGAGAACAATAGTGGAGGGGTATAAGCCTGAGAAGAGAGGAAGAGGAAGGCCAAAGAGAAGATGGTTGCAGGATGATGCTGATGATCTCCAGATGGGTGTATCGGACGCGGGACATGTTTCTAATGATCGATAGGTTTTCCTGAAGGTTGGTATGGGAGAGAGGTTCTGCAAAGGACGTGCTACTGAATGAATGAATGAGTGTAGTATAGTATAGTATAGTATAGTATAGTATAGTATAGTATAGTATAGTATAGTATAGTATAGTATAGTATAGTATTTCTTTTGCAGTTGTATGAAGTAATCGAGGCGGTAGCAGTTATGTCCCCGAGAATACGACAATTAGGTAACGTTCATATTTTCTTGACCTGATTTTTCTACTGCATTCTTCTTCTTTTATTATTATGTTTGTTTTAATGTGTATGACTATTATTATTATTATTATTATTATTATTATTATTATTATTATTATTATTATTATTTAACATTTTCACCGAAACTGATATTAATTGTAATTTTATTATTTGGTGGCCTGTTGTTTAAGCGTGCCAGTTACATGTTGGGGAGGTCAGACTTCAATCTTTTACAACAGGCCACATCTGGGACTGGCCATACTTGTTCGCGGCAGCACAGTGGTGTTGGAGAGGGACATGTCCCAATAAAACAGCGACGAGATGCAACTACAGGCTGTCAAGGTGTAGACTGGGCAATCATTTCTGCTGGCGAATGTGTACTCTTGCAAAAGAGGAATACCGGGGGTGGCCTTGCCTCAATGAAATGAACCTCCAGGAGAGGAATGTCATCGTCTGTGATGATTTCCTCATCTCATCTCAACTCATCTCATCATGTTCCTCTTGTACCTTGCGGTGTCGAGGTGAAGTATAAACATCGTGAGAGTGTCCGTCCATCATCTCATCATGTTCCTCTTGTACCTTGCGGTGTCGAGGTGAAGTATAAACTGCGGGAGAGTGCACGCTTATGGGCTTCATGTGTCGATATTCCCATGGACTCTGTTATTCCCTGCGTCCATCGTTTACGTGGTCGGCCTCTTCCTCTGCTTCCCTCTGGTCTGTACATCATTACCTGTTGTGGTATACTGTTAATTGGTAAGAAGAAGAAGAAGAAGAAGAAGAAGAAGAAGAAGAAGAAGAAGAAGAAGAAGAAGAAGAAGAAGAAGAAGAAGAAGAAGAAGAAGAAGACATAACTGGTATCGTTAGTCTTTACACTGAGGGAGATACCGAGGAGAGGATATGAGCACTTATGGACTAACAGCTCGATGTGCATTGAGGATGATCTGTTGACTAACTAATTCTTATTGTGGGATGGGCAAATGGCGGCACATAAGTGTTTTTGTTTCATCACGGCATCCTGAAATATCAGTACATAAGCGCGTTTCTTCAAGGCACTGATTTGATCATCGTAGGAATTGACACATTCTTGTGGATATCGTGAAATGTAGAGAAACGTGGTCACCTATACATGCAAGAGGCTTCTCATAAATCTTTAGCCTGACCATGAAGGAGTAGGCGGAGAAAATTGAAATTTGGCACATGTATAGCTCATTCAATTTGTAATGGAAATATGAATTATGAATTTCTCTCCTCAACTGGTTTTCCCGATACGGTGCATTGCACAACACACCATATGGACAAGATCTGCACATCCAACGGTTTGTCAGAACAATGGAGAAATCAGACTGTGATAAAATTCTTGATGCTACAGGGAAAAACACCTACAGAAATACACAGGGATATGGAGCCAGTGTTTGAAGAAGTCTGTCCTTCGTATGCTTCTGTAGAAAAAATTGGTGTTTGCAGTTTAAGTATGTCCGATCCCAAGTTGCTGATCTGCCAAGAACAGGACGACCGTCCTCAGAGTGCAATGATGCAAATGCTGCAAACGTGAAGAAAATCATAGACAAAGATAGGAAAATCACAATTGCAGAGATATCGGGTTCAGCAAAACTGAGTAAGAGTAGTTTTTAGAATTATACACAACAGACTGAACATGAGATAATTGTGTGCCCGCTGGGTACCATGCCGGCTGGCATGTGAACAGAAACAAACACGGGTTGATTGCTGTGGCCAGTTGCTCAATATGTGGCGGTCGAAAAAACATGTTGACGACCATGGTGACGGTAGATGTCACTGGATTCATCATTATGACTCAGAATCCAAAATTGCCAGCATGCAGTGGAAACCCCCGGCTCGCCAACACATGTCAAGCCAAGAGCACAAAGATCTGCAAGAAAAGTAATGCTGACTGTTTTTTTTTTGGGACGTCAAAGGTGTCATATTGAAATATTACATGCTTCATGGCAACCCAGTTAATGGGCAGTACTATGCAGATCTCCTTATCAAACTAAGAAAGGCTGTGACCACAAAACGAGGGATAGCGCGTACGCAAATCCTGCCTTTGCTTAAAGACAACGCGCCCTCCCAAAAAGCACGGCTTGTGCTGCAAACTGCCAACGATTTGAATATTGAAATTCTTCCACACCCAGCATATTCTCCAGATTTGGCTCCATCAGACATTTTTTCTTTTCCCAAATCTTAAAAAACAGATGAAAGGAAATCGTTTTGTCAGTGACGAAGATGTCATAATGGCTTGTGATAACTGGTTTAGTTCGAAAAATAGGTTGTTTTATTCTGAAGGTCTTTTCAAGGTCATGCAGAGAAGGCAGAAATGCATAAATTCAGGTGGTGGTTACATAGAGAAGGAATAAGCACTGTACCAAATTTCAATTCTCCATCTACTCCTTCATGGTCAGGCTAAAGACTTATGAGAAGCCCCTTGTACTGGAAGGTCATTTGATGGTGATGCTAATGGTGATAAGTATAGTTAAGATGTGTAGTTTTGTTTCCATTGTAAAAGAAATTACAACGGTGTAAAAGTTATGTTGGTTCCTTTACAGAACTGAAATCTCCGCTAACGAGCTGTGGATTTAGTGCGCAGACATGGTTTACAGGAGATGGCATTGGAGATACTATAAGACAGTACGAGATCAAGTACTCCAATGTTGGCGAGAACTTTAATGCGCACAGCGGGATATTCACAGCTCCAGTTGATGGACTCTATGTGGCATCTATTTCATTATGGCTTTATAGAAATCAGGAAGTGCAAGTTGATGTCAGACTCAAGCAATGCATGGATCAAACTTCAGTTAGTTCCGTGTGTGTGTGTTCAGCTGTGGCGAAAGGCGCAACCTCTTGTAGTGTGGGTGTTGTTGGCATGAAAGCTGGCGATGTGTTGTTTTCTGTTGTGAACCACCTGGACAAGACGTATACTGCTAAACTAGTTTTCTTTTCATGTTTTCTGTTGGGAAGAGATTGTGTTCCATAACGTAAAAAAAAAAAACAAGTAAAAGACCTTTTAACACGCCTTGTGGCCTTCTGGGGCATGTTGGGCTAGCCCAATATTTGTATTGACTTATTGTACAATGATGATGTGAATATCGCGTCGACTACCTTTACTTCTGAATACATTTCCTGGTACCTGTTTTTTTTTTCCTTCTTCTCCATCATCATCATCATCATCATCATCTTCTTCCTCTTCTTCTTCTTCTTCTTCTTCTTCTTCTTCTTCTTCTTCTTCTTCTTCTTCTTTCTTCTCCTCCTTCTTCTTCTTCTTCCTCTTCTTCTTCTTCTTCTTCTTCTTCTTCTTCTTCTTCTTCTTCTTCTTCTTCTTCTTCTTCTTCTTCTTCTTCTTCTTCTTCTTCTTCTTCTTCATCATCATCATCATCATCATCATCATCTTCTTCTCCTTCTTCTTCTTCTTCTTCTTCTTCTTCTTCTTTCACCCAGAGAGTTTTTTCGGACGTGATTACGTTGTGCCTGTTTACAGCAGAGCTGCGTTCTTGCGCCGTTAGGTCGACATATCTGATTTCTGCGGACATTTGGTGACCGGGTTAACTTTCCCGGGGTACCAGTTTTAACCTGGGTCGACATGGGAGTCTGAGCCACATTTTAAAATCTGCTTAGATGCAATATGAAACCCGCATTCACCGGGGAGACAGGCCTGCCAACGAGCAAGCTACTAGTCTGTCGCGTTTCCTGTTACATGTCATAGCCTTATATAATTTAGAATTAGCTGCTCGCTTTCAGGTGAATTTCATTTCTCCTAATAAGTAATTAACTATGTTAGCGTGAATGTTTGCTTTAAGAGGGGATACTTGCATTCTGATCAGTTCCATGATTTCATGTTTGCTGTGGGGAACTAATTAATTTCAAAATCTCATGTTTTCATGTCGATTTTATGTTGGGGTATGGATAAGTGTCTTGATTTCATGATTCATAATGAGGAACTAATCAATCCCATAATTTCTTAATTTCTTGTTTTATGTTGATGTACTGATCTATTCCATATTTGATATTTTATAGTATGACGCTGTTCAGTGTCATAATATTACATCATAAATCAAAATGCATAACAATTCAATAAATTTCGATATATTGACCATATTTATAGTTTGATGATTTATGTTATTGATGAATTCCATAATGTGATGTTTTATATCAATATACTCATCAGTTATATATATATAACATAATGATTTGTTTTGACATGTTGATCAATATATCATTTGAAAATTTATGTCGACATATGATAAATTCCATAAGTTGATGACTTATGATGACATACTGATCAATTTTATAACTTGATGATTTATGTCGTCGTGGTAATCAATTCTGTGTTCTGACAATTTATATCGACATATTGGTCTATGCCACACATGGATGATTAATGTCGACATGTTGATTAATTCCATAATCATATTATTTATGTCGACAAATCCTCACTTGAATAATTTAATGATTTATATTGACATACTGATCAATCCCAAAATTAAATGTCGACATGTTGATTAATTCCATAATCATATTATTTATGTCGACAAATCCTCACTTAAATAATTTAATGATTTATATTGGCATACTGATCAATCCCAAAATTGTATGAATCATGTCCGGATACTGATAAAATTCATAATTTGATGATTTATGTCGACACATTGAACAATGTTATATTTTGATGATTTATGTCTACATCCTGATGAATTCGATACTCTGTGATTTATGTCCGTCTAATGATCAATTTCATCAACTGATGGTTTAAGTTGACATATTGACCAATTCAATAATTGGATGGTTTTTGTCGAGTTACTTATTAATTCCATAATGTGATGATTTATTTCCGGATGCTCATCAATTCCTTGATTTAATTATCTATGTCGTGAAATTGCTCAGTTACATTATTTGATTATTGATGTTGACATATTTATGAATTCCATGATTTGATTATTTATGTCGACATATTGATCAGTTCCCAAGTTTGATAATGTATGTCGACATATGATCGATTACATAATGTGTTGACGTATGCGGAATATTGATCAATTACATAGTTTAATAATTTCTGTCCGGATACTAATTTGACCCATGATTTGAAATTGTCGATGTGGATCATATAACAGACAACTACTGACATTTTACAAGGTCTGTATATCGAGGTATAAACAGCCCTGTGTGTGAGAAATCGAAAGCTTTGATTACATGAAACCTCAAAAGGGCTCAGAACGAAAAGTAATGCAAGGCGTGGTTCATGTATGGCATGGTGGCCATTGACCAATACAATGGTAAAAACAGGACATTAGAAACCCCTGATGATGAATACAGCGAGGCAACTGCAGACAGATAGGGATGAAAGACACGTTCAGCAAAGGGCTGGCAACATAATGATGATGTGAAGAACTGATCAGTTCTATGATTTCATATTGTCTATAAGAAGAACTGATCAGTTCCATGATTTCGTTTTGTTTATATGAAGAACCTATCCGTTCTATGATATATTGTCCTGTGAAGAACTGATCAGTTCCTTGGTTTCATATCGTCTTGTGAAGAATTTGGATTCTGGCTTGCGTTTGACTTCCCTCTTTTCTGTTTTCTTTTTGTTTTTGCTTTTGGTAATTTGAGCCATTGAGTTAAGAAGAATCATATATGTCATTTCAGTTTGTTTGCTTATTTTTAATGTCCCGTTGTGGTAGAATATTATCATTCCTTAATGTAGAGTACAAGGGATCCTAAAAGCTATAGTGAGCCATGTATGATATATGGAGTGATTCATGTGCAATTAGCTGACAAGTGGTTACGTTTCTGATGTACAGAGCAATTCATTGACAATTAGCAGGTCAGTGAGTTCTAATCAGATAAACAGAGCGGTTCATTGACAATTAGCAGATCAATGAGTTCTAATCAGATAAACGGAGCGGTTCATGGACAATTAGCAGATCAGTGAGTTCTAATCAGATAAACAGAGCGATTCATGGACAATTAGCAGATCAGTGAGTTCTAATCAAATAAACAGAGCGGTTCATTGACAATTAGCAGGTCAGTGAGTTCTAATCAGATAAACAGAGCGGTTCATTGACAATTAGCAGATCAGTGAGTTCTAATCAAATAAACAGAGCGGTTCATTGACAATTAGCAGGTCAGTGAGTTCTAATCAGATAAACAGAGCGGTTCATTGACAATTAGCAGGTTAGTGAGTTCTAATCAGATAAACAGAGCGGTTCATTGACAATTAGCAGATCAATGAGTTCTAATCAGATAACCGGAGCGGTTCATGGACAATTAGCAGATCAATGAGTTCTAATCAGATAAACAGAGCGATTCATGGACAATTAGCAGATCAGTGAGTTTTAATCAAATAAACAAAGCGGTTCATGGACAATTAGCAGATCAGTGAGTTCTAATCAGATAAACAGAGCGGTTCATGGACAATTAGCAGACGAGTGAGTTCCATTCTGATGTACGATGTGATTCATGGACAATTAGCGGACGAGTGAGTTCTAATCAGATAAACAGAGCGATTCATGGACAATTAGCAGATCAGTGAGTTTTAATCAAATAAACAGAGCGGTTCATGGACAATTAGCAGATCAGTGAGTTTTAATCAAATAAACAGAGCGGTTCATGGACAATTAGCAGACGAGTGAGGAGTTCGATTCTGATGTACGATGTGATTCATGGACAATTAGCGGACAAGTGGATTCGTTTCCTGGAGCGCGTTGTTCAGACCACGACTGCAATTGTTGAGTAGACTGCTGGGGGAAGGGGAGGGGGTGTAGTTCGTGCTTTGTGAGATACTGTCAGCAATTAGTTTGGCATCTTGCGGATAGAGACGAAGGCAAATGGGGTAAAACCCGTAACAATAAAGCCGACTCCTGCGACTTTAGTTTAATTCTTTAGAACGCCCCAAGTTCCTACTGGACTATAAAAGTATGCTCCCAGAATAATATGGCCAAAACGCCTTCAGGTGTGTGGAAGGAACCTTTAATGACTACCTAAACATGAATGTAAGGAAATGTTATGCTTCAGCAGATAGCCCTTAGTGGCAAGGTGTACAGAATCCAGCGACAGTCGGTCCGCAAGGTGGCATTTTTGTTTCCCATTATCGAGTGCTCTCGTGGTTGACGTGAGCGCACGAGAATTGGAAGCGGTTCGAGTCGCGCCAGTGACTTATGAGAGTATGGAGCCGGTCGCTCAGAAAGCAATGGCAAACTACTGAGCGTAATCTTGCCAAGAAATCAACAATCAGCTGAAAGATGCTGATGTTGACAGCGATGTCCTGTAAAGGATATGCAAAACACCCACACATTATCGAGTGCAACACTGACATCTGGCGAGAGAACAAATATGCATTTCTGCGTTTGTCTAGTAACAAAAAGGCGAATGGCGGAGTAGCACAATATTAAAGCTCACATATTTAATCAATAGTTAACAAGATATACTTGAGCAATATTAAAGCTCATATATTTGATGAATATGTAATATGATATATTTGAGTAATATTAAAGATGATAGTTTAGCAACATTTAAGTTAGCATGTTTGGTACAGCTGGCTTGTCCTTTCACTGCGATCCTTAGTGCGGGTGGAATACGGGGTGCTGTAGAATACACAGACAAGAGAATTCGAGACAAAGATGAATACATGGGGAGGACATGGAGGAGGTTGCAGGAGAGAGCAACAGATAGGATGGCTTGCTGTTGGTTGACATCGTATTCTCCAAAGTGGGATACACGTCACCAGAAGAGATAATTCAGAACAATATATTCTCTTAGTAAATTTACACACAGAAGCAATAAACAATTTCTTGTCTGGCATATTTCGAGCGAATAGATGAATTATATTTTGGCTGATGTACTTAACACACATAGTCGCTGATGCTGATCGATTGTGGAGCATGTGTTATCTCCACGGTAATCGCAAAGTCACTATAAAGACTTTCTACATGCATAAAATTGGTTAATAATACTTGATTGTTTAAGACATCATATTTGAGTAATCATTTATTGTTTGTCGAATATACAAAACGCTCTTGCTTTGTTAACTGTATGGCCTCAATTTAGCATATGTCGAGAGATGGCTGAGCTTGGAGTTTAATGGTACAGGCTTTCAGGACTAGTGATTAGCTCTCTTGTCCTTCCTGTCTGGTATATGTTCAATTATTTGATTTCCTCCTTTTCGTTCCGTTATATTTATGTGCCGGCTCTGTGGCCAAAGTGTTACGAACGCGATTCGTAAATCCGAAAAATGCGTTTAAAACACAGCTGCGAACGATTTTACAGCAGACCGCCATCCGTTAGTTTCCAATGGCATGCGTGTCGGTCTTTCAGAAAGCAATGGCAGGCTACTGAACGTAAACCTGCCAAGAAAATCACAAACAACCAAAACATGTTGGGGTTGACTGTGACGTCCTTAAAGTATATGCAGCCAACTGTTATATCTATGTAATAGATCCCACGATTTATTGCCTGACATATTTCGCTGCATCTCGTCAGGCACATACTGCAGAAATTACACAACATATACTAAAGTAATTAGATAAATCCTTTAAGCTGAAACATGCCACACACATATTCACACAGTAATTTGAATTGTCTACCACAGTAATTTCAACTGACTGTCACTTTAATCGACAATCCTGTTCCGCTATTTTATATTTCAGCTTGAGTAATCAATCTAATCGCTTCACATTTGGTAATGGGATGAGATGCAGCGAAATATGCCAGGCCAAAAATCGTGTCATCTATTGTGTGTATCTTCGTTATTGAAATTCACCACGGAAAATATTGTTTTGAATATCTTTGTATGTCGCTTGGCACTCACATTGGAATTTTGCCTTGGCCATGCGGGTGTACAGGGGAGTGAACAGGGTGATAGGCTAGCAGGGAATGCACATCTTGGTGGTATTTTGCCTATGGACAAGGGGGAGGGGGGTGGTCGTGCGCTTGTGGGACCAGGTGGAGAAGGCGGAGGAACAGACTGAGAACCCATATGTGGAAAGAATTATATTGCGGGGGATCGGCAGGGGTTCTGGAAGAATCTCAAATCTGAGAGTGAAGACCAGGAGAACTTTTAATCAGATAGCGGTGGGAACGATTAATAGTATGGCTCTTTGCTGGCTGTTGAACGATGGGACTGAGCACGTATGGGAATGTTCTGAGTGCAGTGATGTCGGTTCTTAACTCAACTCAACTCAACTCAACTCAACTCACACTGGAATTGATAAATACAGTTTGATTTGGTGTACGGTGACAATAGTTCACTCACGGATAGAGCAGGCATTGGGATGGTTTTATCTGATGATTTGTTCCAACCGGTTTCATCAAACGTCATTATCAGCCAGCCACATTTAACCCCCACAGAAACATTGATCCCCGAAGTGTTTCTTAAGCTAACCTCTCGAGGGAACAATGTAATGAAACGAAATCACGATCAACTCAATAAATCGATCATGTGCCGTCTCCGCAAAAAATGTTGGCTACAATGGAACTCCAACACTGTCTGACTGTACATTCTGTCAGGCTGATGTTCGTCCATCTCTAGATGTTATCTTCTCACTTGTATCGTTGTCTACCTCTTGCTCGCTTGCCCTCAACCTTGCCTTCCAGTATGGTCTTATGAGAGTATCATGTCTTTTAACGTGGCCGAAATATTTCACTTGCCTCCTCTTTATTTCATTCATCAACTCTCTCTTCATTCCCAGTTTTTTCTAGAACCTCTGCTTTTGATTGTTGTTGTTTCCATGAAATACGACATATTCGTCTGTATACCCAATCTCTAGGGCCTCTATTCGACTTTATAGTTGCTTGTTCAATGTCAACGCTTCCGCACAATACATTAGCGTTAAATTTACGTAGCACGATCCACTAGAAACATCAGGTAAACAAAACATTCTTTATTGCTTGTATAAAATACAAGTTTAATTAGACAACAATGAGTTAGCAGCAGAATATCTTGTCGTTTGTGAAACCTAGCCTACTATTCCTTTCTCATCATTAGACACATCTACGTGTCTCTTGCCCCATAACAAGGTCCAGTTGTCCCGTCTATCGGGACTTTCCCTCTTAGAGTTCTACTTCGGTACGGGACAACAATTGTTCAAGACTGCCTGATGGTGTGTAGGGAGTTCTGCATTGACTAGATTTCTTTGCTGCCCTGAACTACTGTATTAGTTACTGAATCTTCCATAAACACTGTGCAATTAGATTATATAATTCTTTATAGTATTCAGTCTACAAAACGAAATGCGATTACATAACTCTTTCAAATCGTCAATCTACGAAACGAAATGTTACTACATAATTCTTTATAATCGACATTTAATTACACAATTAATTATAATCTTGAGTCTACGAATTGAAATTTGATTACATGATTCTTTACAATCTTCAGTCTACAAAAATAAAGCTTCATTAAATTATTGGTTATATTATACAACCTGAGAAATGAAATTTGATTACATAATTATTGTAATCTTCAATGTAAACGATACAATGATATTATGTAGTTTACTGTAATTTTCAATCTAGAAAATGACATTTGTTTACATAATTCTTTTATAATTATCAATTTGCAAAATGACAAATGATTATATAGTGTATATAATCTTCAATCTACAAGATGGAATTTAATTATATAAGTGTTAATAATCTTTAATATACACAATGAAATGTGATTATATAATTGTTTATAATCTTCAGTCTACAAGGTGCAAGTTGATTACTTTATTATTTTGAATCTTCAATCTGGAATATTGATTACGGAATTGGTTATTAAACTATAATAGGAATCATGATGATATAATCGGTTATTATTAGCATTCAACGTAAGGCATCTGATGCTATAATTGGTTGTAATCTACAATATGACATGTGATTATAGTATTGGTTATCTTTAATCTACAATAGGAAATATCATGTCTAATTGGTAATACTCTAAAATCTAAAATCTATAGTAAGCGATATCAAGAGTATATCGTGGGTTTTCTGCACACGGCAGGCCGGTGTGCGAGGAAATGAACAAACTGATAGACTGTTTACTGCCGCTGGCTGGACGGTGGGTTACTGTATGTCACGGCTGACGCAGTGAAGGCTCTCTGGGATTCAATGGTAGTAAAACAGAGAGATGATTCACACATGGAGAGCTGGGTTTCACGGGAGGTTAGCAGAGAATCGGGACGACACACCAACACTTTGGTGAAAACTGAACATGGAAATTAAGCCAGACTGTCGCTAGTACCATCAACACTCAATGGAAACTGAACATGGAAATTAAGCCAGACTGTCGTTAGTACCATCAACACTCAATGGAAACTGAACATGGAAATTAAGCCAGACTGTCGCTAGTACCATCAACACTCAATGGAAACTGAACATGGAAATTAAGCCAGACTGTCGTTAGTACCATCAACACTCAATGGAAACTGAACATGGAAATTAAGCCAGACTGTCGTTAGTACCATCAACACTCAATGGAAACTGAACATGGAAATTAAGCCAGACTATCGCTGGTACCATGAACACGGGAATGCTGACTGGCTACTGAAGAAGGGGGCGCTGCTCGTGGGGAATGTTCCAAATGCTGTGATGTTGATTCTTGAATACTCGTCCATGCGTTGTTGATATCATTGACTATATTCTGGAGCTTAGACTTGTCCATGTGTGTGTGTGTGCGCGCGCGCGTGTGTGTGTGTGTGTGTGTGTGTGTGTGTGTGTGTGTGTGTGACACATTGGCTATATTCTTCAGTCTACTATATATATATATAGTTGCATGTCCTCCACAGGACGTAGCAGTCAATCCCAGCATTTTTGCTGTTCGTGAATCCTGGGCAAATTTTGCGTTCAGTAGTTTCCCATTGCTTTCTAAACGACCGGCACCAATACCTTTTTCGAAAAACCATCACCGCTATGTTTCGAACCCTGGTATACAGACTCACAAACCGCTTTCCCAACACCTTAGCCACGGCGACCAACATTGACCGACATATATATATATATATATATGTGTGTGTGTGTGTGTGTGTGTGTGTGTGTGTGTGTGTGTGTGTGTGTGTGTGTGTATAATTGGCTTTATTCTTCCATCTACAATGTATATGTGTTGATATCGGTGGCTATATTCTTTAATAATGAAAGAGGTTGCAGACTTGTACAGTGGGCAAAAGAGCATGATGTGATTATTGGAAACACCTGGTATAAACAGCACCCAAGGAGATTATAGACAAGGAGGAGTCCTGGTTACAAGATAAAATATCAGATTGATTACATTCTCATCAACAGAAGATTTCGAAATGCCTTAAAAGTCGCAAAACCTATATTAAGCGCAGAATGCTACAGCGACCATAGATTATCTTAAACAATATACATATACAATTAAAGACAGTTAAATATACACCAAGAAGCACAAAATTTGATCTACGGGCACTGAAGAGTGAGGAAATAAAAGATAAATTCAACGTAAAGGTAAAGAACAGATTTGATGCATTGTTCGATATGGAAATATTATATCAAGATCTCAACGACCAATGAAAAATATTAAAGAAATCAGTCAACCAAGCTGCATAAACAACCATTCCAAAAATAAAGATAATAGGACGCAAGAAATAGATGACAGAAGACATCTCAGGGAAACGAGGAGAAATAAAAAAAATAACAAGGGAAAATATGAAGAGATTCACAGGAAAATTAGGAAGCTATGCAAAGAGGCAAAAGAAACGTGGCTTGAGGAAAATTGCAAGGAAATTGAAAACCAATACAATACCCGGAATACCAAATTAATGCACAAACGAATTAATGACATCACTAACAAAAGAACACACACATCAACGGGCTGCCTAAAAATCAAAGATGGCAAAATCATAATAGAAAAAGATCAGATTTTACATGCGTGGTCACATTATGTGAAAGACCTTTATGATGATACAAGAGAAGAACAATATGATCATCGGAATAATAATGAAAGACGATCAATTTTAAACAGGGATGTTCAGAATGCTCTTAACCATATGAAAACTGGCAAGACCCCGGGTACAGATAACATTACAATAGAAATGATCAATGCCTTAAAAGAATATGGAATAGACCAATTCACCAGACTGCTTAACGCAATATATGATACTGGAGATATACCTCATGAATTATGTAATTCTATGTTTCTTGCAATCCCGAAAAAAATCAGGAGCCATGGAATGTGATCAACATAGAACAATTAGTATAATGAGCCACATCACGAAGATTTTGCTGAGAATTATCATGCAAAGAGTTAGGAAGAAAATACAACCTGAAATAGGAGAAGTACAATGTGGGTTGGTAGAAGGCAAGCATACAGTAAATGCTGTGTATATACTGAGAACAGTAATTGAACGTTCTACAGAAGTAAACAAAGATCTTTTCTTTATTGACTACACAAAAGCTATAACATAACAAGGATGCTTGAAGATCTACAAATTTATGGAAAAGTACTTAGACTTATATATATATATATATATATATATATATATATATATATATATATATATATATATATATATATATATATATATATATATATATATATATATACATATATTTGGAAACAAGAAGCTGCCATCAGAATTAGTATTGAAGTAGGTCAATATCAGCCTATTAAAAGAGGCGTGAGACAGGGATTTGTAATGTCCCCAGATCAGTTTTCCCTGAACAGTGAAAATATTTTCAGAAATGAATCAACATTGGGGGACGATACATCAATAACATTATATATGCAGATGATACAGTCTTGATTGCAGACAATAAACAGGACCTGCAACATTTAGTAGATGCGGTGGTTGCACACAGTGAACAACAAGGGTTAGAACTGAATAGTAAGAAGACACAGATTATGCTCGTCACTCGGAAGAGGGAAATACCACAATGTGATATACGAGTAAATGGGCATATTCTTAAGCGAGTTAATCGGTACAGTTATCTCGGAACAGTCATCACATCTGATGGGAGATGCCTTGAAGAGATTAGAACAAGAATTGCCATTACGAAGGTAGCCTTTTGCAAGATGAAATACATACTGACCAATAAAAAGATATCAATTGAAATGAGAAAAAGAGTGTTGAGGTGCTACATAGAACCTGTACTTTTGTATGGATGTGAAGCGTGGACAATGAGCAGTCAAGCTGAACAACATCTGATGGCTGTGGAAATGTGGTTTCTGGGGAAAATGCAGAGAATACCATGGACAGACAGATAAACCAATGAACAAGTCCTTCAAGAAACAAATGAAGATCGTTAACTTATTAGAGAAATTAGACGCAGACAGTCAAATTTTCTTGGGTATGTTATGAGAAGAAATTACTTGGACATCTTGGTGACAACTGGCAAGATCGAAGGGAACAGACCAAGGGGAAGACCGTGAAGTAAATACCTGGATGGCTTGGCCATGTGGCATGGTCGAGGCAGGAATACGGAGCTAATCCACGACTCTGGTGATCGAGTGAGATGGCAAAACATAACCGCACACGCTTATCGGCATGGCACATGATGGATGGGATTCTTTAATCTGCAGTGGGAATATTTAATGAATGTGTTGTTATACTTGGTGTATTCTTCAATCTAAGATGGGGCATTTAATGAATTTGTTTGTTATCAGTCGAAGTTCTCTTTAGAGACCCGGGTTCGAACATCGGTTTGATTGATTGATTGCTTGATTGATTTAGGAACCGACATCACAGCATTCGTGTCATTCCTATAAGCGCTCCATGCCCATCCTCAGAAGCAAGCGAAGAGTTCCAACCCCAATAGTACAGGTAGCAATCTGATTATATGTGCGTCTCGCCTTTCCTCTCAGCGTTGAGCGTCGGCCAGATCCCCTCGTGACCCCTCGCTGTCGCATTCTTGCCAGACCATGGTGATCCATTTGCTCCTCGGAGGTGTACACGTGCTCCCACAAGGCCGCAACCACGTCTGCCTTATCATGCTTTCAATACTCCACCACGTTTTGTAGCGCCAGCCAATCTGTCTGCCTGTTCATTTCCCAGCACACCAGCATGCCTCGGAGAAACGATCCAGACGATGCTTGCCACCCGTGACTTCCGAAGCGAAGCAAGCCACTCTGCAAGAAGCCTGCCTATCCTCACCCTACTCAGCATGCTTTCTGTGTCAGTTACAATCACGATATGTGTGTGTACCGTATTCTCCATCCAGCGGAAAGATGCACTGACTGCCTCCACCTTCTTTTTTAAGCTAGATGTTGTGGTATCATATGCCAGGCTCTCCTGCACCAAACGTCGACCATTAGCCTTTGCTAAGAACCCCCAGGAACTTCTACTACCTCTCAACATCGAACCATCTGTGTAGATAATCACATCACCCGGGCGAGCATTATCCTGAATTAGTTAATGGATTTCCAGTTCCGTGGCCTCTGCTGGCCACTCCCTGCACTCCCGGCTCAATGTGATTATAACTCTGCACAAGTCTGACTGCTCCGCTGGCACTCTGACCCACTCCTCTCCTCGCCGGATGTTCTCCAAGGGGCACACCTGTCTGATCGTATCCTCCGCCTGAGCCATCCATGATTTCCCTTTTGGATGGCTCAGAACATCGGTTAGGTGTGGATTTGTATTTATCGGAGGCAAAAAGAAACCTTAACCTGCAAAGCTCGCGGCGACTGCAATAAATATCCAGGCGGCCTTAATTCCTCAGACTCAAGATCACCCCCACACCCCCACTCTTCGTCCTACACAGCAAGGTACTATAGGCTTATATGACAGTGACAGTTTGACAGTTTATCATCTTCAGTCCACAATAATTAATGATATTGCTGCTTATATTTTCAATCTTCAAATATTAAATTGTGTGATATTGTTGGTTATGATCTTCAGTCTACAATGAGAAATTTACTTATATTGTTTGTTATAATTATTAACTTACAATGTTAAATTGAATTATATTGTTGGATATAATCTTCAACCTACAATATTACAATTAGTGATAATGTTGGTTATAATCTTCAACGTACATTATTACATTTAGTGATATTGTTGGTTTTAATCTTCAGTATACAATATGCCTTGTTTTCAAGAAATGAAACATGACGGTTATGCTGTCAGCCATTCCCTATTAATTTCAAGCAGTAATGTGTTGATATAAATTACTAATCTTTTAATACTCACAATACCATTTTGAAATATAATAAGTTAACATAATAACACCAATCACTTAATTCAAAATAAGTTATAATATCATTGCAACATTTTCTTGTAATTTGTTTCTGTTCATTTCGTTAATTTCGGCTGTTTTTCATTTTTATATTTTTATACTTATTCATTAGGATCTGCGGTAGCTAGAGTCTGCACGCTTGTGTGTTGGCCTGGCGGTATGTGTTCGTATCCCCCAAGGTTTGGTTTCTCATTGCGGCATATCACATACACCGGGCTAGCCCCACATTTCTAGACAAATCGGCACTCAGGGACTTCGGCCAGTATCACGCCAGCCGCCTTCACTTCCGGTGTCATAATCTGGTACTCACCGTAGGCCGGGCACACCCGCAAGCCCTGGTACATAAATAGAAAACCCGCCACCAGCGGATTCGAACGTGTGACTACCCAGTCGGTAAACAAGTGTCAAGATCACTACGCTACCACGGCTGGCTAGACAGATATACATTATGTAGTATGTATTATTTATTTATCACATTCACTTTGGTAACTTTCTTTTATAATTTCTATCTTCATTTTTATAAATGTTCGTTGGCGTTTTTTCCCCATTAAATTGACCGGAGAGGGTGTTAGGCATCGGGACTTTTAGTTTGTCTGCAATTGTTGATTCTGCAGGATGTATGGCAGACTAGTGTTTATATTTACTATTACAATTTAAAACAAGTAAAGGTTACCATTTCTTTAAAATCATAAGTTGAATATGCAAATAAAACATCACCAGACTGCATGTCAACTATACCTACATTACAGGTGCCAGTTTTCGAGTCACCTATCATGATTTCAATCACAAAATTGTCAGTAGATTGACTAGAAACTTTCTTCCTATGTTTGATGCCAACAGCTCCACCACTATGCTGCACTGTCCACAATAAAATAGACGCTATGTAAAGTCCATCACCTGGAGCTGTGAACTGTCCAGTGACTGCATTAAAGTGGTTGCCAACGTTACATAGCACATCTGTGTAGTTAGTAAAGTTCTGATGAGTATAGCCTTTCTTTGCCCAAGTTCTAGCACTGAAGCCAATACGAGGTTGTGATGTCATGATTTCTGTGAACGAGTTAAATGGAGTTGTTAAATTGAGGTCACAGAAGCTGCTGAAGGATGGATACAGGTGTCAAATGAGTGTCCGTCCTATTATGTATCATGATGGATTGGGGATGAAGATGAGTGTCCATCTCAGTTTGCACCATGTTGGATTGGGGATAAAGATGAGTGTCCGTCTCAGTATACACAATGGTGAATTGGGGATGAAGATGAATGCCCCTCAGTATGCACCATGGTGGATTGGGGATGAAGACAACAAAGCCCATACGTTCAGACTTTGATTTCGAGAAAGCACATCAACAAAGCGGTAGCAAAAGCCAGAAGGAAAATAACCATCCTGAGAAAACTAAGTGGAACCAAATGGGGAGCCAGTGGGAAAATACTTAGTAAAGTGTATCAACAGAGCATACGACCACACCTAGAACACGGGTCAACTGTGTGGCGTTCAGCATCAGAAACCACACTACAAGAGCTGGACAAGGTGCAAAATCAAACACTTAGATTCACCACAGGAAGGATGGTATCAACACCTATATTGGAGATGGGGAAGTTGGGGGAGGACACAAGCACTGAGAGAGCACAGAGATACGAAAACGCTAATACAATCAGAAAAATTCCTCGGCTTGCCAGGCCACCCTATGAAGAACAGATTTAAAAACCTAGCTATGGGGCGGTTGAAAAGAAGTAGTTTTATCCACCAGGTCAAACATCTCTACAGAGAAATCACCGATCTGCCCACAGATGGTATCCCCCTGAAAACTATACCAGAGCGAACTCCATGGAAAGATGAACATAGTCTATGACTACAAATTGAGACACAATTGAGATAAATATTTGACAAGGAGGGACATAACAGTGTTCAGCGCAGAACAGCCACTCTCAGTTTCCATGATGAAGAATACCCACAGGACCTCTGATCCGAGCCTACACAGATGGGTCAGCACAAAATGCTGTTCGAAATGGAGGCGCGGGAGTGTGCATAGAATACCCAAATAATCCTAGGGACACGGTCAGAGTACCAAAAGGAAAGCACTGACATATCTATGATGCTGAAATTGAGGCAATCAAGATAGTAACAGAGAAATTACTAAATACCAAATAATCCTGTCGCATGCACCTTTACACCATTAGAGTCGGCAATGTCTCCTGTCTCATGCACCCTTATAAACTTTGTGTAGGCAATGTCTCCTGTCTCATGCACTTTCATAACCCGGGTGTCGGCAATATCTCTTGTCTCACGCACGTTCATACCACCGGTGTTTGCAATATAGACTGTCTCGTGCATGTTCATACCCCCGGTGTCAACAATGTCTTCTGTCTCATGCACCTTCATATCCCTGATGTCTACATTATCTTCTGTCTCATGCACCTTTATATCACTTGTGTCGCAATGTCTTCTGTCTCATCTCCCTGATCTTTCAAGAGTTTCAGTTTGTGGGAGATGAAAGTTGCTTTTCTCTTATTAGCAGACGCCATCTGGGCAATAATAGTTGGGTAGCTCTCTAGTCCTAGAACAGTAGATAACAAACATATCATTAATGTAATGTAGTTGGGTAGCTCTCTAGTCCTAGAACAGTAGATAACAAACATATCATTAATGTAATGTAGTTGGGTAGCTCTCTAGTCCTAGAACAGTAGATAACAAACATATCATTAATGTAATGGGTATGACGCCTGACAACAGATCATCGTTTCATTTTCTATTGATTAGATAAAACAACACAATTGTAGAGTCCTTGAGATAAATCTGACAGTCTGCCACAAGTGATAGCAGATATGGTGATTAATGTCTCCAATCTAACAAAATTGATTGCAGATAAACACGTTAATGTTTCTACACTATACCATTTGTTAATATCTAAGAGTTAGTTAATTTTTCTAATCTACGACCTGTGTTAACCATTAAGAATGAGTTAATTTCTCTACTCTACGACAAGAGTTAATCATTAAGGATGAGTTAATTTCTCTACTCTACGACAAGAGTTAATCATTAAGAATGAGTTAATTTCTCTACTCTACGACAAGAGTTAATCATTAAGAATGAGTTAATTTCTCTACTCTACGACAAGAGTTGATCATTAAGAATGAGTTAATTTCTCTACTCTACGACAAGAGTTAATCATTAAGAATGAGTTAATTTCTCTACTCTACGACAAGAGTTAATTATTAAGAATGAGTTATTCTGTCCAATCTACGACAGGTGTTGGACACATGGCGGCAAGATGTTACTCTGGGCGTGTTGGCTTAAGGATAACACTGCTGACAATGATTACTTGAAACAATGGCTTGCGCACACACGAATCTGGCAGATGCTCGGACGATGGGATGAAGACAGATTCACGGTGGCGATGGTTTAACATTTATTGCCTGAGGATGTACATCCTATATGCTCCCACTCCCAGGCTAGGAAAAGTTTAGTCACAATCGGCATCATCAAGTGCCATGCCGGCTGGCGTAGGCATTCATGGCGCTCCACAGATCTCGGATCAACTCCGCAGTAGATATTCCTCTATGCCACCGTCTTAATCCATCCAGCATAATTGCTCTTTGTCTGCCTCTGCCTCTCTTCCCCTCTATCTTTCCAATTGCCATGATGTTCTCCAATGCCTCTCTTAACATCACGTGACCCGAAAAGTTCTTTGCCTCCTTCTTATTGTTGTATATAATGTTCCAGTTTCATTAGCATCTTTCAGGCAGCCAATCTGTTCCTAATTTGTTCATTTGCATTCGAAGATTCACAGCCATACAGCAAAACAGGTTCTATATCCCACTTCATCACCCTCTTTTTATACATTCAATGGTAGTTATTTACTGCATAAGACAGTCTTCATTTTCTGAAATTCAGCCTTTGCTTGCCCTATCCTGCTCTTAATTTCTGTTGTACATCTTCCATCTGATGTTATAAGTGCCCCTAGGTATTTAAAACTATGCACTTGGTGAAGCATGTTTCCTTCTATCTATATTTCACATTTGGGTGTCACCGTTTATCTTTGATATCACCATTGTTACTGTTTTCTTGATAGTTAAGGAGAGTCATTTCTTTGCGCTCTCTGTTACTAGAATTTCAAACAACTGTTGTAGATCTTTTGCATTGTCCGACATCAACACTGTTTCATCTGCATAGCGTACACTGTGAATATCATTCCTGGCTCTTCTCTTTGATCTTATTGCTTCGCTATAGAGGGAGAAGAGATCCGGTGACAAAACACATCCCTGTCGTACTCCCAGCCTTATTTGTTCACAATTAATTTTCTTCTGTATTTCCCATTTTAATTGCTGCTACTTGGTTCCAGTAAATATGTTTATTGTTCTGGTCCCCAACATGGCAGGTAGGCATTTCAACCGTTAGGCTCCGGAGTGTTTATGCTTCTGGCTACGGTTTGCAGTAGCATTTTCCTCATGTTGGACTGTTAGTGCATGGTTCCGTCGCCCTGCTACTGAGTTGAGTGCATGGCGCGACACTCTGAGATGTGAATTTCGGTTGGAATGTTTTTACATTTGTCCGCGGTTGTTGTAGTGTGAAATGCATGTTCGGAAAGATGTCGGTCTGCCTGTCGCTAGGAATTGATTGGATTGCCTTTTCGGTTCACGAGTGCATTTTTCTCGGAGACTCCTGGGAGTCGTCTCTGGAGCTACGGAGTTCGTGCTTTGTGTGATGGTTTCAGTGGGCCACCCTGCCGAGGGGGACAGAGCCATATGGGATCAATCCCGGGGCAATGAAGTCGATCCTCTCGACTTTTAGTACAGTAATATGTGGCTGCTGGTTTTCTAGTGACTGGCGCTTCCATCGACGATGAACTGTATTTTCCGTGGAGACTATTGTGATGGAATTCTGACGGCGGCATTATGCACAGTGTATCTGTGCGGGCTGTTGGTTTGTAGAAACTCCTGTATATTCCACTTTTCACATAGGGCAGTGAGGAGCATTTTGTGTGATATTCACTGGCGCAGGAACGGAATGGGGACGACCTGTTCCTGTGAAGTTGGAACCGCAACTAACTAACTAATTAATTAAATATTTTTATTATTCTGAGATTTGTCCCATCAATGTTAATATCTTTCCACATTTTATTAATTTCCTCATGTTTTACTTTATCAAATGCCTTCTATGAAGCATAAATATATGTCTTTCTGTTTCTCTATTGATCTTCCTAATAGTCACAATAGATAGTCGTATTTATACGCCTCTCGTATCCAGCTTGAAATGTTTTTTTTTTTAAATATTTTGTTTCAAAATTACGAATCTAAATCGAAACTCAAAGATTAAACCAGAAACTATTAAATCAATGTCAGTCAGTGATTAAAGTAAACGTGTACATACACTTGAGCAAACTTCCAAGAAGAACGAAAACCAGAAATCGTGGCTTAGTAGTGGAAATCCTGGTCCTCTGTGAAATAAATTGTACTTGCGATACTGCAACCACCGAAGTGCATATCGGAAGGGAAGTTCCCGAAATGGATCACCAAAATTATATTTACTGGCTCGTGACTACATAAGGTGGTGTCCCAATTTTGTAGAGACACTGAGTGATGAATAACCGTCCACTTTTATAGCATTGTCAGCAACTTGCTTGCGACAGGTCTTTCAGGACTCCCCTACTTTTGCACCGCACGAAATAACAACTCGTGTCATTTGCAAAAGGAATGCAATTTATTTAGAACTGGCAATTTATATGCTCTGCGAGCGGTATGCTTCATTGACATTAAACAACATGGATGTAATGAAGTGGTGAGAAATGATACTAGTAGTCACAATCTAAATCTAAAGCCTAATATTAACTATTGCCTAGAAACTTATAGCATTTGTCAAGAACACGTCTACTCTCTAATCGTCTCCAGTCTGGTCTGTCCACACGCTACACATTGCGTGGTCAAGCACGGACGCTGTACCCTCCGTGCATTAGCGAGTCTTGCGTGCATAGCGTCCCCAGCACGCTGGCTCGTGAACTTGAGTAACCGGGTACTCCACGGTTACTCGTAAGGCCAAGCTTCCCAATGGCTTGGGGAAGCCCTCGCTCAACTGTCCTTATTGCTCCCTTGGTTGACACTAATGTGTCCCCTGGTGAAGCTATTTATAGCGCTGGTGTCTCTCTTGTCTAGTGTCTCCCTACTAGACTTGTCTTAACTCTTATTAACTCTCTAAATACTTATTGGAGATTCTGACAAGCTTGGTTACACATTATTTAGTGTCAATGTTTCGAGCTTGTGGAAAGGGGGGGAGGGGGGGGGGAGAGAGAGAACAGTTTTCACGTCTGGGAACTATTATATACGTCGTTGTTTCGTAAAGTCCCAGATATTGTTGTTACATATTCACGTGATATCTGTGTATGGCATCGGCAGCATTGTCAGTAAACGACACTGAAAAAGTAGAAGTTACGAAAACTCTCTGATTAAACTAGGGGTTTAGTAACCGTGGTGGCACAGTGAATAGTGGGCTAGCCTGCCAAGGCAGTGTTCCAAGTTAACCCCCAGCAGAGGCAGGGTTATTATGTCCCGCCAGTACGGGGATATTTCCTGAATGTTTTGGTAATTGTCAAAGAAGGTGGGAAGCTTGGAAGGTAACCAGGCACCGCTCCTCCTAAATCCTGACCCAGAATATGTGAAGGCCAGAAATTTCACAGCTCAATGGCAGTCTATACTGAGGGCCTACATTTACGCTTTGTTCAAGTAATTTATCTCCAGAACCGAATAAATCGCGGTTGCTGGGTTGTGACAGCGAGTGTGATGCTGGTGGTACAATCTACGCCGGGGAGCAAGTACGACAGGAGGTTTCTGATCATCAGAAGTAGTCTCCCCTCGCCGAATGCTTCGGCCCCTTTACCTTCTTTTCTCAAAGGGGCAGGCACGTTTAGGTTATGACTCCCATATGTTTTTATTCTGCCGTGCGTATTCATTGAGACGTTTCCCTCGTCGACATCGCTAAGTGTGACTGCCCAAAGGTCATCCCAACATCGGGGAGGTGGGGGGGGGGGAACATTAGGCACCCGGTCCATCTACCAACGTTGGGACTACACCGTGACTGACCGTGGGAAAGCCATCTTCATCTCCTAGTTCAATGGGAAAGAAGCTTACTTTCGCTCGGTTTGGTAGGCAAACGGTTTTGCATCATGACGATGTGTTACGGAGTATCATGTCCACTCTGTGATAGCATGGCGCGGCTGAGGAGCTGCGTGATTGAGTTCTAAAGGTGACGTCAGCTACTTATCGAACAAGGAGGGGAGATATTTAGTCAAATAAGCTGAAATTGTTGGCTATAAATATAAATATTCTTAAAATAAGACGTTTATCATTCATGGCCCAAGTACGTCCGACCCATTTCAAATTTAAAAAGACAAAGATGACCAAACATTCGTGTAAAGGTTGGTGGTCAGTCCTCTTCTTCTACCGCCCTGTAACCCTCATTGGAACATAGGCCTTCAAATGCTCACGCCCAATCATTATATTTGTTGTTACCTCCCTCAGCCTCATACATGTTCTCCCCCTCCCCCAACCCCAACCCCATTCTCCATATTAGTGATGGTTGTCTCTGTTTCTTGTGTGTGTGTGTCTGTGTGTGCTTTTAGTTTCCCCCATATTTCATTTGTCCTGTGGGTTTCCATGAAAAAGAACAATTATTATGCATAATATTTTCAGGTTTTCTCAATGCTTGTCCAATCAAGCACCAGTGTCTCTAATCAACCTCTTCAGTCGCTGAAATCTGTCTTGGTGTGTTCCTACGCTCCTCATGAGTGATTCTGGCATACCAGCTTAGTTCACCTATTTTAAGCACCAGTCAATTCGTGATTCTACCATACCAGTTAGTCTATCTATTGTGCTGACCAGTATTGGTCATACATATGTATAGTATATTAGTCATTGTTTTAGTCGTTCTCCGTGAATGTGATCTGTACACCAGTACTGATTTCACGTTAGGGTTAAATATTGTCTGTGTCTTACAGGGTTTTATTAATATTTCTTGTGACTTCCATAAATGTCCTATTACAATGACAGCTCCTCTTGCTTGTTGAATTTCTATATTAATAACCCTGTATGTTTCCACCAGTCTCCCTGGCAAAGGTGTTACTGAAGCGGTTCGTAATTCCGTATACCCGCGTTCGAAATACTTATGCGCGCGATTTGGCAGCAGATTGCGTTGCGCTGGTTTTTTTTAAAGAAATTGTATGGGTGATGGCCGTTCAGAAAGCAATGGCAAACTACTGGCCGTAAACTTTGCGAAGACATTAACAACAGCAAGACATGCTGGTGTTGCTGCAAAGGTCCTGTAAATGATATACAATTAACTTTTTGTATGTTTCCTCACCTTAGTCTACATTGCTATAGTATGTCCCGCAAGGAATGCCTTCATTCACGATCAATTATTTTAAAAACTGTCTGTTGCATCGTTATGAATTTTTTCCAGCCGTCTTATGTTTACCCCCACCCAAGGAATATGTCTTTGGTAGGTCCAAAAACAACTTAAATCATCGAAAGCGGCGACATTTCTTTGATGTTTTGCTGAAAAACTAGTGATTTCTCGCTAACAAATTTATGTTTACAGTAAGGAAAACCCGGCCAATTCAGATGACACACAAGGCGTCTCCGGATTCGTATGGGAGTGGGTGCAATGAAAGAACTAGCTTAAAAGTCGACAGGGTCGGCTGCATTGCACCGGGTTTTTATCCCATATGGCTCAGTTTCTTTCCGCATCGAGGAAAGCGTCGCACAAAGCACGAACTCCGTAGCTCCAGCGACGACCCTCGGGAGTCTCCGAAAAAATGCACTCGTGAAAAGAAGAACGCGGCCCGGAATCGAACATACAACCTTCGGAGCCCGAGTCAGACGTCTTGACCACTTCACCACGGAGAATCCCGAGAGGGGTGCAATGTGTATTATTAGTAAAGACAGAGAATTTACAGAGGCATGGGGTAAATAATTTGTAACTTAACAGGAAAATAGACGGGATATATTTCTTACCTTATTTTTCATTTCCTTCTTGTTTCTTCAGCTGCTGGTTAATAAAGTGTACACAAGTATTCATGTTAGCTTTTTATATTGAGTTCGTGAAAGCTTCCAAATAGCTGTGCGTTAATATGCGTATGGAGTGACCAGAAATGATACCGCAATTTAGTCATCATGTTTCCATTTTTAAGGATCTGTTCTGCTGTCTATGTAGTTTGTTCACACGTACACATGGGTGACAGACCCGCTTTGAGTCTTCGTGAAAGACTGTCTACTCTGCTGTTTACCGTTCAGAGACGAAACATGATTACCTGTTTTGCACTATGAAAATAGTTGTCAGTGTCTCTGTAGTGGGCTTTCTTCTTAACGACCAAGATGTTGGTTCTCTTTTCATTGAAGTTTATAGATTGATTCGTATGCACGTGTGTTGTCCCCTAATTTGACAACGTGTTTGCTCTCACGTTTCTTGTTATGCCACAATATGTCAGTTTCCACCGCAATATTACTCTTCTGTTGGTATTCAATGCGTTTAGTGTGTGTCTCTGTGTGTGTTTTTCAATACAGTTGTTTGTCACCGCTGAGGGCTTGCGGAATTGAAATTTCACCACTGTGGAATACAAACTGTTGCCATTGACATTATGCTGATGCTGTAATGTTTAGGGCCTGCAATTCGTCTGAATAGATGGAGCAAAATATCCCAGTAGGTGTGTACGAGGATTAAGGTCTGCGATCTGCTCAGGCCTTAATCTGTGTCGGACGATTCCAGTAGGTTGATGACTGTTCTCGGTTGCATAAAATTCAATCCATCCTTTCTCCAATAATCCTCTTCCTCTTTCAACGCATGGTCCTCACATTTTTTTCCAGTAACTTTTATCAATATTTAATAGCGCGGACTGGTTGATAGACAGACAGACAGACAGACAGACAGACAGACAGACAGACAGACAGACAGACAGACAGAAAGGTAGGTAGGTAGGTAGGTAGATAGGTAGGTAGAAAGGTAGGTAGGCAGGTGGGTGGGTGGATGGATGGATGGATGGATAGATAGCTATCTAGCTAGGTAGGTAGGTTGGTAGGTAGGTAGGTAGGTAGGTAGGTAGGTAGGTAGGTAGGTAGGTAGGAACGAACAAACAGACTTTATTTTCAAAGGGTAACAAACTGGGCACGCAGGCCAGTCTTACATTCGGCCCTTCCAATCACTCATCTTTCTTTCATCAACAGTGCATAGGAAAAAACATTGTCAAATGAACTTTGTAAACATAAACAATGCATATTACTATGTTATGAGACACATCCACCACCCACCCACACATCTTCAATTCACTCCAACTCCCCCACCCAACCACACACATAACCCACACACACACACACATACACGCCCCCACCCATCCACCACATCCCTACACCTACACATCTCCCCACCCACACACACCTCTCACCCACCACACATTCCATCCACCCACACCCAAAGCACACATACATTCCCCAACCCACACATCCCCCACCCACACACATCCACCCACCTACACACATCTCCCCACCCACTCATATATCCTCTAACCGTCCCATTACCCACCAACAATCACTCACCCACATATCCTCCTCCACCCACACACCTCCAACCATCCAGCCAAACACACATTCCTCAGCCACACATCCCCCACGCACACACACATCTCCCCGCCAACTCACATATCCCGCACCTACCCACACACAAATTCCGCACCCACCCACATAATCTCCAATCTCCCCCAGCCCACACACAGATCCCGAGCCCACCCCTACATACATCCCCCACAATCTCCTAACCTGCACACACTCACCCAGCCACATATCCTCTACCCACCCACACATCCTCTACCCACCCATCCCCCAACCAAACATCCCTTAACCACACACCCTTACTCATATACAATCACCCACCCACACATCCTCTACCCAACCACACATCCTCCACCCACCCATCCCCCAGCCATACATCCCTTAACCACACACCCTACCCATACACCCCCACCGACATACAATCTCCCCACCATACACACATCCCTCACACACATCACCACCCACCACCCACCAACACATCCTCCAATTACAAACACACACCTCCCATCCACGCACACACAACCTACACACACATCCCCAACCCATACACTCATCCCTTCACACATCTCTAGACACACGTACTTATCCCTCAACCACTAACACCCACACATCCCTCACCCACTCATCAACACAATCTCCTTTCTACCCACCCACACTCACACACCCCAACCACCCATCTAAACACACATCCCCCACCCTCACACGCATCCATCACCCACCCGCACACCCAACCACACCCCTACCCACCCACGCACACATCCTTTATCCACACCCATCTCCCCTCCAACACAACACCACACCCACACACATCCCAAAGACACATCCCGCACCCACACACACATCTCCCCACACATCTACCCATCCACACATCCCCCAACTACAATCACTCTCACTACCCACACATATATCCTCCATCCAGCCACACACACACACCGACCGAGCCAGACATATCCCCCACCCACACACACATCCCCAAATCCATCACCCACACCCATCATGCACCCCTCCTCCAACCCACACACATCCCCCACACCCCACAGACATTCACCCACACACCCACTCCCCACCCATCCACCAAAACATCCCACACCCATACACATTCCTCACCCACACACACATCATCAAACTCACAACCACCCCCACCTGCACACATCTCCCACCCACCACATATCCCCACACCCACATCTCCCCACCCACACATATACCCCCACCCATCCCATAACCCACCAACAATCATCCACCCACATATCCTCCACCACCCACTCACCCACAACCACCTAGCCAAACACACATCCCCACCCACTCACACATCCCGCAAGTACTCACACAATCCCACCCCGCCCACCCACACATCCTGAGCCCACCCACACACACCACGAATCCACCCACACACACACACATCCCCCAACCTACCATGCAGACACACAACACACCCACTCTCTCAGATTCACTCATTCTCTCACTCAATCTCTCAAACATACGTCCATACTCACTCACTCACTTTTACATTCACTCAGGCACACGCGCATGCATACTCTCTCACTCTCTCTGTCTCATACTAATTCTCCCACTCACACTCTTTCTCACTCACTCTCTCACTCACTCTCTCACTCACACACACACAGTTAAGAATGATAGTGAAAAAATGATACCAGAAGGTGACTTATGGAGGCATATAGTCGGTACGAAGTAGGTATTGAAAGCGTTTTCGGTTGAATGTGTAGGGACTCATTGGAGTTTTCAGATTTGGTGGAAGGCTATTCCACAAGTGAGCACCAGAATACGCGAAACAAGTTTTGTATAAGTCCAATCTAGGCTTAGGAACATGTAATAAATTTAAGCGCTTACTGTTCATTGCATTAGATTGAATTAACGGTAGAAGATACTCTGGAGTATTTTCAGATATAATTCTATTCACTAATTTGGCTTTGTTGAAAAGGAAGCGCTTTCGAAGTGGTGGAAGTCTTAGATGGCTGTATAATTTATTACTTTCAATGTGCTTTATGCTAGAAACTAGACGTATAGCGCTGTTTTGAAGCGAACACAGTCGTTTCAAATTAGATTTAGGGCAACCATCCCAGACTGTGGAACAATAATCGAGAGGTGATTGGATATAGGATGCATAGAATATTTTTCGTGTGCTTTCATCCAAAAAGTGCTGAAGTTTAGCAAGATGGTAAACTTTTTGTGCTATTCTCTTGGTAAGGACGTGAACATGAGAGCTCCAGTTTAAATGTCTGTCAATTAAAAGACTTAATTGTTTATGTTCATTTACATTAATTATAGGTAACGTGTCCACGTGAAGCTCGAGCGGTGCCCCAGTTATGGCTAGGGTCTGTAGTTTTTGTCTGGTCGTTATTAGCATGGATTTGATTTTGTCGATGTTAATTAACATACAGTTTTCATTGCTCCATCTACTAAGGTTGTCAAGTTCGTTTTGTAAAGAGTTCTCTAAGTCACTAAGGCTCTCTTGACTGGGGTATATAGTGCAGTCGTCCGCAAATAGGTTACACGAAGTATTGAGGTATAAAGGAAGATCGTTAATATACACTGCAAAAAGCAGCGGACCTAGCATTGAGCCCTGAGGCGCACCAATATTTAGATGTTTGGGTCTTGATAGACAGTTATTGAAGGTCACTACTTGTTGTCTTAAGTATGTAGGTAGGTAGGTGGGTGGGTAGATGGGTGAGTGGGCGGGTGAGTGGGTGGGTGGGTGGATAGGTGGATGGATGGATGGATAGATGGATGGATGGATGGATGGATGGATGGATAGATAGATAGATAGATAGATAGATAGATAGATAGATAGATAGATAGATAGATAGATAGATAGATAGATAGATAGATAGATAGATAGATAGATAGATAGATAGATAGATAGATAGATAGATAGATAGATAGATAGATAGATAGATAGATAGATAGATAGATAGATAGATAGATAGATAGATAGATAGATAGATAGATAGATAGATAGATAGATAGATAGATAGATAGATAGATAGATAGATAGATAGATAGATAGATAGATAGATAGATAGATAGATAGATAGATAGATAGATAGATAGATAGATAGATAGATAGATAGATAGATAGATAGATAGATAGATAGATAGATAGATAGATAGATAGATAGATAGATAGATAGATAGATAGATAGATAGATAGATAGATAGATAGATAGATAGATAGATAGATAGATAGATAGATAGATAGATAGATCCCCGCTAGGAGCTGGGCGAAGCCGGGCCGAGTCAGCTAGTTTATTTATATAATCACGTTTCATGAAAGAACCCCCATTGGAGACACCTCTGAACAATACCATTTAACTCCGCGCTGTTTGTGCCAAAACGAAAACCGCGAGACAATTTCAAAAATAGAGGGGATGTGTCTTGCTGAAGCTGTAATACTCTTAAAATGGTGGTATTAATCCCGGAGCCGTAAATTATATACCGCATATAAACAAACACCGGTCTCTGTGGCTAAGGGCTTGCGAACGCGGTTTGTGAGCCCATATACCCGGGTTCGAAACACGGCGGTGCTGGTTTTTTCTAAAAAGGTATAGGGGCCGGTCGTTCAGAAAGCAATGGCAAACTACTGAACGTAACACTTGCCTAATACATCAGCAGCATCTCCCGTAAGGGATACGCAACACAAAAAATAAACAAACATTAAAATCTACTGTACAATCTCCAGAACAAAAGTTTTTTTGTTGGGTGGACATAATGATAAGGTTATAAGCTAAATCTCATCATTTTCCCTCAGTTGGTTACTGAGATGTTGAATTTTATATTGAGGCCCCCCCCCCCCCCCCCCCAAAAAAAGACACACTATATCTAAATGTGTATTTGATTTCACCTCTCGAAGCCATTTGCTTCACAAAGGGAGATAAATGATCATTTGCTTGTTGTGATATCACTACCTTTGTTCGTTCCCTTCTAATTTAGAGATCGAATAATTGTGACCGCCCATCAAGTTCGTTTAGTTAGCCTTGTATCTGATTTCTTGTGTGGGACAGCGATGTCGTCAGCTCGGAATCAAAGTATGATTATTGGAGGACCTATTGTGCAGAGCTGTCCTTCCACTCTCCAAGTTCATAAACCAGAGAGATGTGGAAGACTGGTACTGGACATTCACATCTGCTGGGAGGCGCATTAGGAAGACTGACTACATTATCTGCTTTCTGACAGTTGTATTCTCAACATATTTGTTCACTGTGTACAACAACAACAACAACAACAACAACAACAGCAGCAGTAGCAACAATAACAACAACAACAACAACAACAACAACAACAGTACCAAAGCTTAAGCTAGCTATGGCAGTGGAAATGTGGTTTCTGATAAAATAGAAAAGAATACCATGGGAGATAGATCCACGAATGAGAATGCCCTACAAGAAACACATGAAAACTATAAATTGATTAGAGAAATTAGATGTAGACAGTCAAGATTTCTGGACATATTGTGGATTGAAATAAACATGAAAGTCTAGTGAATGGGAAAATGGATGGGAAAAGAACAGAGGAAAATCAAAGAGATAAATACTTTTATCGCTTGGCCACGTGACATAATTGGGACAAAACCACAGAGCTTATCGAGAACTCTGGTGATCACGTGAGATGGCGAACCATGACGGCACAGGCATGGCACATGATGATGATGAATGTAACAGACAACAAACTGGCCGCCATCTTGTACGTGGTGTTAGCTGGCCAATTTCTTATTTCTGTGAACTTTGACTCAGGGGAGACAAAAACAACAAAACACACACGCACGCACACTCCCACACGAATTTGTCATGAAGTGCTACAACTCAAAGACACACTGACGCCACCAGGCGCTGCGATCCTTATTTGGGTCATGTAGTCAAGGAAAAGTGACAAGTTACACATAAAGCTGATTGTCTATGTGTCCATGTTTGTCTGTTTTCCGAGGCGTCCAAGTTTGTTTTATTTGAGAATAAATACAACTTACAAGTTTTCCCCGCTGGAGCACAACTGACAAAATTCAAAGGTAGTGGCGTTGCTGTATCTGACGTAACAATGTGAAATGTAGGCCACAATCTTATGTTTATTAAGTGAGGTGACCAGTTCTCTTCCAGCATACCGTTTCCACGACAACCACAGACCCAGCAAAGACCTGCATCTATATTTAGCTATGGGTGCATCCAGGGACTGCACTCTGACTGCAACACCTTCCCTGGACAGGCTGGACTGGGAGCAGGCTGGGCACATTGGTTAGCTGGCTGGTCTGCCGACCCGGGGCTCATGTGTTCCAATCCCGAACCAGGCCGGGATTTTAAATAATTGAGCTGGATTCCCGGGCCATTCGCAAACTGTTTTAATAAAAAACTGATACGGAAGAAAATGGCACGTTGCAAGACTAACACCAGAAGACACCCGACATCCAAGATGAGCAGCGTGGAGGCCGCCAAAACCTTAAAGAAGACGAGAGGAGAGAACCTGCCTGCGAGCTGCAGCAAAGAACCAGAATCTCAAGAAACTTCAAATGAAGCTACCACCAGGAAGGACGACGACAACCTACCACAGACAAGAGCCAAGACTACCGAGAAACAGAGAGAGGAGGAAGACACCAAAGTCGGAACCACCGACTTACGGACAATCTGATGGTTTATCACGCATATCCACGTACAGCTGACAGATGATCAAATACTCAAGCAGCTACAACAGAAACATTTTCATATCCGAATCCTGAAGGCGAAGCGGATTCCGACTTACTCCAAGATCCCTACTACTCTAGCAGTGGTAACAACAGAGAGAGAGCGAGATGCCGATCTAAGTGTTGGTGAAGAAGAAAGCTCAACAGCCAAAACGATTCATCCCAAGAATCATCCAATGCTCAAGGTGTCAGAGGGCCGGCCACAGCAGAATAACATGCCGTATCAAAACAGAGAACTGCCGATACTGCACCGAACACCACCTTCAAGGAATGTCCGCTGGCCAAAAAGGACAAGGACTTCCGAGCACCAAACGACAAGAGAAAATGCGCCAACTGCTATGGCCAACACGGAGCAAGATACCTGGGCTGTCCGTACCTCCAAAGTTACACAGACGTCCTAAAGACCGCCATAATCACAAACAGCCCATTCAAAGAAGCACGGCGGAGGTGGGAGACAGCCATGGGCATCTCACAAGCTGAAACAGATCAGCTCCAAGGACAGATTGACGATCTGAAGAAGCAAGCCAAGGCACTGCTGAGACCGACACCAACCAACGACAACGAAAAACTACTGGCTGACATGAAGGAAACCCAGCACAGCGTCCAGCAAGAGATGGAGCTCATGGCACAGATCAAAAAGGAGAATGAAGAAATTCTACAAACCATCAAGACAGAACAAGAACTGCTAAGAAACGAAAGAGAGCTAACCCAAAACAAGCCAGATGAAACCACGCGAAAGACCGCAGAGAAGCCCGCAAGAAGAAACCAAACCACAGACCAATCAGAAACCGTAAGCTAAAGCCAGCAGTCCAACCACGATGTCCAAGAAACTCAAGGGGAAACCAATATCCCGCCAGACCTCTGAAGAAAGCCTAGAGGAGGACACCGACACATCTGGAATGACCGAGGAGGAATACATCGTATGGAAAATAGACTTTGACAGGAAAAATAAACTCGAAGATGAAAGACTTGCAGTAAAGTGCAAAAGGGGAGAGGGGGCGATCGAAAAGCTTCTGCGGACAATTTTCAAACCATGAGACAAACAGATCACATAAAGAGCTCTTATAAGGATTGCACCCATTTAAGCAAGACGTACCATGAGCCATCACTGACAAAGAAACTACCAAAGGAAAACGGACACAAAGGGAAACCCGCCAAGCCAATCCCCCAGCTGACGTACATGCATAAACACTTCAAGACCGAAAAGCCAACTAACACTGGCGCCGAAAACGAGACAACATTATCCCGCACGATGAACAATCACAATAACTACGCCATTGGGGCTAGTTGAACGAGGTGGAAACGTTTTTTTCCCCCCAACAAATCGGAATCGGAATCCCAGTTCCAGCCAGCCTAAAGTTGGTACTTGAAATGTTCTTGGAAGTAAACACGGCCGATGTGGTATTGATGCTATCTGCCATGAAGTGCGGACTGTTCTATACAAACATGGGACTGAGGCTGTATGTGATGTTATTTTATGTTATGTAGAACAGTCTCACTGCACATTGACGTTATATGTGATGTTATTTTATGTTATGTAGAACGGCCTCACTGCACATTGACGTTATATGTGATGTTATTTTATGTTATGTAGAACAGTCTCGCTGCACATTGACGCTATATGTTATTTTATGTTATGTAGAACGGCCTCACTGCACATTGACGTTATATGTGATGTTATTTTTATGTTATGTAGAACGGCCTCACATTGACGCTATATGTGATGTTATTTTATGTTATGTAGACCGGCCTCACATTGACGCTATATGTGATGTTATTTTATGTTATGTAGAACAGTCTCGCTGCACATTGACGCTATATGTTATTTTATGTTATGTAGAACTGCCTCACTGCACATTGACGCTATATGTGATGTTATTTTATGTTATGTAGAACTGCCTCACTGCACATTGACGTTATATGTGATGTTATTTTATGTTATGTAGAACAGTCTCGCTACACATTGACGCTATATGTGATGTTATTTTATGTTATGTAGAACAGTCTCACCGCACATTGACGTTATATGTTATTGTATGTTATGTAGAACAGTCTCGCTGCACATTGACGTTATATGTTATTTTATGTTATGTAGAACAGTCTCACTACACATTGACGTTATATGTTATTGTATGTTATGTAGAACAGTCTCGCTGCACATTGACGTTATATGTGATGTTATTTTATGTTATGTAGAACGGCCTCACTGCACATTGACGTTATATGTGATGTTATTTTATGTTATGTAGAACGGCCTCACATTGACGCTACATGTGATGTTTTTTTTTATGTTATGTAGAACGGCCTCACATTGATGCTATATGTGATGTTATTGTATGTTATGTAGAACGGCCTCACATTGCCGCTATATGTGATGTTATTTTATGTTATGTAGAACGGCCTCACATTGCCGCTATATGTGATGTTATTTTATGTTATGTAGAACTGCCTCACTGCACATTGACGCTATATGTGATGTTATTTTATGTTATGTAGAACTGCCTCACTGCACATTGACGTTATATGTGATGTTATTTTATGTTATGTAGAACAGTCTCGCTACACATTGACGCTATATGTGATGTTATTTTATGTTATGTAGAACAGTCTCACCGCACATTGACGTTATATGTTATTGTATGTTATGTAGAACAGTCTCGCTGCACATTGACGTTATATGTTATTTTATGTTATGTAGAACAGTCTCACTACACATTGACGTTATATGTTATTGTATGTTATGTAGAACAGTCTCGCTGCACATTGACGTTATATGTGATGTTATTTTATGTTATGTAGAACGGCCTCACTGCACATTGACGTTATATGTGATGTTATTTTATGTTATGTAGAACGGCCTCACATTGACGCTATATGTGATGTTTTTTTTATGTTATGTAGAACGGCCTCACATTGATGCTATATGTGATGTTATTTTATGTTATGTAGAACGGCCTCACATTGCCGCTATATGTGATGTTATTTTATGTTATGTAGAACGGCCTCACATTGCCGCTATATGTGATGTTATTTTATGTTATGTAGAACTGCCTCACTGCACATTGACGTTATATGTGATGTTATTTTATGTTATGTAGAACGGCCTCACTGCACATTGACGTTATATGTGATGTTATTTTATGTTATGTAGAACGGCCTCACATTGACGCTATATGTGATGTTTTTTTTATGTTATGTAGAACGGCCTCACATTGATGCTATATGTGATGTTATTTTATGTTATGTAGAACGGCCTCACATTGCCGCTATATGTGATGTTATTTTATGTTATGTAGAACGGCCTCACATTGCCGCTATATGTGATGTTATTTTATGTTATGTAGAACGGCCTCACTACACATTGACGCTACATGTGATGTTATTTTATGTTATGTAGAACGGTCTCACTACACATTGACGCTATATGTGATGTTATTTTATGTTATGTAGAACGGCCTCACATTGACGCTATATGTGAAGTTATTTTATGTTATGTAGAACGGTCTCACTACACATTGACGCTATATGTGATGTTATTTTATGTTATGTAGAACAGCCTCACATTGCCGCTATATGTGATGTTATTTTATGTTATGTAGAACGGCCTCACTACACATTGACGCTACATGTGATGTTATTTGTTATGTAGAACGGCCTCACATTGCCGCTATATGTGATGTTATTTTATGTTATGTAGAACGGCCTCACTACACATTGACGCTACATGTGATGTTATTTTATGTTATGTAGAACGGTCTCACTACACATTGACGCTATATGTGATGTTATTTTATGTTATGTAGAACGGCCTCACATTGACGCTATATGTGAAGTTATTTTATGTTATGTAGAACGGTCTCACTACACATTGACGCTATATGTGATGTTATTTTATGTTATGTAGAACGGCCTCACATTGACGCTATATATGATGTTATTTTATGTTATGTAGAACGGCCTCACATTGACGCTATATGTGATGTTATTTTATGTTATGTAGAACGGCCTCACATTGACGCTATATGTGATGTTATTTTATGTTATGTAGAACGGCCTCACTACACATTGACGCTATATGTGATGTTATTTTATGTTATGTAGAACAGTCTCACATTGACGCTTTATGTGATGTTATTTTATGTTATGTAGAACGGCCTCACTGCACATTTACCATTCTCATAGGACCATACACCCAATAAGCCCCAAGACTAGCATTGATTGGCTGTTCATGATTTATTTGGCAATTTTACGATTAGTAGCTAACCATTGCTTCTTGAGCGGCTGACGCCACATATCATCAAAATCGACGCAAAACGGCCCGCTTCCAGATGGCTGATGTTGAACCTTGGACTCTGTATGACGGGGAATTGTGAGACTGCTGTTCACTAACCCCTAAGCCTGGACTCTGTATGACGGGTATTGTGAGACTGCTGTTCACTAACCCCTAAGCCTGGACTCTCTATGTCGAGGAACTTTGAGATTGTTGTTCACTAATCCTTAACTTACCCTCGTATGATGACTATTGTATGCCACCATTTGGGACTGCAGTAGATTGAGACAGAGAGAGAGAGTGAGAGACAGAGAGAAATTATTGGGTATCAAAGCATATTATGTGCTGGACTGCACATATTGTGTACAAAGGCCCGCCAAACACTCGGTCCACAATGGACAGTGTATGAGCATTCCATGAACATAAGTCAGAGTGACTCAGCTGGCTGGGGAGGTTTCTTTGGGTGTGTATCCTAAAACATAAACTATATGTCAGCTGTCACCCGAGTTGCGTTAAATGCATTCATCTCAGCATCTGCCAGACTACTGTATGAGCAAGCCACATTATTATGTTTAGTCTTATCAATGTCATAACTCCCCAAGATCTACATTGTAGCCTCTTGGCATGAAGTATTATTTTTATATCTTTTGATTTTGTTTGAGATATTGCAATTTTGACTTTGAAAATAATAATAACTATCTGATTTAATCAAATAACAATTAATGGATTTAGCTTGATTACCATGATCACATGCTACATCTTCTATTCTTTCCTTTCCTGCTTTTGCATTGAAATCTCCAAGTATTAATTTTATTTATTGTAATGTTATTTAAGATATCGCCATTTTTACTTTATCATAACATGTTTGTATTTTCACTTCACTACTGCTTGTTTTTTGGTGCTTTCACTTGTATAATATTCAGATTTCTTGGTTTGCCTTTTAATTTTACAATAAGTCTATCTGATATATTCAAATAACCATTAACTGATTTAGCTGTTTCCTCATCAAACATTAGCCCCACTCCTTTTCCGTATGTATTATCTTCTGAACAAATTATTGTGTGTTTGCCTGTTATTACTTTACCAGATCTTCTCCACCTCAACTCATTCATACCCAGGACATTAATCTTCAATTTTTTTTATTTCTTTCATTACATTATCTAACTGTCCTATCTCAACTATATCTTGACAATCCATGTTCCTATTTTAAATTTGTTCACTTTGGTATTGCCATCAGTAGCTTGATAATGGTATGGTGTCACCTGTGGCTCATTACTTTCTATACAAGATGGAGGTGTCCTTAGATAACAAAAACATCTATCTCAGACACTGATCTTTCAAAATTCATATTTTTGGGAAAATAATGTGGTGGTTTTTCTTTGCCTTCTATTTTCACACAAGGGTCTTTCATCTCTGCCTTTGACAGCAATCGTTGACTGCCAGGACAAGAGAATTCCCTGCTCAGCTCAGCTGCAGAATTGTGTACTGATTCCGGTGGATACTCGGTCACAGCTATGATCTTATTTTTCCCAGTGTCTGAGTAGATTTATATTCTGCTATTGTGTTGATTTTTATGGTATAAGGCTTTGGCCATTCAGAAAGCAAAGGCAAACTTTGTTTGTTTGTTTGCATATCCTTTACAGGACATCGCTGTCAACATCAACATCTTTCAGCTGATTGTTGATTTCTTGGCAAGAATACACTTAGTAGTTTGCCATTACTTTTTGAGCGACCTGCTCACAAATCCCGTAAGTTACAGACGCGGAGAGAACCAAAGACAAACTACAAAATGTAAATTTATCCAGTCAATCAAAAACAGCCAGTAAATGCTGGGGTTGGTTGCAACATCCTGTAAAGGATATTCAACTAACCATTACGTTATATTGCACTTAATCTTACCTTGACCTACATAGACTTCAGATTGTTCTATCTTGACATTTGATGGTAGTTTACTCTCCATCTTTCAGTCTGAAAGGATTTATAAGCTACATATGTGTGCATGAAACAAACTAATTAAATTAATTTGATATTTTATTTTTCAAGATAATATCTAATCACGATTAATGATAAAAAATATCTTATGATGACTTCAAGACATGATTTCTGATATGTTATTCCTCAAGTTCCCTTTAAGAATTTGAGTTTGGCAATCAATCACAGAGTAATGATACAGGTTTATGGAGTCTATGAAGAATGATGATGACCATTCATTTCATCCAGTGGAGTTCTAAGATGGCTGATAAGGCCTATTTTGGCTCAAAATGTTCTTTGACAATGTGGGCAAAGAATGCTTGATGTTCCAGGAGGATCTCCTACAGTGTATTTTCTGTCCAGCCTTTTCTTCACAGCTCAAGCAGTCCTGGTTGCTTCACAAGCGACTACACCCTTGCGAAATGATGTACACCACGAATTTCGGTCTTTGGCAGCAGTCTCCAAAGTGTCGTGGTGAATTCCAAAAGCTTTTAGTGAGATGTTCAGTGTTTTTAAAGCGTTTCCTCTGGCCGCCTTGGCAGCATTTACCATAACACTGCTCGCCGTAAAAAATATGTTTAGGGAGTCTGTGATCTGGCATGCGAGTCAGGTGACCAGTACAGCTAATCTGATTCTTCATTAGTAGAGTGGATACTGGGCATGGACGCTCTTTCTAGGACTTCAGTGTCTGGAATCTTGTCTTGCCATTTTAATCTTCAATAGCTTCCTAAGGCAGATTGTGTGGAAGTGGTTTAACTTCCCAGCGTGTCGCTGATAAAGTCCAGGTTTCACAAGCATATAGCAGTGTGGATAATACAACTGCTTTTTTCAGCTTTGTTTGCAGGCTTATTCCATTTCTGTCCCACACATTCTTGTGCAGTCTGCCAAAGGCCGTGCTTGCCTTGGATACTCTTGCATTCACTTTGTCATCAATTGTGACACAGAGTTGCCACGATAGGTGAATTTTTCCACAACACTTAGTCTAGGACCATTCACTTTGATATATCCCGCATGGTGTGATTAATCCCTGGAGCTGGCTGGTAGACAACTAGTCTTCTCCAAGTTGATATTGAGCCCAAAGTTGGCACAGGAATATGAGAGAGCTGAAACATTGTGTTGCATATCTGACAAAAATTATATAACATTACATGACAACTTTGCAGAAAATCTGTATTACTTGTGTTACACATCATACACACATTAAAGATGATGCAATACTTATAAAGGCAGCCATTCATTGTTTTATCTTTTATTTCCTCCTTCCACACATCCAGCAACGAGTCTTCATTTGGTGAGATAAACAAGAAAATCTTGTCAAGCCTTCTAAACAGTTGCTTATGAGCAAGAATTCTACTTTGTGAGCTTCTAACGTGAAAGTTGTGGGCATGCCTACATTTAAAACAATGTTTTCCCGTGATGAATTTGAATAACGAAGACACAAACAATAGATTGCACGATTTATTGCCTGGCATATTTCGCTGCATCTCGTCAGGTACATACTGCAGAAATCACACAACTTACGTGAATTAATTAGATAAATCCTTCAAACTGAAATATACACATGTTCGCACAGTAATGTCGATTGACTACCAC
The DNA here is from genome assembly GCA_963921405.1 of Cepaea hortensis. Lineage (NCBI taxonomy): Eukaryota > Metazoa > Mollusca > Gastropoda > Stylommatophora > Helicidae > Cepaea > Cepaea hortensis. Next base: position 20,613,452 of record OY992891.1, read on the forward strand.
GGTAATTTTAAACTGACTAACATGTCTTTCTGCTTACACAAGGACGGCTTACGAAGGTTGATTAGAATAGCTTCAGCAAACTTTAACAATCGACTACTTTGTGTGTTGAACAACACACGGAAGGCACTGTCTCTTTCAACCACGTGCCCACTCTCGAACACGTGTCTCCCGACCGATGAAGCCAGACTTTTCCGGTGTGTCGGCCTGCCTAGGCTACCATCTTCTGTGTGTAGTATCTTGTCCAACCAATTCGGGATATGTTCCGAAACCCTGCAATGTAACTGTCGCTCAGTTCTGCCTATGTAGATGGCCTCGCATCTGCATGTAAATTGGTAAATACAATTTGATTTGGCGTACAAAGCTACAGGTTCTTTTACTGCTGGGACTGGGATTTGTGTGTTTCTGTACCTGATGACTAGAGCTGCAGCACAGAATGTTCGCTCGACTGCTGTGGTGAGCCGGTCCCGCAGACGTTGCATTACGTCATCTCCTCGGAAGGTAAGCTGGATGAATACTTTGAGTTTAGGGACTGTAGTTACTTCTGATTTCGGTTTGGGCTGTCGGCAATGGCGCTTTATAAATCCTGTGGAGTACCCATTCAGGTTTAAGGCATTCTTCAGAGTTTTAAATTCCTCTGTCAGTGTGTCCTGGGTGCATATCTTCCTAGCACGGTCAAACAGGGTCCGCACTAAGCCCCGTTTGTACTGGACAGGTGCGAAGCTCTGAAAATTTAAGTATTGGCCAGTCCATGTTTCTTTGCGGTACACCGATCTTTGAATTGTGCCATCTGCTCTACGTCTCATTAGGATATCTAGAAACGGCAACGCTTCGTTGTGTTCGTGTTCCATAGATAAAGAGATGTTTATATGTGTCTCGTTCATTGTGGCCTGGAACGACGTTGCTTGTAGCTCGTCTGTGGTGATAATTAGTATATCGTCCACGTAACGACGGTAAAAGGCCAAGTTATTGATTTCTGAGGATCTCTTTTCTTCTAAGTGTGCCATGAAGATGTCCGCTAGAATAGGTCCAAGTGGGCTCCCCATGGCCACTCTGTCAATTTGGCGATATGACTTGTTTAGAAAGTTGAATTGTATGTTGGCAGTACATAATTTTAATAGCCTCTCTAGAATAGCTGATGGTATGCCTAGTTTTAGTTGTTTGTCTCTAATGCGTTCGCATATTATATTCACGGTCTCATCTAATGGAACGTTGGTGAATAAAGAGGCAATATCCATGCATGCCATGTGTTTGTTGTTTATGTCCATAGTATCTAATAATTCCACCAGTTCGAATGTATCCCTGAGTGTTCTTGGATCGAAGGACTGTCGTACTGGCTTTAAAATTTCAGCTAGCCATCTCGCCATTCGGTGTTGTGCCGAGTTAACCATGGAAAGGATCGGTCTTAGTGGGATGCCGGGCTTGTGAAGCTTGGGTAGATCGTACATCTGAGGTGTTTGGGAGCCACGCGGTGTGAGCGTTTTTGCAGTGGCCTCACTGATGAGTTCTGCATTCACAAGTGACTGGATTTCTTTCCTCATTTTTGCATCCAGGTCCTCCGACTTGTTGACTGTTTGCTCTACTCTGAATTTAGATGCGTCTGATAATATATCATTCATTTTTCTCTGGTAGTCTGATATGTCCATCAGTACTGCACCACTCCCTTTGTCAGGTTTCAATATTACAAGGGTTTTGTTGGCCTTTAACGCTTTTAAGGCAGTAAGGTGTTCGTTGGTCAGCGGACATGTCTGTTTAGAGGAGGTTGTGCGATACTGGTGTTCTAAATCTACCAGTTTGGCCTTCAGCCACCCGACTGACTCGGCAGAAGTAGGTGATAACTTGGAGACTTGATCAAACAACATTTCAAATTGTGCTTGCGACTCAACACGGTTAATGTGTTTGGGCTTTATGCAGAATTTTAATCCGTATGCAAGGGCTTCCGTTTCAATGTTGTTGAGTACGTACGACGATAAGTTTCTCACATATTTCTCTGGGTTGTCTAGTACTGACGTAGTTATCTTTTCAGTGCTCAGTGATTTGTTGAGGCGAGCATTCTCTGCGATTTTCACCTTGTACACTGTTTCTGTACAGAATTTGGTGAACTTCAAGTAGCCATACAAGCTCAATTCTTTGGTGACGTAGTAGGCAGAACTGTGTGTGCGCTTGAGGTTGGCCAGCTTAGACTGGGTTTCTTCTATCTGGTTTTTTGTCAGTCGTCTCAGGTTTGTTCTTGTTGGACATATTCTGTCCGCCCTGAGAGATCTGAAATACCGGTGAGGGAATATTCCCGTCTTTAGGCATTCCTCGAGAAATCTCAATCGACACTCCTGTACCAATATTTTACACTTCAGCTTGAGTAATCCATCCAATCGCTTCACTGTTGGTAATGGAAGGCGACGTTTCAGAAATTCAAAACAATGTTTTCCCGTGATATTTGATAATTAGCTAAATTTGGTCCCACTGTTGTCTGCTTGTGCACTGAAGCTGGATGATCTGGAAAACAATGACATTGCCCTCCTGTCCCACATACAAAATGAGATGCAAGATTTAGCTAAACACATGGGATAGGAGGTCACAACAATTAGGTCTAAAAATTAATGGGGAAAGTAAAAGATATTGAGGCAGAATTATACACCTATTTAGGTAGCAATGTCAACAGAGATAGGTTGACATATATCCATTGGCACCTTGCCGTCTTGACAGACGATAGTTTGTGCTTTAAAAAGGCATAATAACTTTTAACTATGGCGGTAGCGAGTGTGACTGATAAGGCCAATTTGCGCTGTAAATGTCCGTTCACAGTGGGTGCATCTGAACACGTGGTCATTTCCACCATCATGCACCATCTTACGTCTCAAACGCTTGGTGTGTGACTTTTCTGCAATAATTTTCTCCTTTGACTTTATTCCATTTCTGATATTTGCCCTCCATGCAACACGTTCAGCGGCGACTTGCTCCCACTGTGCATTATCAATGCCTGTATCAATCATGTCCCGCTTACACACATCTTTGTATCGTAGTAGAGGCCGACCCTGAGATCTCTTACCTATCTGTAATTCACCAAAAAAGATATCCTTTGGTATTCTACCATCATCCATCCTCCTAAGATGTCCTATCCATCTAAGTCTACGAAGACTGAGCATGGAATAAACTGTCACACAACCTGATCTTTTCAATACTTCAGTATTTGTGATTTTGTCTTGCCACTTAATACCAAGAATTCTTCGCAGACACCGCATATGAAAGCTGTTTAAATTGTTCTCTTGGTGTGAGTAAGTTGTCCAGGTTTCACTGCCATAGAGAAGAGTACTAAGGACACAGGCTTGATAGACTAGGACTTTTGTTTTGGCAGTAAGCTTCCTGTTCTCCCAGACTCTTTTTCTTAACCTGTTCATTGTTGTTGCTGCCTTACCAATCCGGATGTTGATTTCCTGATCTAGGGATAATTTGCTATTTACCACTGATCCTAGATATGTAAAATGGTCTACTATCTCTAGTTCGGCGTCGTCAATAAAGATTGATGGTACCCCATGTGCACCTTGTGACATAATCTGTGTCTTCTTTTTGCTAATTGTTAAACCAAATTCAGAACAAGCATTGGAGAATGCAGATAGTAGACATTGCAATTCTTCCTCAGAGTGGGTCGTAACTGCAGCATCATCTGCAAAAAGCAACTCTCTGATCAGTACCCTCCTAATTTTGGTCTTAGCCTTCAATCTCTGAGCACCTATAGGTGTCTCCCACCGTCAGAGGCAACGCGTGGCGCCCCATGTCTACGCCAACTGACAAGGACTTATAACCCGTAACAGTTGCCTCTCGCTTTGATTCCGAGACCAGTTAAGACCAGGGATGGAGTTATTGCCTCTCCATAGCACAAAGCCTGGGCTAAAATATAGAGATCATGTGTTGCCCATGCAGCATGATCCCTCTCTCGGCCTGCCTAGTTCACTCCAGAGGAAAGGTAACACCCCTACATCTGGAACAAGACAAGCTGCAGAAGCTGCCGGATCAGTAAAGCAATGCTTTAACTGTCCGCCTGTCGGAGCTTCGATCCTAGACCAGTCGCCAACCAAGGCTTAGGGCCTGGTCTGCCCTGCCATGACAATTTTGTCTTTAGCTTGCATTTCCTCGCACCAGGGTAAGGCTTGTACCCTCCCAATTGTGCTCTTCCGCCCGAAGCCGTTGGCACAATGTGGGGTGTCGGGTTTGGTAAGCGCCGCCCAACGTTCGGCGCTAACAGAAACCAGGTAGTACCGTCTACTGTTATACGGTAGCTCAGTCATATCTGACTAAGACCTGACTGACGGTTGACATATATAGATATTAGAATAAGAATGCACAGGCAAGAGGAATTTTCATATAAATATAGGATATAGTTGGAAGTCAACAGAAATTAAATAGAAATTCAATTATAACATAAGGTGAGTCAGTACTACTAGTTACTATGATCGAACTAGTCATGTCTGAGACATAAAAACTCTCAAGTTGGCTGCTGTTTTCCCCATCCATCATGTGCCATGCCGGTAAGCATGGGCGGTCATGTTTTGCCATCTCACTTGATCACCAGAGTCGTGGATCAGCTCAGTGTTTATGTCTCGACCATGCCACATAACCAGCCCATCCAGGTATTTACTTCTCGGTCTTCCCCTTGCTCTCTTCCCTTCGATCTTGCCAGTCGTCACCAAGTTCTCCAATTCATTTCTTCTTATAACATGCCCAAAATATTTTAACTGTCTACGTCTAATGTCTCTAATCAGTTTACGATCTTCATTTGTTTCTTGAAGGACTTGTTCATTGGTTTTTCTGTCTATCCATGGTATTCTTTGCATTTTCCTCAGAAAACACATTTCCACAGCCATCAGATGATTTCAAGTTTGACTGCTCATTGTCCACGCATAAACATCCATACAAAAGTACAGGTTCTATGTAGCACTTCAACACTCTTTTTCTCGTTTCAATTGATATCTTTTTATTGGTCTGTATGTTTTTCATCTTGCAAAAGGCTACCTTTGCATTGGAAATTCTTGTTCTAATCTCTTCAAGGCATCTCCCATCAGATGTTATGACTGTTCCAAGATAACTGTAACGATTCACTTGTTTAAGAATATACCAATTTACTTGTATATTACATTGTGGTATTTCCTTCTTCCCATTGATTACCATAATGTGTGTCTTCTTACAATTCAATTCTAGCCCTAGTTGCTCGCTGTGTGCAACCGCATTTACTAAATGTTGCATGTCCTGTTCGTTGTCTCCAATCAAGACTGTATCATCTGCATATATAATGTTATTGATGTATCGTCCAACCAATGTTGATTCCTTCCATTTCTTCTATATTTCTGAAAATATTTTCACTGTACAGGGAAAAAAGATCTGGAAACATTACATATCCCTGTCTCACAACTCTCTTAATAGGCTGGTATTAACCTACTTCATTATCAATTCTGATGGCAGCTTGTTGTTTCCAATATATGTTTTTTACAAGTCTAAGGTCTTTTCCATCAACTTGTAGATCTTTAAGCATCCTTATCATTGTCGGATACGTTGTGATTGATGGCTCAATCCCAAAGAGATAAATGATGAAAAATCATTTTTCCCAATGTGATCCTGCTCATTTAATTAATTTAGCTGTACTGACTCAATTGTTGAGACCAGAAATAGAGTTTTAGAGAACCAAGGAATACCTTCTGGAAATAACTGAAAAAGTTGTATTCCCTTTTATACCCAAGTTATCCCTTAAGTGGTTCCTTGCCTCTCCTCTACCAACTAATTAATTCTATCTAGGGTAATTTAAAACAGTTTGACTATGACAAGTAAAATACAATCAATACATGACATGACCTCAGTTTTTATGATTTAATAAACACAAATATGGATTTTGTAAATTGCATTCAAAATTACAATTTCCTGTCATAAAATAAGGACATATACATATACATTAAATATACAGAATTGATGTGCAAATTATAAGGTAGATATTAACAGTTATATTTGTCCCCAGTGGCATGTAATGCTAATCCTTTATTGGCCTGGATGATCTGAAAAAAAGAACTGTCTACAATCAGGATTCTCCACTTCCAGCTTTGGGAATCACTCTGGCTATTAACAATTGTAGTATTATTTATTGTTCCAGGGCGTAGAACATAAGTTGGCTCTTGGTTTTCCTTTGTTTTGGCAGGTAATTGTTTACATAAAGATTACCTCTCCTATGAGACAAATGGAATGGTTGCAGGTAGATAAGTTTCTGCGGTACTCTATCAAGGGCATCACTCAACCATGTGCTCACTCAACAGGTGTTGCATTCAATCTTCACCAAGTCAGGTCTGGATTGACATGAATAAGACCACTACCTGAAATTCCATCAATCACATAATTCTAATAATATCATAAATATGACATTAGAATTTACAAGTAAAAGCCTAAGAACGTAACCAGTGACAACAATAAACTGAATCCTGTTCTTAGAGAAAATAAACATAGAAGAAAGATAGTCATGGTGTTCTCATGGAGTTATCACCAACATAGTTGTTTGCTCTCAATCCAATCTTCCACTATCAAGTGTTCAAGGTTTAACTAGCAGATGTGCAGTTTCATCATCACCTATGCCTGTCCTCAGGTTTATAGAAGTAATACCTTGAGTGATTGGGAATTTGACAATTATGTTGACCATTCTCTTCTGTATCTAGTTTTGTTCTCTACTTCATCTTTTCCTATTCAAGAAAAAGGGTCTCATACATTAAGGGCTTTTAAAATCAGTTCCCATTTTAATGAGTGCTTGTTTATAAGCAATGTAAGTACATTATGGTATCTTCTTGTATAGCATTCAGGTGTATTCTTCTTCCTTAAATGCTTCAAGTGAGAAGATTTCTTCCATTCTCATGGATGTAATATTGATTATTATCATCATCATCATGGTTGTTATAATCATTGTAATTACAATCATTATCATTCTTTTCATAATTATTACATTGTCATTATAATCATCATCATTATTATCATGGGTATGACATTAGAATTCATTACATTATTCTAACATTATCATCATAATCATTGTTATATCATTTTCATTACATTACAGGCATCATCATTATCTTTGTAGTACATTATTATCATCACAATAGACCATATGTGTTAACATGAACTACAAAGTGGGATTGTGCTTAACTTACAAACACAGATGCTGGTGCTACGCGTAATGTATGATATGGTTTGTGTCGTGCTTAGCGCACAAACCTAGATGATAGGAATAAGAATGATATTTTATACAAAGTGGTGTTACGCGCCGGAGTGTACTAAATTATTATTTAGTTTATGGGTTACACCGAAGCAGTTCTCTGGTGATAGTCAAGGCATTTCACATCAAGTTGCCGGCTACCAAGAGATTGACTGTTGGCTTATACTCCCTCTCTCTCACTCCGCATGTAACTTCACTCACTCACTCAACTCTGACACCATTCCTATGTATGTATGATCATTTCACTCAGTCTATAGACACATTCATATTGGTATGGGTGATCATATAGGAATCATTCATCACGCATCCTTCATACTGTCATGTAAAGTGGGTACTTATGTGATTTCCAAATGACAACATAACATGTTTACACCATTGACATCACGCTGAGATATCACCCATTCATCAGACAATCATATCTGTATGGATGACAATCATGCATATGTAGGTGCTTTACCCCTGATAAATTCACAGGTTCAATAACCATGATATTACCATCAAATCTCCTCCCTCATCAGAAATTATAATATTTCCTGATTGATAATTAATCATTCATACTGAGGTGGTTTACAAATGATACATTCACATATGTTTAACAATGATGAATTCACACATGAATCCTCACAGACATGTTATCAGCAATGACATAGTGATCATAATTATGAGATTCTCAAAGGATACTGCATCATATGTTTTATGACATCAGGATGTCATCCCTTATTCTCATAGATTTATGTGATCTACTCAGTCTACAGTCAGGCATTATGAATCTTACCCATTCTACCATGCCGGTTGACTAAGTATTATCATTGTGTGGCACAAACATTAATTCCATATGTTTACAACATTGAAAATACATTTGACTCACTTATGCAATTCACCCAGGATTTAGCAACATGAAATCCATGAGTTATCACATGTTCTCATAAAATACATACAATTTAGGTGATATATCCAATTCACATTCAGGCATTATGAATTAAAATACTTCTTGCATGGCGGTTGGTTACACACTATTATGTGGCACAAATATTATTATTGCCCATGGTTACCAGCCATGTCTATATATTTGCCTTACCCCATGTGTGCTGAGCCATCACACAAATTATGATACCTGTAGAACTCTTGTTGGTTCTCATGTGTTCATAAATTATCAGAAAACTATTTGTTTGTCCATGTGCTCAAGTCAAAAAGTAAATCTACTGACTAATGTGCTCAATCTACTTGACTATACACATTCCACTAAATTCTCTATTAGTGCTGGCACATTTAAACTAGTTTTTAATCTTACAAGTGAGCACATATACATTATGTCCTTATCACTGTACTAAGAATTCTGAGTTTCCTTAAGTCACCACTCTAATTGTAGATTGAGTTGCTTAAGAAATAAAAATTTACAACATGTGTCTAATGCTTTATACATTAACTAGGTTGTTTAGCTGGGAGAAAATAACATTTACTATGGGTATTCTTAATGAACAGTTTATCTATAACTATAACCATTAATTATAATTAACTCCTTAAGAATTCACCACACGTGTTCACAAATCAACTTACCCACTCTTCTTCTAGGAAAAATTCTCACACTTAATCTAAGATTTAAAATAAATTATATTCACCTCATCAAAACACGACAGCTTCACAATACGTGTCAACATTTGACATCACCAAGAAGTAAGGTCATAGATTTGGTTGTTTCCAAATACTGGCTGCTGGATGTATGGTCCTTCTTCTCTTTAAGCAATTTTCTCACTTAGTCGTGGTGAGTTAAAAAGTTATTATTCCGCAGGCACATCTTGGTTTGTGACCAGTCGCTGTTTTGTTGGTACAAATGAGGCCGGAAATTGATTGTCGCTGTTTATATCTCAACTTTCTCCGAGTTGAAGTTTTACCCCATATCCGCTCTTGATTCCTGAAGTGTGTGTTTTCCAATCCGGGGCGGTGTCGATTTTCCATTATCCTTCAAGTTTAATGGTACCAGTGGTTTACGTTCTAGTACAATTTAGTTTTAATTTGAGGAGATCTTGACAGCTAGTAACGGCTTGTGAGTCAGTATACCACAATCATGTCGACATGTCTCACTTTATTGAAAGCCTTTGTATATCAATAAAGCAAAGGTGTAGATCTTTGTTCACTTCTATAGATTGTTCAATTACTATTCTCAGTATATACACAGCATTTACTGTACCTTTGCCTTCTACAAACCCACATTGTTCTTTTCCTACCTCAGGTTGTATTTTCTTCCTAACTTTTTCATGATAATTCTTAACAAAATCTTCGTGATGTGACTCATTATACTAATTGTTCAATGTTGATCACATTCCAAGGCTCTTCATTTCTTTGGGATTGCAATAAATACAGAATTACATAATTCATGAGGTATATCTCCAGTATCATATATTGTATTCAGCAGTCTGGTAACTTTATCTATTCCATATTCTTCTAAAGCATTAATCATTTATGTTGTGATGCTGCCTGAACCGGGGGTCTTGCCAGTTTTCATATGGTTAAGAGCATTCTGAACCTTATCTTCAAAATTGATGGTCCTTCATTATTAATTTGAATATCATACTGTTCTTCTGATATCATCATAAAGGTTTTTCACATAATCTGACCATACATGTAAAATCTGATCTTTTTCTATTATACTTTTTTCCAATTTTTGTCCTTAGGCAGCCTGCTGATGTACATGTTCTTTGATTAGTAAGCTTCTGACTTATTTTGTGCATTAGTTTGGTATTTTTACTGTTGTTGTATTTCAATTTCTATGCAATGTTTCTCGAGCCATGCTTCTTTTGCCTCCTTCATAATGGTAATTTTTCTGTGAATTTCTTCATATTTGGCAAGACTATTTTTGTTCTTTCTTCTTGTTTCCATTTATTGTAAGATTTTTCTTTTGTCATCCATGTCTTACAACCCGTTTTCTTTAATTTTGGAACAGTTTTTTCTGCAGCCAAATTGATTGAATTCTTCAACATTTCTCATTGATCATCCATATCTTCAAATAGGATATCTCTCTCTCTCTCTCCCCTGTATGTGTTCCTGTCTCCTCTCTCTCCCCTGTATGTGTTCTTTCGTGATCTTTCACACTGCTAGATTAAGTCAACGAAGCACCACAAATATCACACTAGTAAGGTTTCTCCCTTGTATGTAATCTTTTATGGTGTTTCAGATTGCTAGATTGAGTAAAATAAGCACCACAATCATCACTTGTAAGGTTTCTCTCCTGTATGTGTTCTCATGTGCTCCTTAAGACTGCCAGCATGAGTAACAGAAGCACCACAATCATCACACTTGTAAGGTTTCTTTCCAGTATGTCTTCTCTCATGATACTTCAGACTGCCAGTTTGAGTAAAAGAAGGACCACAAACATCCCACTTGTAAGGTTTCTCTCCTGTATGTGTTCTCTTATGAACATTCAGAGTGTCAGCACGAGTAAATGAAGCACCACAAACATCACACTTGTAAGGTTTCTCTCCTGTATGTGTTCTCATATGCTCCTTAAGACTGCCAGCATGAGTAACAGAAGCACCACAATCATCACACTTGTAAGGTTTCTTTCCAGTATGTCTTCTCTCATGATACTTCAGACTGCCAGTTTGAGTAAAAGAAGCACTACAAACATCACACTTGTAAGGTTTCTCTCCCGTATGTGTTCTCATATGAACATTCAGAGTGCTAGCATGAATAAATGAAGCACCACAAATATCACACTTGTAAGGTTTCTCTCCTGTATGTGTTCTCTTATGTTTCTTCAGACTGCCAACTTCAGTAAAAGAAGCACCACAAACATCACACTTGTAAGGTTTCTCTCCTGTATGTGTTCTCTTATGACCCTCCAGACTGCCAACATGAGTAAAAGAAGCCCCACAAACATCACACTTATAAGGTTTCTCTCCTGTATGTGTTCTCTTATGAATTTTCAGACTGCCAGCATGAGTAAAAGAAGCACCACAAATATCACACTTGTAAGGTTTCTCTCCTGTATGTGTTCTCTTATGTTTCTTCAGAGTGTCAGCACGAGTAAATGAAGCACCACAAACATCACACTTGTAAGGTTTCTCTCCTGTATGTGTTCTCTTATGACCCTCCAGACTGCCAACATGAGTAAAAGAAGCCCCACAAACATCACACTTATAAGGTTTCTCTCCTGTATGTGTTCTCTTATGAATTTTCAGACTGCCAGCATGAGTAAAAGAAGCACCACAAATATCACACTTGTAAGGTTTCTCTCCTGTATGTGTTCTCTTATGGTCCTTTAGATTGCCAGCTTGAGTAAAAGAAGCACCACAAACATCACACTTGTAAGGTTTCTCTCCAGTATGTGTTCTCTTATGAACATTCAGAGTGTCAGCACTAGTAAATGAAGCACCACAAACATCACACTTGTAAGGTTTCTCTCCTGTATGTGTTCTCTTATGTTTCTTCAGAGTGCCAGCATGAGTAAATGAAGCACCACAAACATCACACTTGTAAGGTTTCTCTCCTGTATGTGTTCTCTTATGTTTCTTCAGACTGCTAACATGAGTAAAAGAAGCCCCACAAACATCACACTTATAAGGTTTCTCTCCTATATGTGTTCTCTTATGAACATTCAGAGTGTCAGCACGAGTAAATGAAGCACCACAAACATCACACTTGTAAGGTTTCTCTCCTGTATGTGTTCTCTTATGGTCCTTTAGATTGCCACCTTGAGTAAAAGAAGCACCACAAAAATCACACTTGTAAGGTTTCTCTCCTGTATGTGTTCTCTTATGGTCCTTTAGATTGCCAGCATGAGTAAATGAAGCACCACAAACATCACACTTGTAAGGTTTCTCTCCTGTATGTGTTCTCTTATGGTCATTTAGATTGCCAGCTCGAGTAAAAGAAGCACCACAAACATCACACTTGTAAGGTTTCTCTCCTGTATGTGTTCTCTTATGAACATTCAGAGTGTCAGCCCTAGTAAATGAAGCACCACAAACATCACACTTGTAAGGTTTCTCTCCTGTATGTGTTCTCTTATGTTTCTTCAGACTGCCAACTTCAGTAAAAGAAGCACCACAAACATCACACTTGTAAGGTTTCTCTCCTGTATGTGTTCTCTTATGACCCTCCAGACTGCCAACATGAGTAAAAGAAGCCCCATAAACATCACATTTATAAGGTTTCTCTCCTGTATATGTTCTCTTATGAATTTTCAGACTGCCAGCATGAGTAAAAGAAACACCACAAATATCACACTTGTAAGGTTTCTCTCCTGTATGTGTTCTCTTATGGTCCTTTAGATGGCCAGCTTGAGTAAAAGAAGCACCACAAACATCACACTTGTAAGGTTTCTCTCCAGTATGTGTTCTCTTATGAACATTCAGAGTGTCAGCCCTAGTAAATGAAGCACCACAAACATCACACTTGTAAGGTTTCTCTCCTGTATGTGTTCTCTTATGTTTCTTCAGAGTGCCAGCATGAGTAAATGAAGCACCACAAACATCACACTTGTAAGGTTTCTCTCCTGTATGTGTTCTCTTATGGTCCTTTAGATTGCCAGCATGAGTAAATGAAGCACCACAAACATCACACTTGTAAGGTTTCTCTCCTGTATGTGTTCTCTTATGGTCCTTTAGATTGCCAGCTTGAGTAAAAGAAGCACCACAAACATCACACTTGTAAGGTTTCTCTCCTGTATGTGTTCTCTTATGTTTCTTCAGACTGCCAACTTCAGTAAAAGAAGCACCACAAACATCACACTTGTAAGGTTTCTCTCCTGTATGTGTTCTCTTATGTTTCTTCAGACTGCCAACTTCAGTAAAAAAAGCACCACAAACATCACACTTGTAAGGTTTCTCTCCTGTATGTGTTCTCTTATGACCCTCCAGACTGCCAGCATGAGTAAAAGAAACACCACAAACATAACACTTATAAGGTTTCTCTCCAGTATGTGTTCTCTTATGAACATTCAGATTGTCAGTACGAGTAAAAGAAGCATCACAAACATCACACTTGTAAGGTTTCTCTCCTGTATGTGTTCTCTTATGTTTCTTCAGACTGCCAACTTCAGTAAAAGAAGCACCACAAACATCACACTTGTAAGGTTTCTCTCCAGTATGTGTTCTCTTATGAACATTCAGATTGGCAGCATGAGTAACTGAAGCACCACAAACATCACACTTGTAAGGTTTCTCTCCTGTATGTGTTGTCTTACGGTCCTTTAGATTGCCAGCTTGAGTAAAAGAAGCATAAAAAACATCACACTTGTAAAGTTTCTCTCCTGTATGTGTTGTCATGTGGTACTTCAAACTGCCAACTTGAGTAAAAGAAGCACCACAATCATCACACTTGTAAGGTTTCTCTCCTGTATGTGTCCTCTTGTGAGTCTCCAGAGTGTCAGTTTTATAAAAAGAAGCACCACAATCATCACCCTTGTGAGGTTTCTCTCCTGTATGTGTTCTCTTGTGATTCATGTTCTTTCGGCACGTTAGATGGTTATTATGATTTAATAAACCATCCCATTCATTACATTTGTTTGGCATCCCTTCAGTAAGTGTTCTCTTATAACTGTCTACACAAACATTTCGACTATAAACATCAGACATGTCTCCTGTTTGCATTATTTGAGAGCTATAATTGACATAACCAAAAATGTCATCAGGAGAATTTGCAAGGCTCTGTGTGTGTTTTTCTTGTGTTTCCTTATTTTGCTGCTGACAATTCTCAATAGCCAGAGATACTTTATTGTTTGTATCAATCACAGAAGAGACATTTTCTGACATTTGACAAAAATCTTCATGTTTTATTGATGCCATACAACTGTTCACAACCATTCTTGATTCTGAGTTGCTGTCTTCTGTCATTTCTTGAATGATGCTACGCCCTGCTATGTCTACCATTGTACTGAAGCTGTGACTCCTGTCCTCACATAGAACATCCGATAGTTCTTGTTTTACAACCTTCATGTCAATGCTGTCATATGTAGTCTTTTGTGAATGCTCTTGTATGGAGAGGTCAGGACTTCTTTGAGACCATGAGTGTGTTTCTGAAACATACCAAAGTAAATAATTAATAGCCTCATGAATATACCAGGTACTGAACACATGTGTATGTGTAATCAAGCAGGCAATCACTGCAGCTATAAACAATCAATTTCAAGTGAACAAAAGATTGAAAAGAAGAATAATTAATGTGCTCATGTATGATCTAAGCTGATATATGATATATACTGATGTATGATATAAGGTGATGTATGATATAAGCTGATGTATGATATAAGGTGATGTATGATATAAGCTGATGTATGATATAAGCTGATGTATGATATAAGCTGATGTATGATATAAGCTGATGTATGTTTGCTTGCTTGTGTTAGCTGGCTATGAACTCCAACATGAAGTCCTGTATGTCGGATGAAGACATCCTGTTGTCCAACATTAGTGTGATGTCATAGCAGTCTGAGGTTTGTGTATCCGTTGTCCCATGTCTGGCTTATTGGTGTGCAGACTGGTGGTTCCTCGCCATGCAGGCAGACACTCTCCAACTGATGTATGATATAAGCTGATGTATGATATAAGCTGATGTATGATATAAGCTGATGTATGATATAAGCTGATGTATGATATAAGCTGATGTATGATATAAGCTGATGTATGATATAAGCTGATGTATGATATAAGCTGATGTATGATATAAGATGGTGTATGATATAAGCTGATGTATGATATAAGTTATGACATGTTATGAGAAGAAATGGATTGGAGAATTTGGTGACAACTGGTAAGATCGAGGGGAACAGACCAAGGGGAAGACCTAGAGGCAAGTACCTGGATGGCTTGGCCTTGTGGCATGGTCGAGACAGAAACACGGAGCTGATCCACAACTCTGGTGATCGAGTGAGATGGCAGAACATGACCGTCCACGCTTACCGGCATGGCACATGATGGATGGATGGATGATATAAGCTGATGTATGATATAAGCTGATGAATGATATAAGCTGATGTATGATATAAGCTGATGTATGATATAAGATGGTGTATGATATAAGATGGTGTATGATATAAGCTGATGAATGATATAAGCTGATGAATGATGTAAGCTCAGTTATGATCTAAGCTGAGTCATACTCAGCTTAGATCATCTAAGCAGATGTATGATCTAAGTTTATGTATGATACAGGCAGATGTATGATCTAAGCTGATGTATGATCTAAGCTGATGAATGATGTAAGCTCAGGTATGATCTAAGAGAGGTGAAGTGACTGTGTAAGTGTAAATTAACAAATGAACAGGTTATATGTCATTAATTTATTACTGACATTTTTCGCTATGAAGTCTATTTAAAGAATAGTTATCTCTAAACAATTTACAACAGCAAGCAATATTGATATTTCATTGCTGTCACAATCAAGAGTGTTAACTTCCTGCCTGAAACTAACATTTATAGTACAACTTGAGGTGACAGATTAAAGAATAATATGGCACGTCAGAAAAAACAAAACACTTGAAATAGAATGTCCAGAAAAACATCAATGTGGGGTGGCACGTCTAAAAAAAAACTTATAAGTGGTATGTCTAAAAATAAAACTTCCTCATTGTAACTTAAACTGTATATTGTTTAATGTAGCTCCAAATTCTCCCAGTACTTCTAATTCTTATATAATGATTACATTTGGCTGAGCTGTTTTTCTGTTCTTCACGTTTCATAGCACCTGTGACTTCCTCTTGTATCACTGGACCTTCTAAATTACTTTCTTCTGTTAATTATGCTCTTTCTCCATCACATAATTCTCTTATGTATTCATTCCATCTCTTTATTATAGCACTTTCTTCCAATAGTATGTTGTTGTTTTTTTAAATTTTATTTCAGATATTCTTTGTTTACTCTTATGTTTCTTCCTGTCAACTCATTAATCTGCCTGTGCATATATTGTGTATCTTTAATAGAATTCAGCTCAATTATTTTGCACTGCTCATTTAACCAATTTTCTTTTCAGCTTGGTCTTTTCTCTCGAGTAATATGTCTTTGATTACTGGACTCCATTTTCCATTCTTCACTTATACTTTGTATTTTATTTATTGCATTATATTTGTTTTTAACAATCTCTATGTATTGTTCTTTAATATCTGTATCTGTTTTTGGAATATCTTTATTTAGTCTCATGTTCTGAACCTCTTTTCCCCTCTCTTAATTCTTACTTTCTTCTTTTTCTGCGTTCATCCTGAGTTTTTTTTCCGGACGTGATTGTGTTAGGCGGACACATCCGACTTCTGCAGGCATTTGTTGACCGGGTTAACCTTCCCGGGGTAATTCTTACTTTTATTTGTCCACACACTTGGACGTGATTAGTTACCACAAGGCATTGTCTTCATTTATCTATTCAGGCACTTCTAAACCTCTCATTGATCACTACGCAATCAATCTGCTTGGATGTTCCTTCACCAAGGCTTTTTCCTGTGGACAATTGTCAATTACAGTGTTCAAAACCATTTGCTTCCAATCTACAGCGCTTGTAACTGATGCTGTTGCATTGAAGACAGTGTTTCTAAATTCCCTCAGTCGCCCAAATGAAAGTTTCAGCAATCTAAATGCCATTGTTACGCTACGAAGAAGGAATTGCAAAGTAAGCAGTAAGTTTCCCACCAACACTGCAGCCATTAACATCAATCTCAGACTTGATCTCTCAAGATACATAGTCTTGGGAAAATAATATGGTCATTTTCCCTTGTCTTCCATATTCACGGGTATCTTTTACCTCTGCCTTTGACAGCAAATTTTGACTGTCAAGACAAAAGAGTGCCCTGCTCTGCTCAGAAGAGCTGCCCACTTACCCCATGGATGACCTTATTTTAACCAGTGTCTGCGTAGATTTACATTCGGCTATTGTGTTATTTTAATGGTATAAGGATGTGGCCATTTAGTAAGCAATGGCGAACTACTAAATGTAAAATTATCTAGTAAATCACAAACAGCCAGTAAGTGCTGGGGTAGACTGCAACAGCCTGTAAAGGATATACAACTAACTGTTATGTTATATTGCACTTAATCTTACCTGGACCTACATAGACTTCAGGTTCTTCTATCTTCACACTTGATGGTAGTTTACTCTCCATCATATGTCTACAGTCAGTCTGAAAGGATTAGATGTATTATTAGTCATTAGTCGCGGTTCCAACATAAACAGCAAAGGATCGTCCCCATTATGCAGCATTCCCGTGCCAGTGAACATCACATAAAATGTTCCTCACTGCCTCATGTGAAAAGCGGAAAAGACAGGAGTCTCAACAAACAACGGCCCGCTCAGGCACACTGTGCAAAATGCCACCGCCAGAATGTCACCACAAAAATCCTCTACAAACAGTACAGTTCACCCCTGATGGAATTGGCAGTTACTTTCCCAACCAGATGTTCACCTACTTCTGGTCCCCAGCATGGTGCATAGGCAGTGAAACGGTTAAGGCCTCTGGGCGTTTATGCTCATGGCTACCGTTGTATTCGCATTTTCCTCACGTTGGACTGGCAGTTTACGGTTCTGTCGCCCTGCTACTGAGTTGAGTGCGTGGCGCGACGCTGTGAGTTTCGTGTGGATTTGATGTATGCACAAATAAAATATATAAATGAATTAGATATTTTGTTTTTCAAGATAATATCTAACCATCATTAATGATACAAAATGCCTTATGATCATTTCAAGACATGATTTCTGATAACGTTATTCCTCAAGTGCCCTTTAATAATTTGAGTTTGGCAACAAATCAGAGTAATGATATTGGTTTATCATGACAAAATTATAACAATACATGACAGCTTTGTCCAACATCCTTATTACTTGTGTCACACATCATACACACATTAAAGTTGATGCAATAGTTATGATGGTAGCAATTCTTTGATGTATCTTTTTTCCCCTTATATATGTATCCAATAAAAAGTTTTCATTTGGAGAGAAAAACATGGAACTCTCATCATTAACGTTTCCTCTAAATGGTTGCTTATGAGCAAGAATTCTACTTTGTGAGCTTCTACCATGAAAGTTGTGAGCGTGCCTACATTTGACAATTAGGTAAATTTGGACCCAATAATGTCTGCTTGTGCACTGAAGCTCAAAGATCTGAACTTGGTTGATGACATTGCCCTCCTGTCCCACACATTGAAATGAAATGCATGATTTACCTAAACACAATAGATAGGAGAGCACATCAATTAAGTCTAACATTCACAGGGAAAGACAAAGATAATGAGAAGAAATCAAGCAAATGTTAACCTGATCCCTCTTGGTGAAACATCACTTCGAGAGGCAGAATTATACACCTATTTAGATAGCAATGTAGACACAGAAAGGACAACATATAAAGTTATTAAAATAAGAATGCAACAGGCAAGAAGAGCTTTCATAGCAATTGGACATGTGTGGAAGTCAAAGAAATTAAATAACAGACTGTTCAATGAAAGCAGTACTACTGTATGTCTCAGAAACATGGAGAATGACATACATTTACTATGATTACTATATCATTTATGTTTCAGAAACATGGAGAATGACATACAATGTTTACTGTGATTACTATATTATGGACAGATGCAAGTTATATAAGGTGAGACGACTACATATTCATCAACTCAGGAGGAGATCACCACGAGAGAGGAGTAGGAATTTTAGTAAAAAGAAACTCAGAGAAAAATATTAGTGGATTCTGTGCTCATAAAGATAGAATGATACTACTCACAATTAAGGCATAATAATTCTTCAGACGTATGCTCCAATGACTGATTATAGTGAACAGCTAGAAGAATATTATAAAGACCTACAACAAACAATGAAGGTTGTAAAGTCATCAGAGGCCCTAATTGTCATGGGAGATATGGTTGGAAAAACTAAAGCAGATAGTAGGGCAACATGGAATGGGAAACAGAAACCACAGAGGAGACCGGCTGATACAGTTTTGCAAAGAAAACAGTCTTACTATTTGTAACACATTTTTCCAACATAACCCTAGGAAACTATATGTGGAAAAGTAGTCTTAAAATTACAAATAAAACTTAAAAACACAAGAATAAGGAAAGCATGGAACAATATAGATGTGAAAATCCTGAAGATACAATTAATACAAAGTGAGAATATGTAAAAACTAGTATACAGATTGTATCTACCACCTTGCCAGTGAAGGTAAATAAGAAAAAGCACATATGCATAACCGATGAAATCTTGAGCAAAATGACTCAAAGAAAGAAAGCAAAGAACACTCCAGAGTAAATATTAATAGATAGATAATTATGTCACATGTGCAGAGTTGCCAAAAAAAGAGTGGTTGCAGAAAAAATAGAGTATCTAGAAATAAAACACAACTCGAAAGAATTGCATGAAAATATAAAAAGATTTACAAAGAAAAATAATATAACAGGAAATGGTTGTATCAGAGGGAAAGATGGAGAAATTATAATTGATTATACCGACATAATAAAAAGATCGACAAAATACACAAAAGAGTTATTCTGGGACAGAAGGGTCAATAAACCAACATTGTATAATATTCTTCTTCTTCTTCTTCTTCTTCGTTCATCCGGAGTTTTTTTTTCGGATGTGATTGCGTTGTGCCTGTTTACAGCAGAGCTGCATTCTTGCGCCGTTAGGCCGACACATCCGACTTCTGCGGGCATTTGTTGACCGGGTTAACCTTCCCGGGGGTTTCTTAGGACGTTTGACTCTCACTGTTGTGGTGTTATCCCCCATCCCAGCTGGTCCATATAGAACAGCCAAAGATCCTGGTCAGCCCTCAAGGGAAGGCAGGGGCAGACCATAGGCATTCCCCGCCATCCAAGGAGGCTTCCATTCTTGCAGAGCCGATACATAGCGCTCTGGAACTGGGCTCACCCAAGGAATCGTCACGTCCTGCACATGGCTGCTTAGCCTCACTTCCGTATATTGGGCCTTCCGTTCACCATAGGCTGTTCTTCCGGAAACCAGAAGTATGCAGTCTGCAGATGACATCCACACAGTGAGCTTTCGATTTGGACTTTCCATGTAATGGATTTGCTAGCCAAGCAATATTCCATTTCGTGCCACTAGGACACTTTTCCACCTTTTATGAAGCCCACACAGTGGGCTTTTGATTCAGACTTTCCACGTAATGGATTTGCTATCCAAGCAATATTCCATTTTGTGCCACTAGGACACTTTTACACCTTTTATGAAGCCCACACAATGGGCTTTTGATTCGGACTTTCCATGTAATGGATTTGCTATCCAAGCAATATTCCATTTCATGCCACTAGGACACTTTTCCACCTTTTATGAAGCCCACACAGCGAGCTTTCGATTTGGACTTTCCACAAAATGGATTTGCTATCCAAGCAATATTCCATTTTATGCCTCTGGGTCTTCATGCACCTTTAAATGTCAACCTGTATATAGTTAAAGTAATCTGCGGTCAACTTTAACTTGTTGATATCTCCATAGAGCTTGTCCTCAAATGAAGCAGGTGTGGGCCAAAATATCTTTCTCTGTTCTGCATACGTTGGGCAATCCTGCAGCAAATGTTTAGCTGTCATTTTACCAGTTCCACAATTACATTCATCGGTATCTCCTATCTTTAGTTTATTGAACAAGTGGTATTTCAGCCTGTTATGTCCTGTGCGGAGTCTGAAGATTGCTACTTGTTCTCTTCGGTCGAGTTTGTAATATGCATCATCCTTCTGATGGCCTGGATGCTCTGATTCCCATTTGGTTCTATAAGTGCTTTTTATCAACCTCTTTGCCTCATTATAGGTTATGTCTATGTCAGGCTGTGGTAATCGTCCGCCCTCTTTTGCCAGTCTGTCAGCCTCTTCGTTTCCAGGTATACTGCAATGTGATGGGATCCACTGTATTACAACTTTTTTGGATTTCTGGCATAGACCATGGAGTGCTGCTCTTAGGTCAGTTACTTCTGTGCTGTTATTGCTCTTCAGTATTGAGACAGCTGACTTTGCATCTGTGAAGATAGCTATTTGCTTCTCTTTATTTTCCTCCATCAGGAGCATTTCTGCTGCAGTTTTCAGAGCCTCTACCTCCGCTTTGAAGTTACTTGAAAATTTTCCAGTTGACATTGAATGTCTTTTTTTCACTCCATTTTTTAAATTTAGGAGAATTCCTCCTCCTCCATTCTCTATTGAATTTTTGGCTGATCCATCTGTATATGCATGGGTCCAATTCCTGCTTGGGTAATGTTCTTTTATGTAGTTTAGGGTTATTTCTCTTCTTTCGGTTTCATGCTGAGTGTTTTTTTTCTCAATACCAGGAATGTTTTCTATCATCTCAGGCAGTTGCTGCTGTCTCCAAGCTGGGAACTTGTGTGCATTGTGTATGGGCTTGACTGTTGATATGTTAAGAATAGAATCTGCCCTAATCCTTCGTTTTGCAGTTTCTACAAAGTTGCTACGCTTCAGTCTTCCCTTTCCAAAACCATTAAATCTGTTGTACATAGGGTGGTCTGTCAATCTTCTAAATTTTTCTGCTTGTTGCTGGGCTCTGCTATCTCTTCTATCCTGCATTGGTTGTAAACAAGTGATCTTTTCTAGTTCATTAATAGGCGTTGTCTTCAGGCTTCCAGTTATGATTCGCATTCCTTGGTTTTGGACTCTACTTATTTTGTTAAAGTTTGACTTAGCTGCTGTTGCCCAAGCTGCAATGCCATATTCCAGTACTGGCCTCACCCGTCCAGTATATAACTTCTTGAGAACTTTCTCATCTGCTCCCCACGTTGTACCAGCAAGCTTTTTCATGATTGCCATTCTCTGCCTTGCTCTTGTTCGATTTTTCTCAACCTGTGTCTTCCATGTCAGGCGACGATCAAAGGTGACTCCTAGATAGTTTGGATTTTCTTCATGGCGCAATATTTTTCCATTCAATACCAGCTTAGGTTGCTGAGGTTTATTTGAGAGGGAGAACACTGTGCATGTTGTTTTCTCCTCACTTATCTTCACTAGCCATGATTTTGACCAGTTCTCTAGCGCTAATAAGGCTTGCTGTATTCTGCTGTTAGCTGTACTAATATATTCTTCAGATGTCCATATGGCTAGGTCATCTGCAAAGGATGATGTGTGTACTCTGGCTGGAAAATTTTCCGTGATGTCGTTTATATATGCTAGGAATAATGTTGGTGAAAGAACTCCTCCTTGGGGGACACCTTGCTCCAACAGCATCATTTTGCTGGTTTGTCCTTGTACTTTTGTGCTGGCAGTTCTGTTCTCAAGGTAGTGGCTGATCCATTTCTACATTTTTCCACAAACATGCATTTTTTGCAGTTTTACTTTCAGTCCTTCCTTCCATACTTTATCAAATGCTTTTTCTAAATCTATCCAGACCGCTAGTGTGTGCTTTTTCTCTTGGAAGGCATCCTCTATTTCCTGAGCTATATAGGTTATTTGATCTTCAGTGGATCTGTACTTTCTGAATCCTGCTTGATGAGGTGTTAAGAGTTGGTTTTCTTCCAGATGCCATATTAGCCTGCCATTGATAATGCGTTCCATTAATTTTCCTACACAGCTAAGAAGACTGATAGGTCGATAGCCATTTGGTTCTTCCAGGTCTTTTCCTTTCTTTGGGACTGGTATTAGTATAGCTTCCTTCCATGCCTGTGGGACTATTCCCCTCTTCCAGCTGTAATTTAGGACTGCTAGTAGTTTCTTTTTTGCCTTAGTGCCTAGTCCTATTAGCATTTCATTTGTGATTCCATCCTTTCCTGGTGATGTCTTCTTTTTTAGGGTATTCATTGCCTGTTCCATTTCTTCCATTGTTAGATTTGCCATCATATATTCTGCTGCTGTCTCTGTATATCTATGATGTATCTGTTTATCTTTGATTGCTTTCTTCTGTTCGGCTGTAATATCAATGTGGTTTGCACTGGCATAGTGTTCCATTAGTGCATTTGCAGCCTTTTTTCCTGTAAGCAAGGCATTTCCTTGTTTAATTGTTATTTGTTTGTTTCTAGATCCTTCATTGTTCATGGCTTTCACTAGTTTCCATAGTTTGTTTCCATCCCTGTCAAAATTCAGGTTTTCTGTTTTTTCCCTCCAACAATCTCTTGTTGTTTGATTTACTGTTCTTTTATATTTTGCTGAGATGGCTTTGAGAGAGATGTTCGCTTCAATTGTTTGTTCTCTCTCTGCGGTCTTCCTAGCATCTTCAACTTTGTTCTCCAAAATTTGTAGTTCTTCAGTCCAGTATGGTTTGTAATTTTTCCTCGCTCCTCTTGGAATAGACTCAGTGGCCGCCTGTATTATTGCTCTGTTTAGACTTTCCACCATTTGCTTCATGTTGCCATATCGTGTATTTATGTTTTCACAATATTTGTCTGTTAGTATGGCAAATCTGTCCCAATCTGCTCGTTTGTAATTCCAACGGGGCAAAGGCTTTTGCTCCTGTGGAACATATACTCCATATTTATTACAAGCTTGATTGGTCTGTGGTCACTACCTGCTAATTGGTCAAGCACATGGCGATTGATTTTGTGGAGGATGTCTCCTGTGCAGAAAGCTAAGTCTGGAGTAGAAGTGGTAATCCATCTTCTGGAGTAGAAGCTCGGTGTGTCATCCGCTTTGTTGAGTAGATGGAGATTTGAGTCTATTTCCCAGTCCTCCACTTCATCTCCTCTTTTGTCAGTATCTGGGTATCATCTTTCTGAACGGCTATTAAAGTCTCCGACAACAATGCAATTTGTGTCAGTTATTTCCATGTTTGAGAGTGTAAGATCCTTATCTGCCGTGCTATACAGATTGTAAATTCTTATTTTCACGTCCTTTATCATTATATCAACACCTATAATTTCCGTTTGGTTGTCAGAGATCACAGATACTTCGCTGCAAGGTATTGTATTTCGTGTAAGTATTACAACTCCTCCTTTGTGTCCTTCGCGGTCGAAACGTGTGGCCTGATATCCCTCGACTGAAAATGTGCGATTGGCGTTGAGGTGTGTCTCTTGAGTGCATGCCACATCTATTCTATCTTTATGAAGACGCTGTGTTAGGGAGGCTTTCTTGTTATAAACTCCTTCTGCATTCCATTGTAGTATGTTGAGTGTCCGGGGTGTTTGGTCAATAGCTCTTAACCTACTCCTCTGTGCCTTGACTCCACAGCACAGGGGAAGGTGACCACCAGTAGTCATGGTTGGACCCCCTCGAGGCAGGGGGCCCGGCACTATCACCGCCTGATGGGACTTCACGGGATTAGCACCATAACGATTAATTTTCATCTGTGGCATCATGAAATGATAAAGTTACGTTGCACTTCTTTGTCAAGCCTGTGGCTCAGTACATCCGATTTCGACAAGCATTTGTTCGGGATGCTTTCCCTAGCCTTTGACTGTCCCCAGTCTACCTACAAGGCAGCAGGTTTGTACGTCTCTTCGTCTGGTCCCTCTCCCTTGACCTGTCTGACATGGGTGACCCTACCAGTAGCTGTGCTACCGTCGGCATAGCTCTTGGGGTCATTGGAACGCTCAAGCCCCTCTACCTCGTCAAGGTGGATGCACGGCAGAGGGCGTATAATATTCAAGAAGGACCTAACACATTAAAGACAGAAGTAGAGAAGGCTATTATAAAGATGAAAGAAGGAAAGGCTGCAGGACCTGACGAGATAACAACAGAGATGATAAAATCTTTAGCCAGCTTTGGCATTGATACTATCACAGAATTATGTAATATATACATACATAATACTGGGTACATTCCCAAGGATTTGAAAACATCCATTTTCAACACACTACCCAAGAAGCCAAGAACTGTTGATTGTGAGGATTACAGAACTATTAGCTTAATGAGCCACGTAACTAAGATACTACTCAAGGTCATTCAAGAAAGAATTCAAAATAAAATTGATGAGGAAGTAGCTGAAGAACAATTTGGGTTCCACAAAAACAGCGGCACCAAAGAAGCAATAATCTGTTTGAGGATGTTAATTGAAAACTGCAGACGTTTAAACAAATATATATTTCTGTTTTATAGACTACAAGTAAGCTTTACAACATGAACAACATGTACAACATGAACAATTAATTACATGCCTTCAAGATAAAGGAGTAGACGGAAAGGAAATCAGACTTATTAGTAACTTGTACTGGGAACAAGTGGAATCAATTAGATGCAGAAATAATTATTCATCGCCCATAGAGATAAAAAGAGTGCAGCAGGGATGTGCGTTGCCCTCAAGCCTCTTCAACCTATACACAGAAAGGATTTTTAAACAAGTCAAACTGCTCGGACTTAACATGAATGGAAGAATCATAAACAATCTTGGATATGCTGACAATACCGTATTACTAGCAGAAAGCAAGCAAGAGTTACAAAACCTAGTGGAACAAGTAAACAGGCATAGTGCAGAATGTGGCTTAGATATTAACATTAAAAAAAACCAAAAACTATGATAATTAGCAATGGAAAAGAAAGGTCATCAACGAACATCACAGTAAATGGGGGGATACTATGCAAGTAACAAGTTTCTCCTATCTTGGACATGTAATAACAGATTACGGCAGAAATGAAATTGAAATAAAAAAGGAGAATACAAATGGCCAAAAATGCTTTCAACAGCATGAGATCGGTATTAACATCAAGAGAGATTGGCAACTGTGGCGTGTTAAAAAGAAATAGGAGAAGAACCCCCAAATTCTAATAGCCAACTGTTGTGTGGAAAAACATACATGACTCAATAAGACTCCCTAGGGGTGGAGATAAATAATGCAGTAAATATTTCCTAATAGAGGGCCAGTAGAGCACAAGAAAGATACCGAACCTCAGAGAGGAGTAGTAAACTCACTCTGGACATGCTGAAAGTTCTGGTGTTTTTCCTTGGCCACCATTTGCTCTATATTTTTTTTATGTCCCTTGACGTATATGTTTAATGTAAACACACATAAAAACTTAAACACAATGTAACAAGTGAATCAACAACTCTTGGTTCTATAGGATAACATTATAATGTGATAACATGGATGGGTGTGTGTGGGGGGGGGGGGGGGTGAGCGTCTGTGTGTTAGAGTGACATGATGAATTAACAAAATTCATAAAAAGAACACTCTAATAATAAAAACACCCATCATAAGATTACTAATTATCAATGTTAGTAATTAATATCTCCCGTAGATACTATCAAAGTCCATAAGAAGACTATAAAGTCTTTCAACACAACACATTTACTTATTTATAGAATTGTCCGTGACTAAAATCCCCAGAGTTGAAACTGTCCATGTTGCTAAAATTCAAGCGTTGAAAATATCCATGTTGCTAAAATTCAAGCGTTGAAAACATCCATGGATCACTACAATTCAGCTACACAGTCCATTCTTTTTCTCATGAACTTAGAGTATAGACATGAGGGCAGGATTCAGAAGATGTATGTACTAGTGTAGTAAGTACAACTTTGGTTGGCCAGGCCATCATCCAAGATACTGATAAGTCATTCAGTTGTCTTTCATAATGCTGGGTTTGCCTTGAAAGTGGAGGGCAAATGATACATATTGTAAGTCCGTACTTCAAACAATATAAAGACGGATCCCTTTCATCATGTATCGATGATTCATCCACTCCATTATGACCAAATAGAGTATTTAGATTATGCCATAGTTTCGGCCAAACAACAAAACCACCTTACCCTCAGCCATATAGGACACATATTCTCCCAACAGGAAAAATACACGATTTCCTATAGAATCATGTTGCAGACTCACTTCTACTTTTGCAAAGCTGAGCATTCTGTGCAACAGTCAATCCCAAATTTGCCTCATTTTACTACACCTACTCATTTCCTCTTTGTACGCCAATCAGATTTCTTTCACAGCTGTCATTTTTCTGGCGTGACTATAACTTGACCCTGATGTGGGTGGAGGTTGGATGTTTCAAGAATCCCTGCAAGGGGTTAATTTACAATAACCCGCCCTGTCTTCTCTCATGCAGGTGCTCCTCACATGACATCATAGGCAGTTTATTTTTAGCCTCTGTCATCGCCAAAACTCCAAGATCTTGCAAAATTGTCACTTTTAAGAAAACAGGCATGGTCCTGGTTTACCAATGTAATCAATTAAGGTGGTGTTCATTATGGAGTCCAAATGTTGTTGACAGGCGCAAACATTAGTTTAGTTTAGTCGACGGATCAACATCACAGCACACAGCCGTAACCCATAAGTGCTGAGTTCTACTAGAGTAGAACTCCTAAAATCCCCACTTTAGTCCTGATTTCTTAATTTCTGATCTTATCTCTTCTTGATACATTGAGTATTCTTCTCAGGAATCTCATTATTGTTGTCATTTTTCTTTTCTCTTACTCTTGTCATTGTCCAGGTTTGGCATTGGTAACATAGAGTTGGTAGAAAGATTGTGTTGTAAAGTGCTTTCTTAGTAGTTATTGATACGTGTTTGTTCTTTAATATTGGTGCCATTTGTCCAATGAGTTGGTTTGCCTTAGTACATCTATTTTTGATCTCGTCTTCTGATCTGCCATTTGATGGTATTATACTTCCTAGGTACTTGAAACTCTTTACTTGTTTCAAGGGATGTTCGTTTAGGTGAATTGATGTTGGTAATTATTCTGGTGTCCGCTATTCCGATCAGTCCAATTTTCCTCTCTTCCATTATTTCTATCAAATCAATGAATGATGTAGTCAAATAGTCAACACCATTAGTAGCAATGTCAGAGATACCGTACTTCCGGGGGGGGGGGGGGGGGGGGGGGGGGGGGGGGGGGGGGGTGGGGTTCTTAATTTCCCAAACTTTTAGTTGTGCCGAACAATTTCACTTCCGGTCTGAGCATATCCTTCCAAAAAATACGATGAAAGGGGAAGTTATTATAATATTTTAAGTATTGGGTTTTCTGCTACGCGCGAAAGTGATTGAGCCGGAAAAAAAAAAACGTTTTCTCAGGATTTTATTTGATTATATTCACGAATATTACGGTAATTTGTCTTATAACTCCTGTAGCTTAAGGCGATGCTAACCTTAAAAAATTTAATTCCATAATACTTAATTTCTATGTTCTTTTATGGTATAGGGTTTGATATTAAAGACTGCTGATCGATAAAATATTGTCAAATTGACTTTGCACTTAACGATTGCTATGGAAACCAAGATAAACAGCGGCCATCTTGAATTTCTTAATGTACCTCTAAAACATTTATTTTTTAATGTACAGGCTAAATTCTTTGTTTTATGTGTAAATAAATAGACCCTTTACAAGTTGAATAGAAAATGTTAATGATATCTCTTTGCAGTTTTTTTTTTCAAAATGTGAAAATGGTAATGACATTTTTCATGACATTTTTTTTTTTTTTAGTGTAGCACAAAAACTAAAATGTAATTTTCAAGATTAATCTACTCACAATGTAAGTGATATAATAAAGAATATCCCTGCAAAGTTTGAGTGAAATCTAATGAATAGTTTTTAAAACAATTGTACTTATGTATAAAAAACTGGCGAAATGAGAAAACGGGGAAAAACTAATTATTTTTTTGTTTTTTATTACTAATGCACTCTTTTACGGAGAAAAAAAGTGTAAAACTGAACCTTGAGTGTTAAAATTGTCCTGTTGAATATGCAGGACCTCCCTCCAGAGCATGCAGCTCACCTTGTCTCTTCAGTTTGGCCGCTCGTACAGTGTCGCGTCTTTTAGTTTGTTTGTCCTTCTTGTACTTCAGACTATTTCTTACTTGCTTCTGCATCCTAAATGTTCCTAGTCTCTGCATATGCAGGCCTGTAGAAAGTCCATAAAACTGGGCAGTGTCTTGGGCAGCAGCAGCTCCAAAGTTGAACTCTCTTGCTGCAGTTACAACTGCAAACTGAACGCGCTTGCGAGAGGCAAAGTTGTCTTTAGTGCATCGAGCCCATATCAAGCTGTGTAAACACTCATTTGAATTCTGAGTTTGTCCTGACACACATCTACTAAGTAGTTTAGTTTAGTTTGCGCAGTGCTGTTCCAAGGCGTTTACTGACATGGTTGATACACTCCTCTTTGTCTATCTGAATGTCATCCCCATATGGTTTGATCTTGGTAAGTTCCGCAAATGTTTTGATGTCACCATCAGAAAGTATTGACGTGTAGCGAATTTTATGACGGGCCACAGACCGTCGCCACAGCACCCTTCACCTCCATCATTCCAGCAGATCCTTTGAAATTGTTGTCACAGTTTAGAAGATGTTCTGCCTTCCATGCTGCAAATTCATCTGGTTTGTCCCTGGAAAGTGTCTTACCAGTAGTTTCACACACCTGGCAATATGTGGACATAACATGGGCATCTATGCAAACTCCTGTAAGAACATCCACTGCACAGCCAACTCCAATGTGGGATGTGTGGCCTCTAGTCAGCCAAGTGCCATCAAAGCTGACACTAATATCTAGCACATCATTGTCATGTAGAGTTATGCCTGACTGTTGTGCATGAGCCTGTCGAACATACTTTACGGTTTGAGAAAAAACAGTGTCCTCCAGATCTTCTATCTTTGAATATAGTTTATTCGCTTTGCTGTGAAATGTTTTGTGATGAATACCTTGCAGGTTCATATTTTCACAATAATTATTAAATGATTGATTGATTGATTGATTTAGGAACCGACATCACAAAATTATTAAATGTTGTTGCACCCATCCCACAAACTAATGCTGAATATACTGACTGGCTGTTGACAGAAAAAGATCCATTACTTTTTTCAGATAGGTATCTTCCACACACTACTTCTTCACAACAAGAGCAGTAAACCTCTGCATACACAGCTAATCCCTTGGCTTTCTTGCTGTCAGTTTTCAAAATAAGACTATCATTTTTACAAACTGGACAACATAACAATTTGATTATTGCCTCAATTTCTGAACAATCAACTCTGATTACTCTGTGTTCCCGTTTTTGATATCCATTGTTGTCACCAGAATCATACTTGCTGCTAGTGGATGTTGTGTATTTATACGTATCTCTTTTAAATTGGCTTCGGGTAATAAAAGAATCACTTCCACAACTTTGAGAAGAACACGATAGCACTGATTCATTCAGATTCACTGTCAAAACACTTGGATTTGGAAGAAGTGGCATGGGTCGCTTACTTTCAGTAGTTTCAGAATTATCTGTATCGTTTACGACGTTCTGATAGGCTTTTCGCTGCTTACGAGCATTTGCGAGGTGTAGTCTGAGAGATTACTTACGTTGACTAGATGACTGGATGTTAAATTTCTTAGAACGAGGCATATTTCAATGCGTGTCAGTCTGTCGTCAAAATTGAACTTTCAGCACGTCGCCAGGTGTAAACAACACAAAGCCGCCATTTTGGAAACCCACGTGATCAATTTC
Organism: Cepaea hortensis; assembly: GCA_963921405.1. Classification (NCBI taxonomy): domain Eukaryota; kingdom Metazoa; phylum Mollusca; class Gastropoda; order Stylommatophora; family Helicidae; genus Cepaea; species Cepaea hortensis. The sequence goes on from OY992891.1 coordinate 20,643,956, forward strand.
AGCCATCGGCGAACGTGGATTGCTTACGATGTTCCATATATGGAAGTTTCCGGAAGATCATAGACACGAATAAACCCGATGTACACAGAAGAGCTTCCGATTAGACGAACACGGAGTATCACGAACAGTTACGGAAGTTCACGACCTTTCCAGGGATACCTTACACGCGCGTGTCGTGTTTTCCTGAGATATCGTTGCTAGGATTTGAAAACCGTCAATTTTGCAACAATTGTCAATAATTAGACAATTTGACACAGAGGGTGGGCTCAGTAAATTATGAATAGTGCATAAAAATAAGTTTTTAAACAAAAACAAGTACAGAATCTGATAGAAAACATGATAAGGTGTCTAAAAATGAACTATTCCAAAAATAGCCAAGTTGACCAAAAATCGATGTTTTTACTGCCGCACATCGCCTTAAAGAAGTTTAAACTTTTTATTGTATTTTTGAATGCCTCGTCCAATTTTACATAAATGTGAAGAGTTTCAACACAGTTGCTGTTAGCTGAAGTTCAGGGGAAAATATTTAGTGACATCGCCATGGCCGTCATGACTCATACTCAAAATTGAAGATTGCGGCGCCCATAAAATAAACTATAGCGGACCTGTATTTATTTATAATTAGAACTGGTAATTTAACTACTAAAATTAAACAGAATACAAGTGTCATGTGTAGCAGTAATACTATAAGTGTACTTGCATATATATTTCAGCATTTGACATGACTGAAAATAATTTTGAAAGCCAGTTTTCAGACCCGTCTGTAAACTTGTAAGAAGTGTAAGTAAGGAGTACTTGTTTGCTAAGCTGCACAGCAATACATAATTATTTAAATTTAAATACAGTACTGTAAAATAAGTTATATGTTTTAAGTAAGTTAGTATTTAGTTATTAATTGCTCACTATTACTAGTATTAGTTACAGAACAGTGTATCAGTGTAATAATTATAGAGCAGAAGTAGAAATCAATTTTAGTGAATATTTAATTATTTAATATTTTTATTTTTTTATTATTTAATATTTTAATAATTAATTAACAGCTGCTTAATTTATGCAGCAGTTACAAACTTAGTTACTTACATTAATGTTTATAATATTTAATCAACAAAAGAAAGCTGTTGCAATGCAGTTAGTACATTAAGACAATATGATACATTTTCATGAATTGTTCTTTCACTAACGACGAACATTTCACATGACATTTAATTAATATAATAAATGTGCAGCTATTTTTAACTAGCAATTAGATAACAGCACATCATAACGAAAAGTCTTATAAGTCAAGTGCATCTTTGTCAGAGACTCTGGTGCTTTGTACGATGCTTTCACCAGGCCGCCGTGTGGAAAGAGACTGAGCAAACCTGGTGCAATGAAGTTGATACTCTCATTCCTCTCGACATTCTATCGAAAGAGGAATGTGACCTTTACTTTCCTGTTACCAAATCATAAGTAGAAACCCCATTTTAAAATATTCTCTGTATATGCAAATACTAATGCTAATCATCATCAAGTGCCGGCTGGAGTAGGCGTTCATGGCTTTCTACAGATCTCGGTCTTTGGTGTTCTGGATCCTAATACTACATTATATTATACACCTGTAACAGGGGATTGGGGGGGGGGGGTGTCTTTAGCAGCATAGCTGTACACAAAATTAAATAATTGAATTTAAATAAAATACCGTGAAACAAGTTATGTTTCATTTTTATACATTCTCACCTATTTTAACTTTCATTTTTGCATATTTCATTGTTAGTTTTACATTATGATAGTGTCTGTTTGAGTGTCTCTTATTTTGTGAAGGTGGTCAGAGAGTGAAGGCCAAGAAGAAGTGATCAGGTGGATGTCCGTACAAACCATGAGTGGGTTGTTTCAGTGGATGGGTTGGCCAAAGTGAACGAATATTAAAGAGCAATGATGTTTGCACCTGGGTATGATGGTATATCAATCATCCGTGCTGTCTCTTCTTTATATCTTTCAATGAGCAGCAACGAGAGAAACTGTGGTTGACACAATCGCAGTATATCAATCATCCGTGCTGTCTCTCATTCACACCTATCTGTTCTTTATATCTTTCAATGAGCAGCAACGAGAGAAGCTGTGGTTGACACAACAGCAGTATATCAATCATCCGTGCTGTCTCTCATTCACACCTATCTGTTCTTTATATCTTTCAATGAGCAGCAACGAGAGAAGCTGTGGTTGACACAACCACAGTATATCAATCATCCGTGCAAGAGAAAACCTGAGTGTTACACATCAGTGCCAGAAAGTATAATAATCTTGCTGTGCCAACCCATATTTTGTGGATTACCGGTGGTCTGATCTTAAACAACCCCAATAACACAATGCATTGGGATTCTGAGGATAAGCAAAACACTTGTTTTCCAATTTTCATTTTCTCTTCATTGCTCCCATTTTTTTCAGCTTGCTATTCTTCTCATTCCATTCTTATGCCTTAATGTAGTCACTAGTCTTCTCCATGGTTATATGTTGTGATTTGTGTATGTATTTGTTTTTAGATGAAGGCTAGTCGCAGCAACGTCCTGTTCGTTTCATAATTTTTTTCTGTAAAGCTGGATTACTTTGTGTTATTTTCTATTTTTTATATTCTTATGTATTGTGCTATATGTATATCTATTTCTAGGGTATTTTATGATTTATATTTTCCAGTTCAAGGGAGACCCTGCATATACCATCATCAGAGAAGGCTCATTGAACGGCCAAGTAAACATCCAAGACCTGCAACAGGTAGCAGCGAACAGCCAGATCAAGGAAATGTAAGTACATTTTAATTTTGTTTGGAGGTAGAGAAGCTGTGAAGCCATTTTAAATTGTTAATTAAGTCACGGCACATCCTATCAAATAATAAAACATACGTCAAAGTAGGCCTCGCCGCCCCGGACGCAATGATATATGGCACAACGTTGTCCGTTTACAAATAAACAAGCCACGGTAATAGAAGGCAACTAATAAACAATTGGCGGCCATTTTAAATTGTTAATTAGGTCACGGCACATCCTATCGAAAAATAAAACATACGTCAAAGTAGGCCTCGCCGTCCCGGACGCAATGATATATGGCACAACATTGTCCGTTTAGAAATAAACAAGCCACGGTAATAGAAGGCAACTAATAAACAATTGGCGGCCATTTTAAATTGTTAATTAGGTCACGCACATCCTATCGAAAAATAAAACATACATCAAAGTAGGCCTTGCCGCCCCGGACGCAATGATATATGGCACAATGTTGTCCGTTTACAAATAAACAAGCCACGGTAATAGAAGGCAACTAATAAACAATTGGCGGCCATTTTAAATTGTTAATTAGGTCACGGCACATCCTATCAAAAAATAAAACATACGTCAAAGTAGGCCTCGCCGCCCTGGACGCAATGATATATGGCAGAACATTGTCCGTTTACAAATAAACAAGCTACGGTAATAGAAGGCAACTAATAAACAATTGGCGGCCATTTTAAATTGTTAATTAGGTCACGGCACATCCTATCAAAAAATAAAACATACATCAAAGTAGGCCACGCCGCCCCGGAAGCAATGATATATGGCACAACGTTGTCCATTTACAAATAAACAAGCCACGGTAATAGAAGGATGAATTTCTCAGCTTCCAATCTTAGGGCCGCGATAAATTCTGACTTATCTGTTAGTTTATCATTCCACTTCCTGGTATTAAATTACGTCACCAGAAAATTCATAACTCCACTTAGAATTAACACACACTCTTCATTGAGATACCGTTGGATTCGTCTTGTCAAGCTCTATCTAACTGGTATGATTTCATAAGTAAAAACCCAATTTTTAAAGGGAGAGTCTATTCGCAGGGCCCTGCGAATAGACGCTTTGTTTATTCGCAGGACCCTATGAAAAGAGAGAAGAGAGAGATAGATAATGAAGATAGTGTGCGAGACAGAGATATGAGAAAGATGTGTTGAAAGACATAAAAAAACTGATAAGACAAGAAAGAGAGAGAGAGGGGGGGGGGGAAGGAGATAGAGAAGAAGAGAGAGAGAGATGTCTGTATGCCTCTCTATATGTCCGCCTGTCTGTATGCCTCTCTATTTGTCCACCTGTCTGGATGTCTCTCTACATACCCGCCTGTCTGGATGTCTCTCTGTCTCTGTCTGTCCGTCCGTCTGACAGCCTGCGTGATTTCTTGTTCTCTATCAGTCTACTTGTATCTGTCCATTTGTATATATGTCTATCTGAATCTCTATCTAACAAACTGTCTGTCTGTCTTTCCATATGCATATGTATGTCTGGTTGAATCTCTGTGTGTATGTATGCGTGTGTCTGACTCTCTATCTGTCTGCCAGTTTATATATCCGTTGTTTATTTGTCTGTATCTCTGACTGCCTGCCTCTCTCTCTCTCTCTCTCGGTCGCTTGGCCGGTCAAACTGCCTGTTCAGAGTATTGCAGGGAGAGGTTGAAAGAGATGTATGAATTGGCATGGTGGAACACAGATGATCGACGAGCGAGTGTCGGATCTAGCTACCCATCTACCTGCTTACTTAACTACCTACCTGTCTACCTACCCACATATCTGCCTATCAAACGATCTATCTAACAACCCACCTACCTGCCTACTTAACCACTTTCGTGTCTAACTACCCACCTACCTAACCAACTATGAATATGACAAAGAATTATCGCCGAAGCAACGGAGTACATGCTTTGTGCTCGATACTTTTGACAACAGCCAGCGGGGAGAGAATGAAGCGGAGGAGAAGAGGTAGGGGAGAGGGGGGAAGGAAAAGGAAGAAGAGGGCTGGAGGCAGAAGGGGTAGAAGGAAAACGGATCGTTTGGGACTCAAAAATGTGTGGGTTGGATATTGGAATTGCCGTAGTGCAAAGCAACGAGGACCAATACTGGAGAAACTAGTACTAACTAAATTACACTCACTTTAAACAACACAATTCTAAATACCCAAAGAGATGAAGGATTGACTTTCACCCAATGAATTGCTGAAAAATTTAAAAAAACATTGTCCGGCAAGGAAACGAACGATTGACATTTGACTTTCATCCAATTAATTGCTGAACAATTTTTTTTTTAAAATGTCTGGCAAGGAAACGAACCTCGAGCTCCCGCCCATCAGGCGGGGACACTATCAACTATGCCACTGACGACACGTTTTCCAATAAACGAAAATGTATAATATAGCCGCAAACTATAAATCACGTGACCAGCCGTGCCCTGCGAATAGACGCTTTGTTTATTCACAGGGCCCTACATGAATAATCACGTGACCAGCACATAGGGCCCTGCGAATAGACGCTCTGTTTATTCACAGGGCCCTACGGGAATAATCACGTGACCAGCACATAGGGCCCTACGAATAGACACTTCCATTTTTAAATATTGACCAAAATTGCTACCATTAGAGATTAGACGGTCCATAAATGATGTAGTAACATTATCAACACCATATTAAAATTATTAAATGCTCAATGGATGATGTAGTAAAATATTCAACACAGTTAAATGGCCAATGAATGATGTAGTGTAGTTAAATAAATTAATAAAGTCAACACTCACAAAGCCATTTAATTTAAACTTTTAACGTAAACGGAAACGAATCCATGAATGATGTAGTCAAATATTCAACGTTACCAATCCAAACTGAGTGTCAGGGACGGTTGGCCGAGTGGCTAGCATGCTGGCCTCGCCTTCGGGAAACCCAGGTTTGAATTCTTGGTAAGGTGTGGATTTTTTTCTATCGAGGCAAACAAAAGAAAGCCCTAATCTGCACAGTTCGCGGCGACTGCATCTACACATGCCGCCATGTTTCCAACTGCCGAAAGTTAGTATGAAAACTCAGAGATACTCTCAAATGGTCTATAGTATTACCGAAACAATATAAACAACAATATATATGTTAATATTGTTGTATAATTTATTGTCGTGGCGAATTTAGCGTAAGTTAGCCATCACCTTGTTCTACCCAAGTAAAAGCATTGAACATAGCGTACACATGGGCTTCTGCGTGAGTATGCGTTCACATAGCGTACACGTGGGTTTCTGTATGAGTATGACATGAGTTCACAAAGCGTACACATGGGCTTCTGCGTGAGTATGCGTTCACATAGCGTACACGTGGGTTTCTGTATGAGTATGACATGAGTTCACAAAGCGGCAAAGCGTACACATGGGCTACTGTGTGAGTATGAGTTCAAGAATTAACCTCACTCAGGACATTCCCACGCGTATTTCGACTCCTTCTTTGGTTATCAACAGTTTCCATGCTGAAGCACCAGTCGCACTCCGCTTATTCGGCCGCGTGCATTTTATCAGGCGTCTCCCAGGCTCTGTGTTCACTGGCCGCTGTAACAACCTCTCCTGTTGTGGATCCACTGTTTACTGGCCGCTGTAACAATCTCTCCAGTTGTGGATCCACTGTTCACTGTCCGCTGTAACAACCTCTCCAGTTGTGGATCCTCTGTTCACTGCCCGCTGTAACAACCTCTCCGTTGTGGATCCTCTGTTCACTGCCCGCTGTAACAATCTCTCCAGTTGTGGATCCTCTGTTCACTGCCCGCTGTAACAATCTCCCCAGTTGTGGATCCTCTGTTCACTGCCCGCTGTAACAATCTCTCCAGTTGTGTATCCTCTGTTCACTGCCCGCTGTAACAATCTCTCCAGTTGTGTATCCTCTGTTCACTGCCCGCTGTAACAATCTCTCCAGTTGTGTATCCTCTGTTCACTGCCCGCTGTAACAATCTCTCCAGTTGTGTAGTAGATGTACTTTAGCGGTTTGGGGCCAAAAGGTTGGTGGCACCACAGGAGCGCCAAAACAACAGCCCCCTAGGGATCCAACCCCCCGGGGCCCCGCCCCCCTAGGCCCCGGGGCGCCATCCTCCCGGAGCGCTACTTAGAGATATAGTTGTATGAGGTACACACCATGGACACACATCAATGGGTAAAAGCGAATCCAACAAGACAGCGTATGTACTGTTGGAGGAATGCCCAAGGAGAGTGGACCCACTACCACCCCCCAGGGGTTTGGTGCAACTACCAAAGATTTGAAGAGTCGCGTAGGGGACGTCGTCGTATTATAATGCACCACCGCAAGTGAATTAGCGCTACAACCCCCAGGGTATATCAAGATGAATGGTTGTGAGTGGCTCAAACTCGGCACAGAACTACGCTGCGGTCGGTCATGCATTGGTCTTTTCTGTTCAAGGCACAATGCACAGGCGAAGCGGGGCGTGACCATAGAAGAGTGTATATTCTGTGAGAGGGGGGTTAAGCGCCCTTATGAGATGTGTGAGCGTTGTACGCTAGACACCTTCCATAGGATGATTTGGGAGTTTGAGAGGAAGACCAACATCAAGCTGCTCCCATATAAAGGTATGAAACTGGATTGTGTTTTAGAGACATGCCTACTTGCCAGTGGTTCAAGAGCCCCACAACATTTTGTGGAAAGCCCTCAAGACGACGCTTTTGCGACTATCATCTCCGGATCATACAACGCCAAGGCAGAAGAATAAGTGGGGGAACTATAATCATTCATACTCCTTGGGGTTGGAGGTCCTTAGGAGTTCCACCAGACTGTTTGGAAACAATCGCTGAGGAGGATGTCCAGAACGGGTGAATGTCTAGCCTGTCAATTTGAAGCTGACTGGGATAGTGAACCGTGGAGCAGCGATGTATCGGTGGCTGCACGATGTATGGTTCTGCAACATACATAGCACCCTTTTCGCTACATGTCTGATCTGGGATAAATCCAAACTTGTGCGCCAGTCAACACACTTCTGCTTAAAACGATCACGCCGGAAGTACCGTGACTGAACGGAGCAAGCGTGATCGTTTTGTTTTTGCGTGACAGGTTTTATGAGCCGTGCAAGCGGGACAATTTTTCTCGCTAAGAAAATTGCGCGGCCCAGATACTCGAGCGGAGTTCAGAATTAGAGACTAGCGACTCAAGCTTAAAATGAAGAATTGTAGGTGGCTTGTGCATGAAGGGGCCTCGATCCGGTGCGATCGCAGGTGCCGCGGCGAGTTCTGCTACAAACACCTCCAACTACTTAAAAAAGGGTAGGAATGTGTTTGGTTGCACTATCTGTAATACAGTAGTACAGCAACCGTTCGATATGTGCCACACTTGCGATAGTGAACTAGCTGAGCGCTATGTGGCTCTGACAAGAGATTTGCCAGAAGACCTAGACGATCCCTTCTTCATGGATAAATTCATCGAGGCGAAAGAGGCTATGGAAAAAGAGCGCGCTATCTAGCGAGCTATCTAGCAGGTGGGCTTCTGGCTGGTGGGGTGAAGTCAGTAAGCTCTTTTTTCTGGTGCAAGTCGGCAGAAACTTTGCGTCGAATTTCAGCCTGCTGTTGCCGAAATTTCACTGATTCATTCAGAATTCATTTAAATTCCGCATCAGAAATTTCCTGGTCCTGCAAGGCCACCGAGACAAGATCGGAGATTGTTGAAAGTTTCGATTCAACCAAAATCCTGATTTCGTCATGCTTCTTGGCTTTAAGTGCACATCTGTGGGTCACCAACTTGCCGGCCACCCCCAATAGCCCACATATGAGAGCACCTATCTCTAGGCCGAAGACGGCTGGGACTGCAATGGCAGTTGACAGAAGCCCCACACTCACCGTAAGCAGTGCTGTATCAATCCCATCCAAGACATTCACAACCCGATGGTACTTCTTATACAACAGAGACCGTTTTTCATGCTCAGCCTCCAAGCTCTTCTGTAGTCTAGTGATCTCTTGAAGACGAAAGGCCTGGTCGGGCGCCATCGTATAGTTGTGCACCCATATATTCAACTCGAGGTGATACGTTTTGAATCCTCCTCAGTGACAGGGTTGTTGGTATACAAAAGTTTTATAAGATGAATCCACGGTGAAACCTTAACTTCTCTCAAATTGATGGTATCAACACCCTTAGCATCCTTAAGTATGTTGACTGCAATTCGGTCATCAGTAACTTCCACCTTTCCACCGAAAGTAATAATAACCCAACCCTCCGCCCTGCGAGCCAGAGATTTTACTTGAAGGCCTGGCATAACATCCCCCCCCCCCAATTTGTAAAAGGCCCTTCCATAAGAAGGAGCTTGATATATAGGGTGCTCCCTGGGATAGGGCGATCGATATATTCAGGCCTGGGTCTGCTGTTCACCACCAAACTAAGGGTGTAAACGTTATCATCACCTTTAAGGTAGAACTGACCTGCCTCATCATAGCCAACATATACCCCATCAACAATGCTAAGTATACATGGTAGCACTCCCATGTTTGTAAGGTAACTAGGTTTAGTACCCGACCACCCCAAATAGGGATTTTGTACCACAAACCACAACGGCCAGTCAGAGGCACCGAATCGACCTTCCAAATAATTTTTTGTATTGGTCCAGTACCCCTTAACTCTAGTCTGTTCATCTAACAACGCAGCACGATGTCGCCCATCAACATATTTTTTAGTGACCACATCTTGTTCTCCAACCGGTTCAGCGACATTGGTGATTCTATGGGTGCCCATATTGAGTTCCTCTGTCATCGTTCCCCGTTTAGAGAGTCGCTCCGTAAAACCACGCGTAGCAGCATCACTAGGCCCTGAAGGTTCCCCCACATTAGTGAGGCGAACCCACCCATGGATAGTGTACCTTGCATAGTGTCCCCATACTTGCTCATGAGCCCAGCTCGACTAAGCTGGACAACGGCCCCTCCGTTACACTTTCCAACATACATGGTCTATACCATACGCAGTATTATGTCTTCAAATTGCTGCCCGCCCGCCAGCCCACGAAGCACATGGAGACATAAATGGCCACAGATCACATTGTCTGCCCTCTGCAACTGAAAAGTCTGGGTGCGTACGGGGCACCCTAGATAATCCAGGATCTCCTGGGGCGGGTCAAGCCCGAAACTATCGAAGTAAACCGCCATAGGCCCCGCCTTGTAATAAGCCACCCAGTGGGTCCCCTCACCCTCTGATGAGTCTAGATTGACAATCCCACATTCCGGATTGTGTAGAGCTGCGGGAAGACCATCGCGCATAAACACACCGCGGAAGTGGGTTATATCCTTAGTCGCCTTCTCAATATCAAAGTTGCTTAATGCTTCTTTTTTTCATCCCCTTACCGCCTCTAGCCAGGTACACACCCTTACCCCCCACCCCAAGCATGTCCCTAAGACCTGGTTGGTTTGCCAACACCAACTTCAAAATATCCTCTCCTAAACCCCCCAGCTTAGGCCGCCCGGCCAGCGCCAACTTCATAACATCCTCCCCAAAACCCTGACCCTTCCTCGCGCGGCCAACTTGCTCAATACTGCGAGACACACCACCCACTTCACGCATCACCCTACCCAGAAGGTCAACCCCAAAACCCCGACCCTCCATCGCCCGGTTATGACGAGCCTGATCAACTGCCTGTGCCACACCAGCAGCCCCACCCATCAAACCCCCCAATCCACCCAGCCAGGGGAGTGCCTTAGCCAAGAGGGGGATCACAGCCCCCAAGGCGGGGAAAACCCCACTCACCTTAACCATCTTTTTGATCTGACTCTTTGAGAAGACGAGCTCAGCCCCAGAACCCACAGCAACATTCTTCTTAATGTGGTTAATCTGACGCTGGGTCAGGCCGACCTTATCAGCACCATGCAACTGCCCCACACCCAAGCGTAGGGCGGCACCAGTGCCATCTTTCGCCGCCTTGACCAACGTCTCTTTCTGCCCCGGAGAGAGGCTCAACCCATACGATATCAGCGCCATAGTTATCTCAATATATCTCTAGTGTTTAATTCAAGACTGTAGTAAACTTCCTACCATCAGATTCCAAGAACAGAGACTTATCTGCGATGATCACAGCGAAAGCCTTGGTGTTCGCAGGCACAGAAACGTCAAACTCCACCTTGAGGGTGATAGCTTAAACAGCATTCTTAATGGCTTCAGACTGGGCCCGCAAATCAATAACATGTATGGGGCAGAGGGCCACATAATCCACAGGATTCACCAGGTTGGACGACTCTCGACTGGTAATACCATAGAACGCCTCCTTGAAGTCTGCAAAAGCTTTGTAGGCTCGAGAGGTTCTATACTCAGCGAAGTCAACATTCAGATCCACTAGGGGGTAGCGTGCGCTGTTGATCAGGGCGTGAATATTCTTCACCCGCACATGATCAAATAGAGCATTGTTCTTCGCCTGATCATTTTCACGAGCTGTTTGAAAAGCCACCAGAATCCACCGAGGCTTCTCTGTTTGGGATTTAACTCCCAACTGCCAGGTGAAGGAAGTGGACTCCTGCACCGCCAAGCTATCACACTGTAAGGCGCGGAAAGCCACAGGCACTCTAACTTTGTTATCTATCAGAGTCATGAGCGAGCTCATATAGGTCAGAGAGGGAATAACGTGAGGCATCATCCAGGCAATCTTAGACAGTTCAATCCTACCCTCTGGTGGGGGGACCACAGCGGCCACAGCCGCCCGCGCGAAACTACTGCGATGGATGGCCTGAGCGTCGTTCTGGCGATCTAGCAGTAGGGACTGCTTTACACCATAGAGCACCTTCTGATAATCATTACAAAACCCAAAGAAGTATTTGAGTGGGACACAGAAACTGAACATGCCCGGAGTTTTGGGTTTCTTCATAATGATAATCCGCCGCCTTTCCCACCCCACATTTTCCACCGCAGCGTTCCGTCCATCAGAGTCTTTATACCAACACATATTGAGACCTTCACCCCAGGCAAAGTCCTCCCCACACGATAGAAGGGTCATCATAGTGGTGGCCTGCCCAGGATATGACACATCATCGATGGTGTTGTTGTTGAGTTGGTAACGTATTTTGTTGAACATGAAAGCGACCGCGTTGTTAACCAAAGCCACCTCATTATTCGCATCATAGTATTCCTCTCGAAACGATCTGAGCCGGCCTTCTACAAGAAGATAGCTCTTGGAAGGGCAAGTGAAGGCATCCTGAGCGTGTATATCAATCTGGATAGTGGTATTCTGGTTGAGAGCTGCTGGGTTCTGTGACTCATACTCCCGATACTCAAAGGATTCAATACCTTCATCAACATGCACAGGCTCGGTAATTTCAAGCATAGAAGTGCGGAGCTCCTCCATGGTAATATTATAAACGTCTAGACTTATCTCTAATTGTCTTGAAACCTCCACCTCGGCTGGCGATGTCCAACGACTCCATACTGGGGGGTTGGACAGCGAGCTGCACTCTTAGCTGTGAGTTCCCTTTTCAGCTGGGGCGGCAAAGGCCTGAGAGCGTCCACCAGCTTTTTGGCAGCTGCACCTGCGGAGGCCACAGACTCCGTTGTCTTGGCCACATTCCTAACTATGGGGCTGCCAACAAATTTGGCAACTTTACTGACGGCACTGGGTATCACCTTAGCGCCTGAAGAGACCAGACTTCCAACCACCCGAGCTGCCGAGCCCAACCAATCGAACATCCCCCCACCTACCCGCATCCGACGTCTTGGGAAAACATACATGGTTACACACTGCGAATATGTAGCCTTATAGTTATTTGCTCGCCTCTAAAGTTTAATTGTGCACCGTCTTGGTCAGTCAACCAGACGCGTATGCTGTGTATACTACCAGCTTGGGTGATAGGGAGGTAGACAGCCGTTCTGGGAGACTCTAAGATCTTATAGCCAGGGCACACGTTGGGGAAGAATGAGTAGATGGTGGGGTGGGTCCCACTTCTGAGATAAGACCCACTCACCACATTGCAATTGACCAGAATGCTATTCACATGGAAGATGTCTGTCGGCTTCTCCCCTTCTTTATAGCCCTTAGTCAGTATTTGTGGGTGAAACCCAAGTATTTTGCGCAAAGACGAAGCACCCATATCAACCTCATAGTCTGGGTTGGTTATCTTTACAAAAGCTCGAAGGGTTGAGGGGTTGGGTCCTATGGTAATGTAATACTTCTCCTCGGCTTTCTCATCCCAATCCTTGGCCTCCTCCATCTTTCTTTGAATCTCTCGATTGATCTGGGCGAGCTCATAGCTCTTCTATGGTGATGGTTTTCCACTCCTTCTTCTCCACACGGTAGACGAAAGTATTGTTGGTGGAGTTAACATTGCTGATGGAGTTGTAGGTCTCTAGATTCAGCAAGGCCAGCTCGTATGACTTCTGGGGGTCAAGGTACAGCGCTGGGGAGTAGTAGGTCGTCCAGTCGCTTTTATCCGACGTTACCACCAGGGACATATTCTCCTTCGGTGCGAGTCGCACCTCCATCGCTGCGAGCCGGTCGCGGATGTCCTTCAATACTTGAAGCTCCATGTTTAATGAACAAAGATTCTTCTGTTCAACTTGATGGCCTGCTCCGTAGAGACCACTCCACTACGCATAAGCTCATCCAATATCGCAGATATTTCTGTGTCAACACCTGTATTCCCCGCCTCTTTTGAGGCCACTAACAAGGCTAGGCGCTCCACCAGAGTGTTGGGGTCGTTGTAGTATAACACACCACTACCACGGATTAGCCCGTATTTTTTTCCCTTTTTGCTATAGACTGGTATTTTGGCAAGTTGGGCCAGCTGGCTAAATGTCTCAACAGCCTGTGGGGTGTATTGTCTTGTTTTGACGAACCGTTTGGTTAGGAGATCGTACAGCGTCTCATCTGCTGGAGCCGACAATACTAGGGTGTCCCCATCAAAGGCTTGCAGCCGGCCCGCGGCCAGAGCTGCGGGATCAATAGTTAGGGCGCCGAATTTGTCTCCTCGGAGCTTCAGCCCTTGCCCACGGGCGATAACACCTTGCCGTTTATGTAATCTAAGTTTAAGACGGTCCCTAAATAACTGTATGTTCTCAATCTCATAATCTAAATCTCCCAGTTCCTCCTGTGTGATATTCCTCCTCTTCTTCCTCCCCCCGAGCGTGTGTGAATTAAGTTTTGCTGACTTGTCAAGAAGCTCTTGAATGTCTGCATCTGGTGTGTTGATGAGTGCGCTAGGCTTTGGGAAGTTGTATTTGTTAAGAACTTCCTCATCTATGCCCTGATCCATGTCAATTATAATAGCTTATGGAGAAGCTTCTGGAGCAGACACTGGGGCTATGGCCTCCTCTGCTCTGGCCTCCTCCAGGGCTCTGGCTCTGTCCTCAATGGCCCTATTCAATGCCACAATGGCCTGAGCTAGCTCGTTAGCTTGTTTGTTTGTTCGTCTAGCCAATTCACCGGTCTGTTTGTCTGCTATTTTAGCCAATTCACCGGTCTGAGCTTTGATGATTTGGCTTATTGCCCCTGTTTGTTGTGCTGACTTATCTACTACAGTTTTAGTAATTGGTGTGAAGAGTTTAGCCGCCTCCTGTTGTAAATCTGCTTCCCCCATCTTCTCTGCCAGAAACCGCTGCTTCAGACGGTCCCGACGTGCTAGATAATCCTTCACAAAGGCGTTACGCTTTGCTTGGTTAGTCACATCAGCCCACATGTTGTTGCTATCGCAATGACATATATATCTAAATAGAAGACTTTGGGATATAGAACCGATCGAACCCACATCGGTATTTGCCATCGTGGGCCTTGCTGGTCAGGTCGATTACTGCGAAACCGTAAGGTTTGCTAGTGCACTCTGTGAAGAACTCCCTGAATTCATCAAAGGGCATATCACCACCAACATAGGAGTCGTGGATGGCACGCATGTTCTTCGTGTCTTGGTTGAAGATCACCAATAGATTGGCATTGTCACGGATGGCCTGCTTGGGAATTCTGAAGAAGCTCTGGGTTAGGTAGAATGTGTCGGCACCGCCGTGCCGGCCCTGGCAGAAGTACTTCTCGATCGGCCCCTGCTTCTCCAGCATGACATCATCAAAGACCATGACGGCTCTCTCTTCAGGGTTCAGGTCCTCGACGGGGATGATGTCTTCGGCTGAGCTATGACAGGAGGCAATATTTTGCCTCGCAACCTCCCCGACAGACTCGGCCCAATCTTGGAGGAACTGGTACTTGTCCTGCCCCAAAGACTTCGAGTACAGGTCAATCGGTCATAGTTTAGGTAGCCCGGCTTCAGTAGTAGGTTGAGCATCATGTTTGTTTTTCCACACCCCGATGGCCCGCACACAACACAACGAACGGTGTCTGGCAGCAGCCAGTGGTGGTGGAGGCGGGCTTTGTCCTCAAGGTCGAAGTTGGTTATCTCCATCATCAATTAAATATATACACATTTGCAATATCTTCAATATGTATTGCCTGCGCTGTAAGAAGCAGACTCCTACGCTGGAGGAGTCGGAGGTCGTGCTGAAAAATCGTCGAATAACCAGGCGCGGTCTCTGTGAAGTTTGTGGTGCTAAGAAGAGCCAGATTGTTGGTATGGGACTCCTCAACAAAGCACTGAATATGTTGCCTTTGCCTGAGCTGCATATGAGGCTGCCTGAGGGCGTCGGCTCTGAGGATGTTCCTGGAGGTTCGTTCCAGAATACAGGGAAATATAGCTACTGCGGCCCTTTCACTAAACTAGATAAGCGGATGGCCCAAGGCTATGAGGGGGCCAACACACTCGACCGCGCCTGCAAGGCTCACGACATTGCTTATGCGGCTCATAGCGATACAGCTAACCGCAACATTGCTGATGATGTCCTAGCCGCGGCGGCTGAAAATATTGCAGCGTATGGCGGTGCCCCCGACTGGGAGAGTCGCGATGCCCGCATAGTCTCGGCCCTGATGTCTGCCAAGAGCCGCTTTGGTATGGGCGCGCCCTCGTTTTGAATATATAGACATCTGCAGTATATCAATATGTATTGTTTTCGGTGTAAGACACAGACCCCCACTAAGGGTGGGACGATTAGCAAGATGAAGAATGGACGGTCGGTTAAGCGTGGCACCTGCGTTGTGTGTGGTGGAAGGAAGAGTCAGATTGTTAGTGGGAAAGGAATCATATTTGGGCCCAAGTCACCAATCAAGGACATCCCCGTCTTGGGCTCCCTCTTGGGGTGGTTGTTATAGAGATATGTGATATGGCCTTACAATAATGGAGCGTGTTTACTACAGCCCGCAAGGTTATTTGAAAGGGCATTCAGCTGTGAAGAAGTTGGCCGCGGCAGCTAAGGTTAGCGAGACTGAGGCTGGGGAGTGGCTTCAGAAGCAGGCTATCTGGCAAATCTACCTGCCGCGGCCTCGCTATATTCCACGACCTCACATCGCCGAGTCCACGCCGAATGCTGTCCATCAGGCAGATCTTTTGTTTCTCCCACATGATCGCGTTGGTTTTGGCCGCACGGCCAGGACCTATAGGTATGCCTTTACGGTGGTTGATGTTGCCTCACGCTACAAGGAGGCTGAGCCGCTAACAGATAAGAGTAGCGACGCGGTCGCATCAGCACTTGGGCGGATCTATAAACGCGGGCTGCTCAGATGGCCTAATCTTTTGCAGATTGACCCTGGGCGGGAGTTTATGGGTGCCGTCAGTCAGTTGGTGGCTAAGCATAAGACACAGGTACGTCGTGGGCAGGCTGGGAACCATCGTCAGCAGGCCATTGTCGAGCGGTTCAACCGCACTCTGGCAGAGAGACTGTTCGGGGCCCAATATGCCCAGGAGTTGTTACTCGCTGCCCGAGGCTCAGATGAACGGTCGGTCGAATGGGTGAGAGCTCTGCCCCAGGTAGTTGCTGCGATCAATAATGAGGTGACGCGTTTGACTGGTAGGAAGCCTGCTGAGGCGATTAAGGATTCGACCGTCTCCCATGCTCCAGCCGCGCCTGCCCGCCGCGCTATCGGGGGTAAGGAACCTTTGATTCCAGCCGACTCGCAGGTCAGGTATCTCTATTCGGTGGGTGAGCTTGAAGGGGGCCAGCGTCGGGCCACTGATCCTACATGGTCGCTGACCGTGCACAAGATTAGTCATATCACCCAGCAAGAGGGGCGGCCCTCTCTTTACTACCTGGTGGATGGGCCGGCTCGTGGATTTGTGCGCGAGGAGCTGCTCGTTGTCTCCCCAGACACGCAGCTACCCACTAGCAGGATTCTAGGAAGCCGTAGGCCCTAGTGTTGATACCATCAGCACAAATCCACTTTTTCGTGTCCATGGGGCTCAGAGATGTTTTGTTCATCTCGTAAACACCTATCTGGTGGCCCTTGCTTCGGATGGCAACCTGTGTGTGTTTGCATTCCCGCTGGCTGAACAGACTGTCCTTGTAGTGTTCGTGTCTGAGGTCCTTCTTCACAACTGTCCGAGCCACTCCTTTGGCTTTCTTGATGTTGGTGGCCTCCTCTAGGATTGAGTACATCTTTGGTCTGAGACCGACGAACTCGGCTATCGAACGACCATTGCACTCGTCTTTGAATTTGCCGACCACCTTTTTATTCACAGTCGAATGGTTGGGGTGGTCACGCGGATAATCTGAGAAGTCGTACCAGTCGAGGTGAGCCTTCATGTCCGCGTACACATCCTCAGTCTCCACCTGAAGTAGAAGGGAGTCAGTATCTGTGTAGCAGAGCTGGAGTCTATTACCGTATTGGGGTTTAAGCCGGTTGTACCAGAAGTCGTACATGAGGTGCTTGGATAGGTCCAGGATGGCCTGCCCACAATAGACGGGTTTATTCAGCTGGACCTTGTTCTTGATGCTGTGCACCGCCACCAGTCCACCATCGAAGATTCTACACGATTCGTAGTTGGGGCTGGCGATTAATTTTCGGAGTCGGTTAGTCTCGATGCCTCTGACAAGGTTGACTCTGATAAGCTTGCGAACATTCTCCATACTCTTCCCAAAGACGGCATTGTTCATCAGCTTGAAGAAGTCCTTCTCAAATTCCGATTTGGCTTGGGCTCGTAGAGAGGTGTTCATCTCTATGTAGGGCTTCATCCATTGGGACTGACTGAACTTGATGGCTCGGTGGATCTGGGTGACCTCTAGACCGAGGCTGTGATAGAGTTTGAGATTGCGGTAGTGGACGACGTATCGCTCCTTGTTGTGGAGGTGGGGTACCAGCTTTGTTTGCTCCGTGAACTTACCCCCCAGTTTGTTCTGGAGCTCGCGCTGATAGCTGCTCAACCAGGCCTCTGGGACGGTCATGGTTTCTGGAGCTAGCGGATAGTCGCTGTGGGCTTCATGTAGATGCGCTGGGTACTTCATATCAACCTCAACAAGCCATCCCTCTGGGGCGTTGTCGGGGGTGTTGAGTACCTCCTCAAGAGTTGGATTGGCCCATTGGAACCCACCGGTGGGGAGGTATTCCATCATGGCCCACCCATACAAGTTATTTGCATCGAGGTACATGATCCATGAATTGGGTGTTGTGGGGTCATAGTCTGAAGTCTTGGGGTTGTTGGCCTTAGCATACCTCTTGGAGACCATGGCCACACCCCCTCGGAGACCCTTCTCAAAGAGGAGGTGCATGTCCAAGTCGGTTAGGAGCTCGAGTTGCACCTTCGTCGTTTTTAGGAGTGCGTCCCATGCCAGGCCTGGTGCACTGATGTAGTGGGCTGGGTCGAGCTGATATACCTCCATACAGGTGTCTCGGAATGCCTCGAACATATCAGCCAACAGACCGACGTATGTTTTCAGGTATAGGTCATGGTAGCCTCCGAGTGTTTTACAATCGAGCTCCTGCCACACTTTCTGGGCGTGGGCATAGTCAGAGTCACTGATTCCTTCTCGGGTGAGCTTGCTGTAGAATGCCTCTTTGGGTGGTAGGCGGTCCTCTGCAAAGCGCTCGAAGCTGTCCATATATTCGTAGGGGTATACACCCTTACGGAGAAGGAGATGTGACTGGCTCTGGCTTAGCGTGGCCCTGAACTTACTCATTAAGACAGCCCAGGGGGTGTGCATCTCAATGTTGCACGTCTCACATCTTGAGATTATGTCATTGCCTCTACGTGTCAGAGCCATTGATTTGCCACAGTGCGTCAGCTCGCTGAGGTTCCCTACCAGGGTGTCTAGAGAGCTATTCATGAACTGTAGGCTGTCAATGAATTGCAGCTGACCGATGGTGAAGAAGGCGTACTTCTCTAGGGTGTTTGGTATGCAGATGATTGTTGTGTTGTCTACTTGTTTGGTTTGCCATTGGCCGTCTTTCTTCTTTTTGTAGACTGTTCTTTTTCCCCAGTCCAGACGGTCGGCCGCTTGCATGATGATGTGGGAGTCGTATCCTCTGAGGTTGTGGAAGACCACAGGTATCCTCAGCTTGTCTCTGTTGATGCGCCATGCTAGATTACAGACATTGTGGGCTGCACCCCGGTATTTGCCAGTAATATGGCAGTGGTCTCTCACCTTGTCCTCCTCCAGCGCCTCTTTACAGATGTGGCAAGTTGTGGCGGAGGCAAAGTCTTCACGGTCTTTTTGCCCCAGCACCATCATCGCCGGCCGCTGTAACTTGTGGTGGGTGGTGGCCTGCTCTCGTCCCAAGCATCGGAGGAATTCATCGGCAGCGTCCTTCCCACGATATACAACAGGGTTTGTGGTGAGCCCGTCGCAGCGTACAATGGTGTAGCCGAAGCCGCAGGGGGGGCTGCTCAGCAAGTTGGCGCGTGTTGCTCTGGCTTGGATCCATTGCCGCACCATGTACTGGAACGTTCAAGGTCTCAAAGTCTGCGTATATGATGTATGGCGCCCTCATCTGTTTCTGGATGGACTTGAAATTCATCTTTCCCTCTTTAGGCATGACATTCACCTGACAGGCTATGTTGATGCCTTGGCAGAGTGGCACATGTTGTTCCAAGGTTTCCTGAGAGGAGTGTACATGGAGACAGTTGAGACATGGATACTTCTTACCCTCATATTTACTGTTTCCATATAGAAGCCGCCCCACATCCTTGACCCAGACATAGTGTCTATTCTCATCCTTACACAGGAGCAAGAGGTTGATTTGGTTGCGCTGGAGTGTGTTGGTCCGGAGTATGGTTGGTCCTTTGTTCCACCCAAAGACTCTGATGGCTATGGTGGGATTCTGGTTTTCAAACTTAGCAATACAGGTCAGCTGCACCGGGAATTGGATTCCTTCAAAGTTTAGCTCTCCCAGGTGGGCGCTATAATTGTTGAGCCTATCAGGATGCTCTCCATGCGCTACTGGGTAGAGCGCTGAGAGTATGGCCCATTCAAAGCAGCGGTTGTCCTCATTCTTCACATTCAGAACACTACGTGGTGGAATGAAGCTGGGAGTCGCGAAGTAGCTAGAGCCTCGGAATGGTTGGTATTTTACTATGTAGAGGTCGAGCTGCACACACTCATCATAGTGCCAATCCGAGCCCTGTTCGGTGAAGCATTCACTGTCAGCGAATATCTTGGCTCTGGCGAGGTTCAGCCCCTCATCAATATCCCCCTCGTGCAGTATTTCATAGTTCCTGCTTCCATGGGTGGCGATTGCCGTAATCTGTTCACCTTCTGGGGTGGTGCGATAGTATTTTAGATGGAGATACAGCTGCATTTTAATGCTGCCATAATCCCCCAACCCTGTTACCACCAGGGCTTTGATGGTGGGTACCATCGAATACATAAATGCTCCAGGTTCTTCATAGTCGCTACCTTCTGGGACGATTGCTTCATATTTTCTCAGGCTCCCCTCAATCTCCCGGGTGAGTTTCAATTCAGGTGCGTTGTGAATGAATGCGGCCAACATCTCATCTGCTTCATCTCGCACACTATCAACTCGGGCAAGGAACTCTGCTTCGAGGTCGGTGTGGCGTTGAGCACGCTGCCGGGCTCGGTGTCGTCGCTCGGCGACGATCGCGGCTCGGTCCGCGGTGGTACCGTGTACAAATCTCAGAGCGGTGGTAATCCCTGCTTCGAGGCGTGCCCCATGTAGATTGGGGTTCTTCTCGAGCAGGGAGACCCTAGCCATCTCACGCGCTCTGGATATTTCCCCCTCAAGAACGGCCTTCCTCCTCCCACTGTATGGCATGCCATACTCGCGGGCTTGCTGTTTCAATTGATTCAGTGTAGGCATGGCTAAATACACAGATCCGTCAGTCTCTAACAAGTAGGTGTGTAAGTACACTGATGACTTCACATCTCTCTAATTGAAAGTTCAATCCACTATAATCTTAGCAATTCGTCGAATCTCTGCATTATAGTCCTTTACATTCTCTTCATACCAGATTCGGTGATACTCCTTGTCATATTCACATTCTTTACATAGTTCTAGGAGGTTGTTGACCCCCTTCCCACATTTCCGACATGGTTTAATAAATGAACCCTTCCGTATTAGCACTGCATGGACTTTTCAGTAGTCCCTCATACAGCTACGATTGCAGGGCTCTGTGGAATGTAGCCGTAGCCACTTACAGTTGTTCTTCGCGGTGCGCATCTTGGTATGTCTGTGGATGATACCCTCTAAATCGGCGGCTCAGTCACCTGTAGGCGACCCGTGTGTGCGCTCCGGGAGGATGGCGCCCCGGGGCCTGGGGGCGGGGCCCCGGGGGGTTGGATCCCTAGGGGGGCTGTTGTTTTGGCGCTCCTGTGGTGCCACCAACCTTTTGGCCCCAAACCGCTAAAGTACATCTACTTGTGTATATTCGGTTCACTGCCCGCTGTAACAATCTCTCCAGTTGTGGATCCACTGTTCACTGCCCGCTGTAACAATCTCTCCAGTTGTGGATCCACTGTTTACTGCCCGCTGTAACAATCTCTCCAGTTGTGGATCCACTGTTCACTGTCCGCTGTAACAACCTCTCCAGTTGTGGATCCTCTGTTCACTGCCCGCTGTAACAATCTCTCCAGTTGTGGATCCTCTGTTCACTGTCCGCTGTAACAACCTCTCCAGTTGTGGATCCTCTGTTCACTGCCCGCTGTGGGTTCCAAATGTTGCCGTATGTAGCCGAGGCGCGGTGTTGGGGTGAGCGCTCAACATTGCTTAAATACCTCAATGGCTCGTGAATACATAACCTATGCAGCAAAAGTCCAACTCCTGGCCTTCACGCGGCGGACCTGTTTAAACTAACAGGAGAAGGGGCGACGGCGAATCTCTGGCGCCGGAAAATAACCAGTTTGCTCTAGATGTGTATGCACGTACATGCATGCGCAGACAGGTGTGTGCGCGCGTACACATCTACACTCGAGTGAGACCACAGTCTGCTCTAGCAAAGAAAGGTGCTGAAGTCGGAGGCAACCAGCCAAGAGGCGCACCACAGAAATCAGGATGCCACGCAATCACGCAAAATGGAATATGTCGACTACTGCTAATCGTTATGGTGCTCGCCCTGCTTTGGACCCCCAGGCAGGTGCAGTGCCGGGCCCTATGTCTCGAAAGGGTCCAACCCCAACTACTGGAGGTCCTTCTCAGATGTCCTGTGGAGCCAGGGGACATGGGAATTGGATGACTGGCCTTACCAAACGAAGACTTAAAATAATGCACTGGAATGCGGAGGGAGTCAGCAACAACAAAAAATAGAATTAGAAAACATCTTGGACAAAGAAAAAGTAAGCATATGTTGCCTGCAAGAAACTCACCTCAATGAAAATATAGCCTTCAAAATCAGAGGCTACCAGTGTTACCGATCTGGCCGAAAGGACAGGCGAAAAGGTGGGATACTGACCCTTGTAAAACATCATCAGGCTGTTCTTCTTTGGCTCCTTCCTTAGCCAATTGATCAGCTCTGTCGTTTCCGGGTACTCCACAGTGGGATGGTATCCACTGTATGGTGACTTTATGCTGACTGCCAAGTTCAGAAAGTAGTGTCCTTAGTACTGGCAATTTCCCAGAGAGGAGCGCCTCGAGTACTGATTTTGCATCTGTCAGTAGCACCACAGGTTGTGTACCATTGCTGTTATTTAGTAATTTCTCTGTTGCTATCTTGATTGCCTCAATTTCGGCATCATAGTTATGGCAGTACTTTCCTGTCGGTACTCTGGCTGTGTCCCTAGTATTATTTGGGTATTCTATGTACACTGGGGATACATAGAGCCTGTTCTTTTGTATGGATGTGAAACTTGGACAATGTGCAGTCAAGCTGAAAAACATCTGATGGCTGCAGAAATGTGGTTTCTGAGGAAAATGCAAAGAATACCATGGACAGATAGAAAAACCAATGACCAAGTACTACAAGAGACAAATGAAAATCGTAGATTGATTAGAGAAATTAGACGTAGACAGTCAAAATGTTTTGGACATGTTATGAGAAGAAATGGACTGGAGAACTTAGTGACAGCTGGCAAGATCGAAGGGAACAGACCAAGAGGAAGACCGAGAGGAAAATACCTGGATGGCTTGGCCACATGGCATGGACGAGACAGGAACACTGAGCTGATCCACGACTCTGGTGATCGAGTGAAATGGCGAATCATGCCCGTTACATACCACCGAAAGAAAAGAATGATCAAATCAGTCAGAAAGCCACCAAAACCTGCTCAAGATGACTACCACGTTATGGACAGACCAGAACAAGTCATTATTCTGCGCCTCAGAACAGGACACAATAGATTACGCTACCACATGTATACAAAATTTAAGATTGGTGAAACAGCCATGTGCACATGTGGATTGGCGTCGCAGACAGCAGAGCACATACTCCAAGACTGCCCAAAATATAACATATCTAGGCAAACCTTCTGGCCTAGAGAGACAACAGTGGAAGATAAACTCTATGGACCACTGTGTGAACTGAAAAAGACAGTTCAATTCATGCAAGAGACGACATTGCAGATATAGACATATTTCAAGCGAACGAAAGAAGAAGAAGAACTGCCCGCTGTAACAACCTCTCCATTTGTGGATCCTCTGTTCACTGCCCGCTGTAACAATCTCTCTGTTTGTGGATCCTCTGTTCACTGCCCGCTGTAAAAATCTCTCTGTTTGTGAATCCTCTGTTCACTGCCCGCTGTAACAATCTCCCCAGTTGTGAATCCTCTGTTCACTGCCCGCTGTAACAATCTCCCCAGTTGTGAATCCTCTGTTCACTGCCCGCTGTAACAATCTCCCCAGTTGTGGATCCTCTGTTCACTGCCCGCTATAACAATCTCTCTAGTTGTGGATCCTCTGTTCACTGCCCGCTGTAACAATCTTTCTAGTTGTGGATCCACTGTTCACTGCCCGCTGTAACAATCTCCCCAGTTGTGGATCCACTGTTCACTGCCCGCTGTAACAATCTTTCTAGTTGTGGATCCACTGTTCACTGCCCGCTGTAACAATCTCCCCAGTTGTGGATCCACTGTTCACTGCCCGCTGTAACAATCTCCCCAGTTGTGGATCCACTGTTCACTGCCCGCTGTAACAATCTTTCTAGTTGTGGATCCACTGTTCACTGCCCGCTATAACAATCTCCCCAGTTGTGGATCAACTGTTCACTGCCCGCTGTAACAATCTCCCCAGTTGTGGATCCTCTGTTCACTGCCCGCTATAACAATCTCTCTAGTTGTGGATCCTCTGTTCACTGCCCGCTGTAACAATCTCTCTGTTTGTGGATCCTCTGTTCACTGCCCGCTGTAACAATCTCTCTGTTTGTGAATCCTCTGTTCACTGCCCGCTGTAACAATCTCCCCAGTTGTGAATCCTCTGTTCACTGCCCGCTGTAACACCCTATCCAGTTGTGAATCCTCTGTTCACTGCCCGCTGTAACAATCTCCCCAGTTGTGGATCCTCTGTTCACTGCCCACTGTAACAAACTCTCCAGTTGTGGATCCTCTATTCACTGCGCGCTGTAACAATCTCTCCAGTTGTGAATCCTCTGTTCACTGTCCGCTGTAACACCCTATCCAGTTGTGGATCCACTGTTCACTGCCCGCTGTAACAACCTCTCCAGTTGTAGATCCTCTGTTCATTGCCCGCTGTAACAATCTCTCCAGTTGTGGATCCTCTGTTCACTGCCCGCTGTAACAATCTCTCCAGTTGTAGATCCTCTGTTCATTGCCCAATGTAACAATCTCTCCAGTTGTGGATCCACTGTTCACTGCCCGCTGTAACAACCTCTCCAGTTGTAGATCCTCTGTTCATTGCCCGCTGTAACAATCTCTCCAGTTGTGGATCCTCTGTTCACTGCCCGCTGTAACAATCTCTCCAGTTGTGGATCCTCTGTTCACTACCCGCTGTAACAGTTTCTCCAGTTGTGGATCCTCTGTTCACTACCCGTTGTAACAATCTCTCCAGTTGTGGATCCTCTGTTCACTACCCGCTGTAACAATCTCTCCAGTTGTGGATCCTCTGTTCACTACCCGCTGTAACAGTCTCTCCAGTTGTGGATCCTCTGTTCACTACCCGTTGTAACAATCTCTCCAGTTGTGGATCCTCTGTTCACTGCCCGCTGTAACAATCTCTCCAGTTGTGGATCCTCTATTCACTGCCCGCTGTAACAATCTCTCCAGTTGTGAATCCTCTGTTCACTGTCCGCTGTAACACCCTATCCAGTTGTTGATCCACTGTTCACTGCCCGCTGTAACAAACTCTCCAGTTGTAGATCCTCTGTTCATTGCCCGCTGTAACAATCTCTCCAGTTGTGGATCCTCTGTTCACTGCCCGCTGTAACAATCTCTCCAGTTGTAGATCCTCTGTTCATTGCCCAATGTAACAATCTCTCCAGTTGTGGATCCACTGTTCACTGCCCGCTGTAACAACCTCTCCAGTTGTAGATCCTCTGTTCATTGCCCGCTGTAACAATCTCTCCAGTTGTGGATCCTCTGTTCACTGCCCGCTGTAACAATCTCTCCAGTTGTGGATCCTCTGTTCACTACCCGCTGTAACAGTTTCCCCAGTTGTGGATCCTCTGTTCACTACCCGTTGTAACAATCTCTCCAGTTGTGGATCCTCTGTTCACTACCCGCTGTAACAATCTCTCCAGTTGTGGATCCTCTGTTCACTACCCGCTGTAACAGTCTCTCCAGTTGTGGATCCTCTGTTCACTACCCGTTGTAACAATCTCTCCAGTTGTGGATCCTCTGTTCACTGCCCGCTGTAACAATCTCTCCAGTTGTGGATCCTCTGTTCACTACCCGCTGTAACAATCTCTCCAGTTGTGGATCGTCTGATCACTACCCGCTGTAACAATCTCTCCAGTTGTGGATCCTCTGTTTTGCTGGGATATGAACTCAGTAACTTCTGTTTCTGAAGCAGAACTGTAATCTCTCAGCCACACCTCCACAAATTATTCCGACCGATTGACTTTATTTACAAACAGTGAGAAATACACTGACACTTAATCCGAATGATCAGAACAAGCCATACGTGCTGACATGCAACCTGCATGATTAGAACAAATCACACGTGCTGACAATCAATTTAAATTTCCAGAACAAGCCAAACGTGCTGACATTCAATCTGAATGATCAGAACAAGTAAAATGTGCTGACATTCAATCTGAATGATTAGAACAAGTCAAAGGTGCTGACATTCAATCTGATTATACCACAAGTATACCACAACAAGCAACGATGTACAGACCAGATGGAACCAGAGGAAGAGGCCGACCACGAACATGGTGGACGGAGGGAATAGCAGAGTCCATGGGAATATCGATACATGAAGCCCATAGGCGGGCACTCTCCCGCTGTTTATACTTCATTTCGACCACGCAATGTTCAAGAGGAACATAATGAAATGAGATGAGAATAAGCCACATGTGCTGACATTCAATTTCAATTATCAGAACAAGCCAAAAGTGCTGAAATTAAATCTGTATGATTAGAACAAGCCAAAAGTGCTTTCATTAAATCTGAATGATTAGAACAAGCCAAAAGTGCTGACATTCCAGCATAAAGATCGGGGCCCGCTGGATCCTGGACATGTTGGGGTCGTGTAGCTGTACTGAGTCCAGTCATCATCATCGGGTGCTGCAAGTCTGCCTTGGATATTGCCAATGGTGACATACTTGCTACACCCGTGTGGATGAGACACAATGATTGTCAGTTTATCCTCGGGGGTGTCCGACCAGTTCACCCAGTACTTGTCACTGACTTCTCTCCGCAACCTTTGATAGTTGTCTGACATGAACCCGAGCTTCTTCGCCAGAGATAGGTCGTGGGTGTAGCAGAACATCCAGCACCGGTCTTCCTTGACGTCAGTCTGCACGCCTTTTGTCCCTTGGACCTTGACTGCCGTATCCAGGCCATCGATATCATTCATCATCATCATCATCATCATCATCATCATCATCATCATCATCTTCCACTTCTGCCGTCAAGCGCCGTGGGGAGGAATAATTTGCGTTCCAGCGCTCGGTGGACGGCACTGGGTAGTGTCATTCCGTGTGGTTGTACAATGTCTCTGATGTCGTCAATCCATTTTCTTCTTGGACGTCCTCCTGGTTTCGTCGCAGATGCTCTTTGATGTAAGGCCAGTGATGGTAGTTGCTGATGTTGCATTCTAACGACATGGCCAAACCACTTGATTTTTGTCTTTCAATAAATGTGGCACAAGGTGTTGATCCCACAGTCTGTCTGATAGTAGCATTTCTTACTCGGTCCCGGATTGTTAAGTTGGCAGCTCTCCTCAGGCATCTCATTTCGCAGATAGTTAAAATAGCAAGTTGTGTTTGCAGCCTCCAGGTCATCATGCACCACGTGGGCTGCTGTTTGGGTGAAGATTTTAAAAACTTCTCACTGGATTACCAGATTCCAGACACTCTGGGCAAGCACAAGTGGTATCTGTCTGTTCTGAACACACAACAGCGCTATTGACGTGGCCAGTTCCGTTGATGGAACAGTCTCTGCCGAGATGATAGCGTCGCGGGTTAGGTGTGTATGGGGTGATTGGCCTGGAGAGACTGATCTTGTCACCTGTAAGTCGCACTGTCAGGGTTGACAGACACCTGACACGGTCAATAAGAAGCTGGACTATGTTCTTTGTCAAATTCGTGAACAGGTATAAACTTCTCGTGTCTTGGGCTTTTCTTGCAATGTTTCATTAGGTTTTGTACCTCCTTTTCCTTCCCAGTTCAGCTCGACCTCGTACTTGCCCCGAAGTACAATGGGCAGGAGTGGAGGGAATTTAGAATATAGTCATCAGTCTATAATCTGTTGAGTAGTAATCAAACAATAGTTGTTTGTCATCATTCTATACAATATCATCATGTAAATGTGCATATAACCTTATGTACACATATACATGAACCTCATGTACATGTATACATAACCTCATGTACATGTACGGACAACAGCATATAGTCATCAGTCTATAATCTGTGAGTAGTAATCAGTCAATAGTTGTTGGTCATCATTCTATAATCTAAACCCTGGGAGAGATTAATCAGACAGCAGGGTATAGTCATCATTCTATAAAATATCCTCATATAAATGTGCATATAACCTTATGTACACACATACAAGAACCTCATGTACATATATATATATATATATATATATATATATATATATATATATATATATATATATATATATATATATATATAACCCCATGTACATATACGGAAAATCTTATAGATGTTTATAAGTCCTGATTCAGGTAGGTCCGAACAATTTATGTTTCAAAAATGCAAAGACGACCAACCATTCGTTAAAAGGACAATGAGACCGCTTCTGGTGATCAGAAACTATCAGTCCTATATACTGTATCGGTATGTTTTTTAGACAATACTGATGCTATTCTGAAAATTGTCCGGTCCCCATTTTCATGTAGCAGGGTCGACCACAAAGCCGTACTGGTCGGACAAAATTAGCTTCTGCTGAATTTATATTTAAAAAATATAATCAGGACAACACGAAACAAATACGTAAAAGTTCCCAGTCTAGGACACGTCTGCTGCCTTCATATTAGGAACCCTAGGAAACATCATCATCATCATCATCTTCCACTTTTGCCGTCAAGCGTTGTAGGGAGGAATAGTTCACGTTCCAGCGCCCGATTGCTTTACAATGTCTTTGATTTCGGCAATCCATTTTCTTCCCTGGCGCCCTCTTACTCTTGGATCAGATGCTAGGAAACAATGTCACTAAATAATGACCTTCGTGCTGTGACGGCTAGAAGCAACCCATCTTTTTCATTCAGTTACTCAACAATAGCAGCCAAATCAAATAGTCGCCAGGTTTCTACAATAGCATCCTATTCAAATAGTCGCCAGGCCTCTACTATAGCATCCTATTCAAATAGTCGCCAGGCCTCTACTATAGCATCCTATTCAAATAGTCGCCAGGCCTCTACTATAGCATCCTATTCAAATAGTCGCCAGGCCTCTACTATAGCATCCTATTCAAATAGTCGCCAGGCCTCTACTATAGCATACAGATTCGATATATTTATAAACATATATATATATTCAAAACAATGTTTTCCCGTAGTGAATTTGAATAACGAAGACACAATTGCGTAGCCAGAATTGTGTAAACAGAAAGACATGTTAGTCAGCTTAAAATTACCGTGGTAGACAATCGACATTACTGTGCGAAATTGTGTATATTTCAACTTGAAGGATTTTTCTAGTTAATTTCACGTAAGTTGTGTGATTTCTGCAGTATGTACCTGACGAGATGCAGCGAAATATGCCAGGCAATAAATCGTGCAATCTATTGTTTGTGTCTTCAATATATATATATATATATATATATATATAGGGGTTGATCGCAACATCCTGCTAAGAACATGCACCATCGATGTTTATGAGAAGGGAGACATGGGAGAAGATGGTGACGACTGGCAAGATTCATTGGTAGAAGGGAGACATGGGAGAAGATGATGACGACTGGCAAGATCATTGGTAGAAGGGAGACATGGGAAAAGATGATGACGACTGGCAAGATCATTGGTAGAAGGGAGACATGGGAGAAGATGATGACGACTGGCAAGATCAGTGGTAGAAGGGAGACATGGGAGAAGATGATGACGACTGGCAAGATCAGTGGTAGAAGGGAGACATGGGAGAAGATGATGACGACTGGCAAGATCAGTGGTAGAAGGGAGACATGGGAGAAGATGATGACGACTGGCAAGATCAGTGGTAGAAGGGAGACATTGGGGATAATAGCTATGACTGGCAAGATCAATGATAGAAGAGACATTGGAAAAAGGAGACAGTGGAGAAGGGAGACATTGGAGAAGATGGCGCACGAACGAACGAACGAATGAAAAAACTTTATTTTCAAAGGGTTCAAAATTGGACACGCAGGCCCGTCTGACATTCTGCTAAGCATCTCTGTGCGACGACAGGTAAGATCAGTGGTAGAAGAGGCAGAGGCAGTCCAGGTGCAAGGACATGTGATGGTCTAAGACGAAGTTATGGATGTATATCACAAATATAATTGATCTCAAATACAATGCAACATATCTAGCGGACTGTGGCAAGGACATGTGATGGTCTAAGACGAAGTTATGGATGTATATCACAAATATAATTGATCTCAAATACCAAACAACGAGACGTGAAGAGAGACATGACATCATGAGCCACATTGTGAGATACACTGTAATGATGATGATGAGAATGAGTAGTCGAGGGTCGGAATGGCCTCGGGGAAGTCAGGTGCAACAAACAGACATTCCCAGTCTTCCAAAGACTCTTCCATTAATACAGAGTACTCTGTACTCTGTTATTAGCACACACTGAGGATGGTGTACATCTAACACTCTGAGGTTGGTGTACATCTAACAGACTGATTTTCTGTAATCTAACAGACTGAGGTTGGTGTACATCTAGCGGACTGAGGTTGGTGTAAATCTAGCGGACTGAGGTTGGTGTACATCTAACGGACTGAGGTTGGTGTACATCTAGCAGACTGTGGCTGGTATACATCTAACTGACTGAGGCTTGTGTACATCTACCGGACTGAGGTTGGTGTACATCTAACAGACTGAGGTTGGTGTACATCTAGCACACTGAGGTTGGTGTACATCTAACGGACTGAGGTTGGTGTACATCTAGCGGACTGTGGCTGGTGTACATCTAGCGGACTGAGGTTGGTGTAAATCTAGCGGACTGAGGTTGGTGTACATCTAACGGACTGAAGTTGGTGTATATCTAACAGACTGAGGTTGGTGTACATCTAGCACACTGAGGTTGGTGTACATCTAACAGACTGAGGTTGGTGTACATCTAGCGGACTGAGGTTGGTGTACATCTAACGGACTGAGGTTGGTGTACATCTAACAGACTGAGGTTGGTGTACATCTAGCAGATTGTGGCTGGTGTACATCTAACGGACTGAGGTTGGTGTACATCTAACGGACTGAGGATGGTGTACATCTAACGGACTGAGGTTGGTATACATCTAGCGGACTGAGGTTGGTGTACATCTAACGGACTGAGGTTGGTGTACATCTAACGGACTGAGGTAGTGTACATCTAACGGAATGAGGTTGGTGTACATCTAGCAATCTGAGGTTGGTGTACATCTATCGGACTGAGGCTGGTGTACATCTAGCGGACTGAGGCTGGTGTACATCTAGCGGACTGAGGCTGGTATACATCTAGCGGACTGAGGCTGGTATACATCTAGCGGTCTGAGGTTGGTGTAGATCTTGCACACTGAGGTTGGTGTACATCTAGCACATTGAGGTTGGTGAGCATCTAACAGACTGAGGTTGGTGTACATCTAAAAGACAGGTTGGTGTACATCTAACACACTGAGGTTGGTGTACATCTCGCACACTGAGGTTGGTGTACATCTAAAAGACTGAGGTTGGTGTACATCTTGCACACTGAGGTTGGTGTACATCTAAAAGACTGAGGTTGGTGTACATCTCGCACACTGAGGTTGGTGTACATCTAACACACTGAGGTTGGTGTACATCTAAAAGACTGAGGTTGGTGTACATCTAGCGGACTGAGGCTGGTGTACATCTAGCGGTCTGAGGTTGGTGTACATCTAGCGGTCTGAGGTTGGTGTACATCTAGCGGTCTGAGGTTGGTGTACATCTAGCGGTCTGAGGTTGGTGTACATCTAGCGGTCTGAGGTTGGTGTACATCTAGCGGTCTGAGGTTGGTGTACATCTAGCGGTCTGAGGTTGGTGTGCATCTAGCGGTCTGAGGTTGGTATACATCTAGCGGTCTGAGGTTGTTGTACATCTAGCGGTCTGAGGTTGGTATACATCTAGCGGTCTGAGGTTGGTGTGCATCTAACACACTGAGGTTGGTGTACATCTAGCACACTGAGGTTGGTGTACATCTAACAGACTGAGGTTGGTGTACATCTAACAGACTGAGGTTGGTGTACATCTAGTGGACAGAGGTTGGTGTACATCTAGCAGACTGAGATTGGTGTACATCTAACAGACTGAGGGTTGTGTACATCTAACAGACTGAGGTTGGTGTACATCTAGCAGACTGAGGTTGGTGTACATCTAACGGTCTGAGATTGGTGTACATCTAGCGGACTGAGGTTGGTGTACATCTAGCGGACTGAGGTTGGTGTACATCTAGCGGACTGAGGTTGGTGTACATCTAACAGACTGAGGTTGATGTACATCTAACAGATTGAGGTTGATGTACATCTAACAGACTGAGGTTGGTGTACATCTAACAGACTGAGGTTGGTGTACATCTAACAGACTGAGGTTGGTGTACATCTAGCAGACTGAGGTTGGTGTACATCTAGCGGACTGAGGTTGGTGTACATCTAGCGGACTGAGGTTGGTGTACATCTAGCGGACTGAGGTTGGTGTACATCTAGCGGACTGAGGTTGGTGTACATTTAGCGGACTGAGGTTGGTGTACATCTAGCGGACTGAGGTTGGTGTACATCTAGCAGACTGAGGTTGGTGTACATCTAGCGGACTGAGGTTGGTGTACATCTAGCGGACTGAGGTTGGTGTACATCTAGCGGACTGAGGCTGGTGTACATCTAGCGGACTGAGGCTGGTATACATCTAGCGGACTGAGGCTGGTATACATCTAGCGGTCTGAGGTTGGTGTAGATCTTGCACACTGAGGTTGGTGTACATCTAGCACATTGAGGTTGGTGAGCATCTAACAGACTGAGGTTGGTGTACATCTAAAAGACTGAGGTTGGTGTACATCTAACACACTGAGGTTGGTGTACATCTCGCACACTGAGGTTGGTGTACATCTAAAAGACTGAGGTTGGTGTACATCTTGCACACTGAGGTTGGTGTACATCTAAAAGACTGAGGTTGGTGTACATCTCGCACACTGAGGTTGGTGTACATCTAACACACTGAGGTTGGTGTACATCTAAAAGACTGAGGTTGGTGTACATCTAGCGGACTGAGGCTGGTGTACATCTAGCGGTCTGAGGTTGGTGTACATCTAGCGGTCTGAGGTTGGTGTACATCTAGCGGTCTGAGGTTGGTGTACATCTAGCGGTCTGAGGTTGGTGTACATCTAGCGGTCTGAGGTTGGTGTACATCTAGCGGTCTGAGGTTGGTGTACATCTAGCGGTCTGAGGTTGGTGTGCATCTAGCGGTCTGAGGTTGGTATACATCTAGCGGTCTGAGGTTGTTGTACATCTAGCGGTCTGAGGTTGGTATACATCTAGCGGTCTGAGGTTGGTGTGCATCTAACACACTGAGGTTGGTGTACATCTAGCACACTGAGGTTGGTGTACATCTAACAGACTGAGGTTGGTGTACATCTAACAGACTGAGGTTGGTGTACATCTAGTGGACAGAGGTTGGTGTACATCTAGCAGACTGAGATTGGTGTACATCTAACAGACTGAGGGTTGTGTACATCTAACAGACTGAGGTTGGTGTACATCTAGCAGACTGAGGTTGGTGTACATCTAACGGTCTGAGATTGGTGTACATCTAGCGGACTGAGGTTGGTGTACATCTAGCGGACTGAGGTTGGTGTACATCTAGCGGACTGAGGTTGGTGTACATCTAACAGACTGAGGTTGATGTACATCTAACAGATTGAGGTTGATGTACATCTAACAGACTGAGGTTGGTGTACATCTAACAGACTGAGGTTGGTGTACATCTAACAGTCTGAGGTTGGTGTACATCTAGCAGACTGAGGTTGGTGTACATCTAGCGGACTGAGGTTGGTGTACATCTAGCGGACTGAGGTTGGTGTACATCTAGCGGACTGAGGTTGGTGTACATCTAGCGGACTGAGGTTGGTGTACATTTAGCGGACTGAGGTTGGTGTACATCTAGCGGACTGAGGTTGGTGTACATCTAGCAGACTGAGGTTGGTGTACATCTAGCGGACTGAGGTTGGTGTACATCTAGCGGACTGAGGTTGGTGTACATCTAGCGGACTGAGGCTGGTGTACATCTAGCGGACTGAGGCTGGTATACATCTAGCGGACTGAGGCTGGTATACATCTAGCGGTCTGAGGTTGGTGTAGATCTTGCACACTGAGGTTGGTGTACATCTAGCACATTGAGGTTGGTGAGCATCTAACAGACTGAGGTTGGTGTACATCTAAAAGACTGAGGTTGGTGTACATCTAACACACTGAGGTTGGTGTACATCTCGCACACTGAGGTTGGTGTACATCTAAAAGACTGAGGTTGGTGTACATCTTGCACACTGAGGTTGGTGTACATCTAAAAGACTGAGGTTGGTGTACATCTCGCACACTGAGGTTGGTGTACATCTAACACACTGAGGTTGGTGTACATCTAAAAGACTGAGGTTGGTGTACATCTAGCGGACTGAGGCTGGTGTACATCTAGCGGTCTGAGGTTGGTGTACATCTAGCGGTCTGAGGTTGGTGTACATCTAGCGGTCTGAGGTTGGTGTACATCTAGCGGTCTGAGGTTGGTGTACATCTAGCGGTCTGAGGTTGGTGTACATCTAGCGGTCTGAGGTTGGTGTACATCTAGCGGTCTGAGGTTGGTGTGCATCTAGCGGTCTGAGGTTGGTATACATCTAGCGGTCTGAGGTTGTTGTACATCTAGCGGTCTGAGGTTGGTATACATCTAGCGGTCTGAGGTTGGTGTGCATCTAACACACTGAGGTTGGTGTACATCTAGCACACTGAGGTTGGTGTACATCTAACAGACTGAGGTTGGTGTACATCTAACAGACTGAGGTTGGTGTACATCTAGTGGACAGAGGTTGGTGTACATCTAGCAGACTGAGATTGGTGTACATCTAACAGACTGAGGGTTGTGTACATCTAACAGACTGAGGTTGGTGTACATCTAGCAGACTGAGGTTGGTGTACATCTAACGGTCTGAGATTGGTGTACATCTAGCGGACTGAGGTTGGTGTACATCTAGCGGACTGAGGTTGGTGTACATCTAGCGGACTGAGGTTGGTGTACATCTAACAGACTGAGGTTGATGTACATCTAACAGATTGAGGTTGATGTACATCTAACAGACTGAGGTTGGTGTACATCTAACAGACTGAGGTTGGTGTACATCTAACAGTCTGAGGTTGGTGTACATCTAGCAGACTGAGGTTGGTGTACATCTAGCGGACTGAGGTTGGTGTACATCTAGCGGACTGAGGTTGGTGTACATCTAGCGGACTGAGGTTGGTGTACATCTAGCGGACTGAGGTTGGTGTACATTTAGCGGACTGAGGTTGGTGTACATCTAGCGGACTGAGGTTGGTGTACATCTAGCAGACTGAGGTTGGTGTACATCTAGCGGACTGAGGTTGGTGTACATCTAGCGGACTGAGGTTGGTGTACATCTAGCGGACTGAGGTTGGAGTACATCTAACGGACTGAGGTTGGTGTACATCTAGCGGACTGAGGTTGGTGTACATCTAGCGGACTGAGGTTGGTGTACATCTAGCGGACTGAGGTTGGTGTACATCTAACGGACTGAGGTTGTTATACATCTAGCGGACTGAGGTTGTTATACATCTAGCAGACTGAGGTTGGTGTACATCTAGCAGACTGAGGTTGTTATACATCTAGCAGACTGAGGTTGTTATACATCTAGCAGACTGAGGTTGTTATACATCTAGCGGACTGAGGTTGTTATACATCTAGCGGACTGAGGTTGGTGTACATCTAGCGGACTGAGGTTGTTATACATCTAGCAGACTGAGGTTGTTATACATCTAGCAGACTGAGGTTGTTATACATCTAGCAGACTGAGGTTGTTATACATCTAGCAGACTGAGGTTGTTATACATCTAGCAGACTGAGGTTGGTGTACATCTAGCGGACTGAGGTTGTTATACATCTAACAGACTGAGGTTGTTATACATCTAACAGACTGAGGTTGTTATACATCTAACAGACTGAGGTTGTTATACATCTAACAGACTGAGGTTGTTATACATCTAACAGACTGAGGTTGTTATACATCTAGCAGACTGAGGTTGTTATACATCTAGCAGACTGAGGTTGTTATACATCTAGCAGACTGAGGTTGTTGTATATCTAGCAGACTGAGGTTGTTATACATCTAGCAGACTGAGGTTGTTATACATCTAACAGACTGAGGTTGTTATACATCTAGCAGACTGAGGTTGTTATACATCTAGCAGACTGAGGTTGTTATACATCTAGCAGACTGAGGTTGTTATACATCTAGCAGACTTAGGTTGGTGTACATCTAGCAGACTGAGGTTGGTGTACATCTAGCAGACTGAGGTTGTTATACATCTAACAGACTGAGGTTGTTATACATCTAACAGACTGAGGTTGTTATACATCTAGCAGACTGAGGTTGTTATACATCTAGCAGACTGAGGTTGTTATACATCTAGCAGACTGAGGTTGTTATACATCTAGCAGACTGAGGTTGTTATACATCTAGCAGACTGAGGTTGTTATACATCTAGCAGACTGAGGTTGTTATACATCTAGCGGACTGAGGTTGTTATACATCTAGCAGACTGAGGTTGTTATACATCTAGCAGACTGAGGTTGGTGTACATCTAGCGGACTGAGGTTGTTATACATCTAGCGGACTGAGGTTGGTGTACATCTAGCAGACTGAGGTTGTTATACATCTAGCAGACTGAGGTTGTTATACATCTAGCGGACTGAGGTTGGTGTACATCTAGCGGACTGAGGTTGTTATACATCTAACAGACTGAGGTTGTTATACATCTAGCAGACTGAGGTTGGTGTACATCTAACAGACTGAGGTTGTTATACATCTAACAGACTGAGGTTGTTATACATCTAGCAGACTGAGGTTGTTATACATCTAGCAGACTGAGGTTGTTATACATCTAGCAGACTGAGGTTGTTATACATCTAGCAGACTGAGGTTGTTATACATCTAGCAGACTAAGGTTGTTATACATCTAGCAGACTGAGGTTGTTATACATCTAGCAGACTAAGGTTGTTTTACATCTAGCAGACTGAGGTTGTTATACATCTAGCAGACTGAGGTTGTTATACATCTAGCAGACTGAGGTTGGTGTACATCTAACAGACTGAGGTTGGTGTACATCTAGCGGACAAGTTGTTATACATCTAGCAGACTGAGGTTGGTGTACATCTAGCAGACTGAGGTTGGTGTACATCTAGCAGACTAAGGTTGTTATACATCTAGCAGACTGAGGTTGTTATACATCTAGCAGACTGAGGTTGTTATACATCTAGCAGACTGAGGTTTTTATACATCTAGCAGACTGAGGTTGTTATACATCTAGCAGACTGAGGTTGTTATACATCTAGCAGACTGAGGTTGTTATACATCTAGCAGACTGAGGTTGGTGTACATCTAGCAGACTGAGGTTGTTATACATCTAGCAGACTGAGGTTGTTATACATCTAGCATACTGAGGTTGGTGTACATCTAGCAGACTGAGGTTGTTATACATCTAGCAGACTGAGGTTGTTATACATCTAACAGACTGAGGTTGGTGTACATCTAGCAGACTAAGGTTGTTATACATCTAGCAGACTAAGGTTGTTATACATCTAACAGACTGAGGTTGGTGTACATCTAGCAGACTGAGGTTGTTATACATCTAGCAGACTGAGGTTGTTATACATCTAGCAGACTGAGGTTGTTATACATCTAGCAGACTGAGGTTGTTATACATCTAGCAGACTGAGGTTGTTATACATCTAGCAGACTGAGGTTGTTATACATCTAGCAGACTGAGGTTGGTGTACATCTAGCAGACTGAGGTTGTTATACATCTAGCAGACTGAGGTTGTTATACATCTAGCAGACTGAGGTTGTTATACATCTAGCAGACTGAGGTTGTTATACATCTAGCAGACTGAGGTTGTTATACATCTAGCAGACTGAGGTTGGTGTACATCTAGCGGACTGAGGTTGTTATACATCTAACAGACTGAGGTTGTTATACATCTAACAGACTGAGGTTGTTATACATCTAACAGACTGAGGTTGTTATACATCTAACAGACTGAGGTTGTTATACATCTAACAGACTGAGGTTGTTATACATCTAGCAGACTGAGGTTGTTATACATCTAGCAGACTGAGGTTGTTATACATCTAGCAGACTGAGGTTGTTGTATATCTAGCAGACTGAGGTTGTTATACATCTAGCAGACTGAGGTTGTTATACATCTAACAGACTGAGGTTGTTATACATCTAGCAGACTGAGGTTGTTATACATCTAGCAGACTGAGGTTGTTATACATCTAGCAGACTGAGGTTGTTATACATCTAGCAGACTTAGGTTGGTGTACATCTAGCAGACTGAGGTTGGTGTACATCTAGCAGACTGAGGTTGTTATACATCTAACAGACTGAGGTTGTTATACATCTAACAGACTGAGGTTGTTATACATCTAGCAGACTGAGGTTGTTATACATCTAGCAGACTGAGGTTGTTATACATCTAGCAGACTGAGGTTGTTATACATCTAGCAGACTGAGGTTGTTATACATCTAGCAGACTGAGGTTGTTATACATCTAGCAGACTGAGGTTGTTATACATCTAGCGGACTGAGGTTGTTATACATCTAGCAGACTGAGGTTGTTATACATCTAGCAGACTGAGGTTGGTGTACATCTAGCGGACTGAGGTTGTTATACATCTAGCGGACTGAGGTTGGTGTACATCTAGCAGACTGAGGTTGTTATACATCTAGCAGACTGAGGTTGTTATACATCTAGCGGACTGAGGTTGGTGTACATCTAGCGGACTGAGGTTGTTATACATCTAACAGACTGAGGTTGTTATACATCTAGCAGACTGAGGTTGGTGTACATCTAACAGACTGAGGTTGTTATACATCTAACAGACTGAGGTTTTTATACATCTAGCAGACTGAGGTTGTTATACATCTAGCAGACTGAGGTTGTTATACATCTAGCAGACTGAGGTTGTTATACATCTAGCAGACTGAGGTTGTTATACATCTAGCAGACTAAGGTTGTTATACATCTAGCAGACTGAGGTTGTTATACATCTAGCAGACTAAGGTTGTTATACATCTAGCAGACTGAGGTTGTTATACATCTAGCAGACTGAGGTTGTTATACATCTAGCAGACTGAGGTTGGTGTACATCTAACAGACTGAGGTTGGTGTACATCTAGCGGACAAGTTGTTATACATCTAGCAGACTGAGGTTGGTGTACATCTAGCAGACTGAGGTTGGTGTACATCTAGCAGACTAAGGTTGTTATACATCTAGCAGACTGAGGTTGTTATACATCTAGCAGACTGAGGTTGTTATACATCTAGCAGACTGAGGTTTTTATACATCTAGCAGACTGAGGTTGTTATACATCTAGCAGACTGAGGTTGTTATACATCTAGCAGACTGAGGTTGTTATACATCTAGCAGACTGAGGTTGGTGTACATCTAGCAGACTGAGGTTGTTATACATCTAGCAGACTGAGGTTGTTATACATCTAGCAGACTGAGGTTGGTGTACATCTAGCAGACTGAGGTTGTTATACATCTAGCAGACTGAGGTTGTTATACATCTAACAGACTGAGGTTGGTGTACATCTAGCAGACTAAGGTTGTTATACATCTAGCAGACTAAGGTTGTTATACATCTAACAGACTGAGGTTGGTGCACATCTAGCAGACTGAGGTTGTTATACATCTAGCAGACTGAGGTTGTTATACATCTAGCAGACTGAGGTTGTTATACATCTAGCAGACTGAGGTTGTTATACATCTAGCAGACTGAGGTTGTTATACATCTAGCAGACTGAGGTTGTTATACATCTAGCAGACTGATGTTGGTGTACATCTAGCAGACTGAGGTTGTTATACATCTAGCAGACTGAGGTTGTTATACATCTAGCAGACTGAGGTTGGTGTACATCTAGCAGACTGAGGTTGTTATACATCTAGCAGACTGAGGTTGGTGTACATCTAGCAGACTGAGGTTGGTGTACATCTAGCAGACTGAGGTTGTTATACATCTAACAGACTGAGGTTGGTGTACATCTAGCAGACTGAGGTTGTTATACATCTAACAGACTGAGGTTGTTATACATCTAGCAGACTGAGGTTGTTGTACATCTAGCAGACTGAGGTTGGTGTACATCTAGCGTACTGAGGTTGTTATACATCTAGCAGACTGAGGTTGGTGTACATCTAGCGGACTAAGGTTGGTGTACATCTAGCGGACTGAGGTTGGTGTACATCTAGCGGACTGAGGTTGGTGTACATCTAGCGGACTGAGGTTGGTGTACATCTAGCAGACTGAGGTTGGTGTACATCTAGCAGACTGAGGTTGGTGTACATCTAGCAGACTGAGGTTGGTGTACATCTAGCGGACTGAGGTTGGTGTACATCTAGTGGACTGAGGTTGGTGTACATCTAGCGGACTGAGGTTGGTGTACATCTAGCGGACTGAGGTTGGTGTACATCTAGCGGACTGAGGTTGGTGTACATCTAGCGGACTGAGGTTGTTATACATCTAGCAGACTGAGGTTGTTATACATCTAGCAGACTGAGGTTGTTATACATCTAGCAGACTGAGGTTGGTGTACATCTAGCGGACTGAGGTTGGTGTACATCTAGCGGACTGAGGTTGGTGTACATCTAGCGGACTGAGGTTGTTATACATCTAGCAGACTGAGGTTGGTGTACATCTAGCGGACTGAGGTTGGTGTACATCTAGCGGACTGAGGTTGGTGTACATCTAGCGGACTGAGGTTGGTGTACATCTAGCGGACTGAGGTTGGTGTACATCTAGCGGACTGAGGTTGGTGTACATCTAGCGGACTGAGGTTGGTGTACATCTAGCGGACTGAGGTTGGTGTACATCTAGCAGACTGAGGTTGGTGTACATCTAGCAGACTGAGGTTGGTGTACATCTAGCGGACTGAGGTTGGTGTACATCTAGCGGAATGAGGTTGGTGTACATCTAGCGGACTGAGGTTGGTGTACATCTAGCGGACTGAGGTTGGTGTACATCTAGCGGACTGAGGTTGGTGTACATCTAGCGGACTGAGGTTGGTGTACATCTAGCAGACTGAGGTTGGTGTACATCTAGCGGACTGAGGTTGGTGTACATCTAGCGGACTGAGGTTGGTGTACATCTAGCGGACTGAGGTTGGTGTACATCTAGCGGACTGAGGTTGGTGTACATCTAGCAGACTGAGGTTGGTGTACATCTAGCGGACTGAGGTTGGTGTACATCTAGCGGACTGAGGTTGGTGTACATCTAGCGGACTG
This sequence comes from Cepaea hortensis, assembly GCA_963921405.1. NCBI lineage: Eukaryota > Metazoa > Mollusca > Gastropoda > Stylommatophora > Helicidae > Cepaea > Cepaea hortensis. The sequence goes on from OY992891.1 coordinate 20,685,277, forward strand.
AGGTTGGTGTACATCTAGCGGACTGAGGTTGGTGTACATCTAGCGGACTGAGGTTGGTGTACATCTAGCGGACTGAGGTTGGTGTACATCTAGCGGACTGAGGTTGGTGTACATCTAGCGGACTGAGGTTGGTGTACATCTAGCAGACTGAGGTTGGTGTACATCTAGCGGACTGAGGTTGGTGTACATCTAGCGGACTGAGGTTGGTGTACATCTAGCGGACTGAGGTTGGTGTACATCTAGCGGACTGAGGTTGGTGTACATCTAGCGGACTGAGGTTGGTGTACATCTAGCGGACTGAGGTTGGTGTACATCTAGCGGACTGAGGTTGGTGTACATCTAGCGGACTGAGGTTGGTGTACATCTAGCGGACTGAGGTTGGTGTACATCTAGCGGACTGAGGTTGGTGTACATCTAGCAGACTGAGGTTGGTGTACATCTAGCGGACTGAGGTTGGTGTACATCTAGCGGACTGAGGTTGGTGTACATCTAGCGGACTGAGGTTGGTGTACATCTAGCGGACTGAGGTTGGTGTACATCTAGCGGACTGAGGTTGGTGTACATCTAGAACACTGAGGTTGTTATACATCTAGCAGACTGAGGTTGGTGTACATCTAGTGGACTGAGGTTGGTGTACATCTAGCGGACTGAGGTTGGTGTACATCTAGTGGATTGAGGTTGGTGTACATCTAGCGGACTGAGGTTGGTGTACATCTAGCAGACTGAGGTTGGTGTACATCTAGCGGACTGAGGTTGGTGTACATCTAGCGGACTGAGGTTGTTATACATCTAGCGGACTGAGGTTGGTGTACATCTAGCAGACTGAGGTTGGTGTACATCTAGCGGACTGAGGTTGGTGTACATCTAGCAGACTGAGGTTGGTGTACATCTAGCGGACTGAGGTTGGTGTACATCTAGCGGACTGAGGTTGGTGTACATCTAAAAGACTGAGGTTGGTGTACATCTAGCAGACTGAGGCTGGTGTACATCTAGCGGTCTGAGGTTGGTGTACATCTAGCGGTCTGAGGTTGGTGTACATCTAGCGGTCTGAGGTTGGTGTACATCTAGCGGTCTGAGGTTGGTGTACATCTAGCGGTCTGAGGTTGGTGTACATCTAGCGGTCTGAGGTTGGTGTACATCTAGCGGTCTGAGGTTGGTGTGCATCTAGCGGTCTGAGGTTGGTGTACATCTAGCGGACTGAGGTTGGTGTACATCTAAAAGACTGAGGTTGGTGTACATCTAGCAGACTGAGGTTGTTATATATCTAACATACTGAGGTTGGTGTACATCTAGCAGACTGAGGTTGTTATACATCTAACAGACTGAGGTTGTTATACATCTAGCAGACTGAGGTTGTTGTACATCTAGCAGACTGAGGTTGGTGTACATCTAGCGGACTGAGGTTGTTATACATCTAGCAGACTGAGGTTGGTGTACATCTAGCGGACTGAGGTTGGTGTACATCTAGCGGACTGAGGTTGGTGTACATCTAGCGGACTGAGGTTGGTGTACATCTAGCGGACTGAGGTTGGTGTACATCTAGCGGACTGAGGTTGTTATACATCTAACAGACTGAGGTTGTTATACATCTAGCAGACTGAGGTTGGTGTACATCTAACAGACTGAGGTTGTTATACATCTAACAGACTGAGGTTGTTATACATCTAGCAGACTGAGGTTGTTATACATCTAGCAGACTGAGGTTGTTATACATCTAGCAGACTGAGGTTGTTATACATCTAGCAGACTGAGGTTGTTATACATCTAGCAGACTAAGGTTGTTATACATCTAGCAGACTGAGGTTGTTATACATCTAGCAGACTAAGGTTGTTATACATCTAGCAGACTGAGGTTGTTATACATCTAGCAGACTGAGGTTGTTATACATCTAGCAGACTGAGGTTGGTATACATCTAACAGACTGAGGTTGGTGTACATCTAGCGGACAAGTTGTTATACATCTAGCAGACTGAGGTTGGTGTACATCTAGCAGACTGAGGTTGGTGTACATCTAGCAGACTAAGGTTGTTATACATCTAGCAGACTGAGGTTGTTATACATCTAGCAGACTGACGTTGTTATACATCTAGCAGACTGAGGTTGTTATACATCTAGCAGACTGAGGTTGTTATACATCTAGCAGACTGAGGTTGTTATACATCTAGCAGACTGAGGTTGGTGTACATCTAGCAGACTGAGGTTGGTGTACATCTAGCAGACTGAGGTTGTTATACATCTAGCAGACTGAGGTTGTTATACATCTAGCAGACTGAGGTTGGTGTACATCTAGCAGACTGAGGTTGTTATACATCTAGCAGACTGAGGTTGTTATACATCTAACAGACTGAGGTTGGTGTACATCTAGCAGACTAAGGTTGTTATACATCTAGCAGACTAAGGTTGTTATACATCTAACAGACTGAGGTTGGTGTACATCTAGCAGACTGAGGTTGTTATACATCTAGCAGACTGAGGTTGTTATACATCTAGCAGACTGAGGTTGTTATACATCTAGCAGACTGAGGTTGTTATACATCTAGCAGACTGAGGTTGTTATACATCTAGCAGACTGAGGTTGTTATACATCTAGCAGACTGAGGTTGGTGTACATCTAGCAGACTGAGGTTGTTATACATCTAGCAGACTGAGGTTGTTATACATCTAGCAGACTGAGGTTGGTGTACATCTAGCAGACTGAGGTTGTTATACATCTAGCAGACTGAGGTTGGTGTACATCTAGCAGACTGAGGTTGGTGTACATCTAGCAGACTGAGGTTGTTATACATCTAACAGACTGAGGTTGGTGTACATCTAGCAGACTGAGGTTGTTATACATCTAACAGACTGAGGTTGTTATACATCTAGCAGACTGAGGTTGTTGTACATCTAGCAGACTGAGGTTGGTGTACATCTAGCGGACTGAGGTTGTTATACATCTAGCAGACTGAGGTTGGTGTACATCTAGCGGACTGAGGTTGGTGTACATCTAGCGGACTGAGGTTGGTGTACATCTAGCGGACTGAGGTTGGTGTACATCTAGCGGACTGAGGTTGGTGTACATCTAGCGGACTGAGGTTGGTGTACATCTAGCGGACTGAGGTTGTTATACATCTAGCAGACTGAGGTTGTTATACATCTAGCAGACTGAGGTTGTTATACATCTAGCAGACTGAGGTTGGTGTACATCTAGCGGACTGAGGTTGGTGTACATCTAGCGGACTGAGGTTGGTGTACATCTAGCGGACTGAGGTTGTTATACATCTAGCAGACTGAGGTTGGTGTACATCTAGCGGACTGAGGTTGGTGTACATCTAGCGGACTGAGGTTGGTGTACATCTAGCGGACTGAGGTTGGTGTACATCTAGCGGACTGAGGTTGGTGTACATCTAGCGGACTGAGGTTGGTGTACATCTAGCGGACTGAGGTTGGTGTACATCTAGCGGACTGAGGTTGGTGTACATCTAGCAGACTGAGGTTGGTGTACATCTAGCAGACTGAGGTTGGTGTACATCTAGCGGACTGAGGTTGGTGTACATCTAGCGGACTGAGGTTGGTGTATATCTAGCGGACTGAGGTTGGTGTACATCTAGCGGACTGAGGTTGGTGTACATCTAGCGGACTGAGGTTGGTGTACATCTAGCGGACTGAGGTTGGTGTACATATAGCAGACTGAGGTTGGTGTACATCTAGCGGACTGAGGTTGGTGTACATCTAGCGGACTGAGGTTGGTGTACATCTAGCGGACTGAGGTTGGTGTACATCTAGCAGACTGAGGTTGGTGTACATCTAGCAGACTGAGGTTGGTGTACATCTAGCGGACTGAGGTTGGTGTACATCTAGCGGACTGAGGTTGGTGTACATCTAGCGGACTGAGGTTGGTGTACATCTAGCAGACTGAGGTTGGTGTACATCTAGCGGACTGAGGTTGGTGTACATCTAGCGGACTGAGGTTGGTGTACATCTAGCAGACTGAGGTTGGTGTACATCTAGCAGACTGAGGTTGGTGTACATCTAGCAGACTGAGGTTGGTGTACATCTAGCGGACTGAGGTTGGTGTACATCTAGCGGACTGAGGTTGGTGTACATCTAGCGGACTGAGGTTGGTGTACATCTAGCAGACTGAGGTTGGTGTACATCTAGCGGACTGAGGTTGGTGTACATCTAGCAGACTGAGGTTGGTGTACATCTAGCGGACTGAGGTTGGTGTACATGTAGCGGACTGAGGTTGGTGTACATCTAGCAGACTGAGGTTGGTGTACATCTAGCAGACTGAGGTTGGTGTACATCTAGCGGACTGAGGTTGGTGTACATCTAGCGGACTGAGGTTGGTGTACATCTAGCGGACTGAGGTTGGTGTACATCTAGCGGACTGAGGTTGGTGTACATCTAGCGGACTGAGGTTGGTGTACATCTAGCACACTGAGGTTGTTATACATCTAGCAGACTGAGGTTGGTGTACATCTAGTGGACTGAGGTTGGTGTACATCTAGCGGACTGAGGTTGGTGTACATCTAGTGGATTGAGGTTGGTGTACATCTAGCGGACTGAGGTTGGTGTACATCTAGCAGACTGAGGTTGGTGTACATCTAGCGGACTGAGGTTGGTGTACATCTAGCGGACTGAGGTTGTTATACATCTAGCGGACTGAGGTTGGTGTACATCTAGCGGACTGAGGTTGGTGTACATCTAGCGGACTGAGGTTGGTGTACATCTAGCAGACTGAGGTTGGTGTACATCTAGCGGACTGAGGTTGGTGTACATCTAGCGGACTGAGGTTGGTGTACATCTAAAAGACTGAGGTTGGTGTACATCTAGCGGACTGAGGCTGGTGTACATCTAGCGGTCTGAGGTTGGTGTACATCTAGCGGTCTGAGGTTGGTGTACATCTAGCGGTCTGAGGTTGGTGTACATCTAGCGGTCTGAGGTTGGTGTACATCTAGCGGTCTGAGGTTGGTGTACATCTAGCGGTCTGAGGTTGGTGTACATCTAGCGGTCTGAGGTTGGTGTGCATCTAGCGGTCTGAGGTTGGTGTACATCTAGCAGACTGAGGTTGGTGTACATCTAAAAGACTGAGGTTGGTGTACATCTAGCAGACTGAGGTTGTTATACATCTAACAGACTGAGGTTGGTGTACATCTAGCAGACTGAGGTTGTTATACATCTAACAGACTGTGGTTGTTATACATCTAGCAGACTGAGGTTGTTGTACATCTAGCAGACTGAGGTTGGTGTACATCTAGCGGACTGAGGTTGTTATACATCTAGCAGACTGAGGTTGGTGTACATCTAGCGGACTGAGGTTGGTGTACATCTAGCGGACTGAGGTTGGTGTACATCTAGCGGACTGAGGTTGGTGTACATCTAGCGGACTGAGGTTGGTGTACATCTAGCGGACTGAGGTTGTTATACATCTAGCAGACTGAGGTTGTTATACATCTAGCAGACTGAGGTTGTTATACATCTAGCAGACTGAGGTTGGTGTACATCTAGCGGACTGAGGTTGGTGTACATCTAGCGGACTGAGGTTGGTGTACATCTAGCGGACTGAGGTTGTTATACATCTAGCAGACTGAGGTTGGTGTACATCTAGCGGACTGAGGTTGGTGTACATCTAGCGGACTGAGGTTGGTGTACATCTAGCGGACTGAGGTTGGTGTACATCTAGCGGACTGAGGTTGGTGTACATCTAGCGGACTGAGGTTGGTGTACATCTAGCGGACTGAGGTTGGTGTACATCTAGCGGACTGAGGTTGGTGTACATCTAGCAGACTGAGGTTGGTGTACATCTAGCAGACTGAGGTTGGTGTACATCTAGCGGACTGAGGTTGGTGTACATCTAGCGGACTGAGGTTGGTGTACATCTAGCAGACTGAGGTTGGTGTACATCTAGCAGACTGAGGTTGGTGTACATCTAGCGGACTGAGGTTGGTGTACATCTAGCGGACTGAGGTTGGTGTACATCTAGCGGACTGAGGTTGGTGTACATCTAGTGGACTGAGGTTGGTGTACATCTAGCGGACTGAGGTTGGTGTACATCTAGCGGACTGAGGTTGGTGTACATATAGCAGACTGAGGTTGGTGTACATTTAGCGGACTGAGGTTGGTGTACATCTAGCGGACTGAGGTTGGTGTACATCTAGCGGACTGAGGTTGGTGTACATCTAGCGGACTGAGGTTGGTGTACATCTAGCAGACTGAGGTTGGTGTACATCTAGCAGACTGAGGTTGGTGTACATCTAGCGGACTGAGGTTGGTGTACATCTAGCGGACTGAGGTTCGTGTACATCTAGCGGACTGAGGTTGGTGTACATCTAGCAGACTGAGGTTGGTGTACATCTAGCGGACTGAGGTTGGTGTACATCTAGCGGACTGAGGTTGGTGTACATCTAGCAGACTGAGGTTGGTGTACATCTAGCAGACTGAGGTTGGTGTACATCTAGCAGACTGAGGTTGGTGTACATCTAGCAGACTGAGGTTGGTGTACATCTAGCGGACTGAGGTTGGTGTACATCTAGCGGACTGAGGTTGGTGTACATCTAGCAGACTGAGGTTGGTGTACATCTAGCGGACTGAGGTTGGTGTACATCTAGCAGACTGAGGTTGGTGTACATCTAGCGGACTGAGGTTGGTGTACATCTAGCGGACTGAGGTTGGTGTACATCTAGCGGACTGAGGTTGGTGTACATCTAGCAGACTGAGGTTGGTGTACATCTAGCGGACTGAGGTTGGTGTACATCTAGCGGACTGAGGTTGGTGTACATCTAGCGGACTGAGGTTGGTGTACATCTAGCAGACTGAGGTTGGTGTACATCTAGTGGACTGAGGTTGGTGTACATCTAGCACACTGAGGTTGTTATACATCTAGCAGACTGAGGTTGGTGTACATCTAGTGGACTGAGGTTGGTGTACATCTAGCGGACTGAGGTTGGTGTACATCTAGTGGATTGAGGTTGGTGTACATCTAGCGGACTGAGGTTGGTGTACATCTAGGAGACTGAGGTTGGTGTACATCTAGCGGACTGAGGTTGGTGTACATCTAGCGGACTGAGGTTGTTATACATCTAGCGGACTGAGGTTGGTGTACATCTAGTGGACTGAGGTTGGTGTACATCTAGCGGACTGAGGTTGGTGTACATCTAGCAGACTGAGGTTGGTGTACATCTAGCGGACTGAGGTTGGTGTACATCTAGCGGACTGAGGTTGGTGTACATCTAAAAGACTGAGGTTGGTGTACATCTAGCGGACTGAGGCTGGTGTACATCTAGCGGTCTGAGGTTGGTGTACATCTAGCGGTCTGAGGTTGGTGTACATCTAGCGGTCTGAGGTTGGTGTACATCTAGCGGTCTGAGGTTGGTGTACATCTAGCGGTCTGAGGTTGGTGTACATCTAGCGGTCTGAGGTTGGTGTACATCTAGCGGTCTGAGGTTGGTGTGCATCTAGCGGTCTGAGGTTGGTATACATCTAGCGGTCTGAGGTTGGTGTACATCTAGCGGTCTGAGGTTGGTGTACATCTAGCGGTCTGAGGTTGGTGTGCATCTAGCGGTCTGAGGTTGGTATACATCTAGCGGTCTGAGGTTGTTGTACATCTAGTGGTCTGAGGTTGGTATACATCTAGCGGTCTGAGGTTGGTGTGCATCTAACACACTGAGGTTGGTGTACATCTAGCACACTGAGGTTGGTGTACATCTAACAGACTGAGGTTGGTGTACATCTAACAGACTGAGGTTGGTGTACATCTAGTGGACAGAGGTTGGTGTACATCTAGCAGACTGAGATTGGTGTACATCTAACAGACTGAGGGTTGTGTACATCTAACAGACTGAGGTTGGTGTACATCTAGCAGACTGAGGTTGGTGTACATCTAACGGTCTGAGATTGGTGTACATCTAGCGGACTGAGGTTGGTGTACATCTAGCGGACTGAGGTTGTTATACATCTAACAGACTGAGGTTGTTATACATCTAGCAGACTGAGGTTGGTGTACATCTAACAGACTGAGGTTGTTATACATCTAACAGACTGAGGTTGTTATACATCTAGCAGACTGAGGTTGTTATACATCTAGCAGACTGAGGTTGTTATACATCTAGCAGACTGAGGTTGTTATACATCTAGCAGACTGAGGTTGTTATACATCTAGCAGACTAAGGTTGTTATACATCTAGCAGACTGAGGTTGTTATACATCTAGCAGACTAAGGTTGTTATACATCTAGCAGACTGAGGTTGTTATACATCTAGCAGACTGAGGTTGTTATACATCTAGCAGACTGAGGTTGGTGTACATCTAACAGACTGAGGTTGGTGTACATCTAGCGGACAAGTTGTTATACATCTAGCAGACTGAGGTTGGTGTACATCTAGCAGACTGAGGTTGGTGTACATCTAGCAGACTAAGGTTGTTATACATCTAGCAGACTGAGGTTGTTATACATCTAGCAGACTGAGGTTGTTATACATCTAGCAGACTGAGGTTGTTATACATCTAGCAGACTGAGGTTGTTATACATCTAGCAGACTGAGGTTGTTATACATCTAGCAGACTGAGGTTGTTATACATCTAGCAGACTGAGGTTGGTGTACATCTAGCAGACTGAGGTTGTTATACATCTAGCAGACTGAGGTTGTTATACATCTAGCAGACTGAGGTTGGTTTACATCTAGCAGACTGAGGTTGTTATACATCTAGCAGACTGAGGTTGTTATACATCTAACAGATTGAGGTTGGTGTACATCTAGCAGACTAAGGTTGTTATACATCTAGCAGACTAAGGTTGTTATACATCTAACAGACTGAGGTTGGTGTACATCTAGCAGACTGAGGTTGTTATACATCTAGCAGACTGAGGTTGTTATACATCTAGCAGACTGAGGTTGTTATACATCTAGCAGACTGAGGTTGTTATACATCTAGCAGACTGAGGTTGGTGTACATCTAGCAGACTGAGGTTGTTATACATCTAGCAGACTGAGGTTGTTATACATCTAGCAGACTGAGGTTGGTGTACATCTAGCAGACTGAGGTTGTTATACATCTAGCAGACTGAGGTTGGTGTACATCTAGCAGACTGAGGTTGGTGTACATCTAGCAGACTGAGGTTGTTATACATCTAACAGACTGAGGTTGGTGTACATCTAGCAGACTGAGGTTGTTATACATCTAACAGACTGAGGTTGTTATACATCTAGCAGACTGAGGTTGTTGTACATCTAGCAGACTGAGGTTGGTGTACATCTAGCGGACTGAGGTTGTTATACATCTAGCAGACTGAGGTTGGTGTACATCTAGCGGACTGAGGTTGGTGTACATCTAGCGGACTGAGGTTGGTGTACATCTAGCGGACTGAGGTTGGTGTACATCTAGCGGACTGAGGTTGGTGTACATCTAGCAGACTGAGGTTGGTGTACATCTAGCAGACTGAGGTTGGTGTACATCTAGCAGACTGAGGTTGGTGTACATCTAGCGGACTGAGGTTGGTGTACATCTAGCGGACTGAGGTTGGTGTACATCTAGCGGACTGAGGTTGGTGTACATCTAGCGGACTGAGGTTGGTGTACATCTAGCGGACTGAGGTTGGTGTACATCTAGCGGACTGAGGTTGTTATACATCTAGCAGACTGAGGTTGTTATACATCTAGCAGACTGAGGTTGTTATACATCTAGCAGACTGAGGTTGGTGTACATCTAGCGGACTGAGGTTGGTGTACATCTAGCGGACTGAGGTTGGTGTACATCTAGCGGACTGAGGTTGTTATACATCTAGCAGACTGAGGTTGGTGTACATCTAGCGGACTGAGGTTGGTGTACATCTAGCAGACTGAGGTTGGTGTACATCTAGCGGACTGAGGTTGGTGTACATCTAGCGGACTGAGGTTGGTGTACATCTAGCGGACTGAGGTTGGTGTACATCTAGCGGACTGAGGTTGGTGTACATCTAGCGGACTGAGGTTGGTGTACATCTAGCAGACTGAGGTTGGTGTACATCTAGCAGACTGAGGTTGGTGTACATCTAGCGGACTGAGGTTGGTGTACATCTAGCGGACTGAGGTTGGTGTACATCTAGCGGACTGAGGTTGGTGTACATCTAGCGGACTGAGGTTGGTGTACATCTAGCGGACTGAGGTTGGTGTACATCTAGCGGACTGAGGTTGGTGTACATATAGCAGACTGAGGTTGGTGTACATCTAGCGGACTGAGGTTGGTGTACATCTAGCGGACTGAGGTTGGTGTACATCTAGCGGACTGAGGTTGGTGTACATCTAGCGGACAGAGGTTGGTGTACATCTAGCAGACTGAGGTTGGTGTACATCTAGCAGACTGAGGTTGGTGTACATCTAGCGGACTGAGGTTGGTGTACATCTAGCGGACTGAGGTTGGTGTACATCTAGCGGACTGAGGTTGGTGTACATCTAGCAGACTGAGGTTGGTGTACATCTAGCAGACTGAGGTTGTTATACATCTAGCAGACTGAGGTTGGTGTACATCTAACAGACTGAGGTTGGTGTACATCTAGCGGACAAGTTGTTATACATCTAGCAGACTGAGGTTGGTGTACATCTAGCAGACTGAGGTTGGTGTACATCTAGCAGACTAAGGTTGTTATACATCTAGCAGACTGAGGTTGTTATACATCTAGCAGACTGAGGTTGTTATACATCTAGCAGACTGAGGTTGTTATACATCTAGCAGACTGAGGTTGTTATACATCTAGCAGACTGAGGTTGTTATACATCTAGCAGACTGAGGTTGTTATACATCTAGCAGACTGAGGTTGGTGTACATCTAGCAGACTGAGGTTGTTATACATCTAGCAGACTGAGGTTGTTATACATCTAGCAGACTGAGGTTGGTGTACATCTAGCAGACTGAGGTTGTTATACATCTAGCAGACTGAGGTTGTTATACATCTAACAGACTGAGGTTGGTGTACATCTAGCAGACTAAGGTTGTTATACATCTAGCAGACTAAGGTTGTTATACATCTAACAGACTGAGGTTGGTGTACATCTAGCAGACTGAGGTTGTTATACATCTAGCAGACTGAGGTTGTTATACATCTAGCAGACTGAGGTTGTTATACATCTAGCAGACTGAGGTTGTTATACATCTAGCAGACTGAGGTTGTTATACATCTAGCAGACTGAGGTTGGTGTACATCTAGCAGACTGAGGTTGTTATACATCTAGCAGACTGAGGTTGTTATACATCTAGCAGACTGAGATTGGTGTACATCTAGCAGACTGAGGTTGTTATACATCTAGCAGACTGAGGTTGGTGTACATCTAGCAGACTGAGGTTGGTGTACATCTAGCAGACTGAGGTTGTTATACATCTAACAGACTGAGGTTGGTGTACATCTAGCAGACTGAGGTTGTTATACATCTAACAGACTGAGGTTGTTATACATCTAGCAGACTGAGGTTGTTGTACATCTAGCAGACTGAGGTTGGTGTACATCTAGCGGACTGAGGTTGTTATACATCTAGCAGACTGAGGTTGGTGTACATCTAGCGGACTGAGGTTGGTGTACATCTAGCGGACTGAGGTTGGTGTACATCTAGCGGACTGAGGTTGGTGTACATCTAGCGGACTGAGGTTGGTGTACATCTAGCAGACTGAGGTTGGTGTACATCTAGCAGACTGAGGTTGGTGTACATCTAGCAGACTGAGGTTGGTGTACATCTAGCGGACTGAGGTTGGTGTACATCTAGCGGACTGAGGTTGGTGTACATCTAGCGGACTGAGGTTGGTGTACATCTAGCGGACTGAGGTTGGTGTACATCTAGCGGACTGAGGTTGTTATACATCTAGCAGACTGAGGTTGTTATACATCTAGCAGACTGAGGTTGTTATACATCTAGCAGACTGAGGTTGGTGTACATCTAGCGGACTGAGGTTGGTGTACATCTAGCGGACTGAGGTTGGTGTACATCTAGCGGACTGAGGTTGTTATACATCTAGCAGACTGAGGTTGGTGTACATCTAGCGGACTGAGGTTGGTGTACATCTAGCGGACTGAGGTTGGTGTACATCTAGCGGACTGAGGTTGGTGTACATCTAGCGGACTGAGGTTGGTGTACATCTAGCGGACTGAGGTTGGTGTACATCTAGCGGACTGAGGTTGGTGTACATCTAGCGGACTGAGGTTGGTGTACATCTAGCAGACTGAGGTTGGTGTACATCTAGCAGACTGAGGTTGGTGTACATCTAGCAGACTGAGGTTGGTGTACATCTAGCGGACTGAGGTTGGTGTACATCTAGCGGACTGAGGTTGGTGTACATCTAGCGGACTGAGGTTGGTGTACATCTAGCGGACTGAGGTTGGTGTACATCTAGCGGACTGAGGTTGGTGTACATATAGCAGACTGAGGTTGGTGTACATCTAGCGGACTGAGGTTGGTGTACATCTAGCGGACTGAGGTTGGTGTACATCTAGCGGACTGAGGTTGGTGTACATCTAGCGGACTGAGGTTGGTGTACATCTAGCAGACTGAGGTTGGTGTACATCTAGCAGACTGAGGTTGGTGTACATCTAGCGGACTGAGGTTGGTGTACATCTAGCAGACTGAGGTTGGTGTACATCTAGCGGACTGAGGTTGGTGTACATCTAGCGGACTGAGGTTGGTGTACATCTAAAAGACTGAGGTTGGTGTACATCTAGCGGACTGAGGCTGGTGTACATCTAGCGGTCTGAGGTTGGTGTACATCTAGCGGTCTGAGGTTGGTGTACATCTAGCGGTCTGAGGTTGGTGTACATCTAGCGGTCTGAGGTTGGTGTACATCTAGCGGTCTGAGGTTGGTGTACATCTAGCGGTCTGAGGTTGGTGTACATCTAGCGGTCTGAGGTTGGTGTGCATCTAGCGGTCTGAGGTTGGTGTACATCTAGCGGTCTGAGGTTGGTGTACATCTAGCGGTCTGAGGTTGGTGTGCATCTAGCGGTCTGAGGTTGGTATACATCTAGCGGTCTGAGGTTGTTGTACATCTAGTGGTCTGAGGTTGGTATACATCTAGCGGTCTGAGGTTGGTGTGCATCTAACACACTGAGGTTGGTGTACATCTAGCACACTGAGGTTGGTGTACATCTAACAGACTGAGGTTGGTGTACATCTAACAGACTGAGGTTGGTATACATCTAGTGGACAGAGGTTGGTGTACATCTAGCAGACTGAGATTGGTGTACATCTAACAGACTGAGGGTTGTGTACATCTAACAGACTGAGGTTGGTGTACATCTAGCAGACTGAGGTTGGTGTACATCTAACGGTCTGAGATTGGTGTACATCTAGCGGACTGAGGTTGGTGTACATCTAGCGGACTGAGGTTGGTGTACATCTAGCGGACTGAGGTTGGTGTACATCTAACAGACTGAGGTTGATGTACATCTAACAGATTGAGGTTGATGTACATCTAACAGACTGAGGTTGGTGTACATCTAACAGACTAAGGTTGGTGTACATCTAACAGACTGAGGTTGGTGTACATCTAGCAGACTGAGGTTGGTGTACATCTAGCGGACTGAGGTTGGTGTACATCTAGCGGACTGAGGTTGGTGTACATCTAGCAGACTGAGGTTGGTGTACATCTAGCGGACTGAGGTTGGTGTACATCTAGCGGACTGAGGTTGTTGTACATCTAGCAGACTGAGGTTGGTGTACATCTAGCGGACTGAGGTTGGTGTACATCTAGCGGACTGAGGTTGGTGTACATCTAGCGGACTGAGGTTGGTGTACATCTAACGGACTGAGGTTGGTGTACATCTAGCGGACTGAGGTTGGTGTACATCTAGCGGACTGAGGTTGGTGTACATCTAGCGGACTGAGGTTGGTGTACATCTAACGGACTGAGGTTGTTATACATCTAACAGACTGAGGTTGGTGTACATCTAGCGGACTGAGGTTGGTGTACATCTAGCGGACTGAGGTTGGTGTACATCTAACGGACTGAGGTTGTTATACATCTAACAGACTGAGGTTGGTGTACATCTAACGGACTGAGGTTGTTATACATCTAACAGACTGAGGTTGGTGTACATCTAGCAGACTGAGGTTGTTGTACATCTAGCGGACTGAGGTTGTTATACATCTAGCAGACTGAGGTTGTTGTACATCTAGCAGACTGAGGTTGTTATACATCTAGCAGACTGAGGTTGTTATACATCTAGCAGACTGAGGTTGTTATACATCTAGCAGACTGAGGTTGTTATACATCTAACAGACTGAGGTTGTTATACATCTAGCGGACTGAGGTTGTTATACATCTAGCAGACTGAGGTTGTTATACATCTAGCGGACTGAGGTTGGTGTACATCTAGCAGACTGAGGTTGTTATACATCTAGCAGACTGAGGTTGTTATACATCTAACGGACTGAGGTTGGTGTACATCTAGCAGACTGAGTTTGGTGTACATCTAGCGGACTGAGGTTGGTGTACATCTAGCAGACTGAGGTTGTTATACATCTAGCAGACTGAGGTTGTTATACATCTAACAGACTGAGGTTGTTATACATCTAGCAGACTGAGGTTGTTATACATCTAGCAGACTGAGGTTGTTATACATCTAGCAGACTGAGGTTGTTATACATCTAGCAGACTGAGGTTGTTATACATCTAGCAGACTGAGGTTGTTGTACATCTAGCGGACTGAGGTTGGTGTACATCTAGCAGACTGAGGTTGTTATACATCTAGCAGACTGAGGTTGTTATACATCTAGCGGACTGAGGTTGTTGTACATCTAGCAGACTGAGGTTGTTGTACATCTAGCAGACTGAGGTTGGTGTACATCTAGCAGACTGAGGTTTGCGTACATCTAGCAGACTGAGGTTGTTATACATCTAGCAGACTGAGGTTGTTATACATCTAGCAGACTGAGGTTGGTGTACATCTAGCAGACTGAGGTTGGTATACATCTAGCAGACTGAGGTTGTTATACATCTAACAGACTGAGGTTGTTATACATCTAGCAGACTGAGGTTGGTGTACATCTAGCGGACTGAGGTTGTTGTACATCTAGCAGACTGAGGTTGTTATACATCTAGCAGACTGAGGTTGTTATACATCTAACAGACTGAGGTTGTTATACATCTAGCGGACTGAGGTTGTTATACATTTAGCGGACTGAGGTTGTTATACATCTAGCAGACTGAGGTTGTTATACATCTAGCAGACTGAGGTTGTTATACATCTAGCAGACTGAGGTTGTTATACATCTAGCAGACTGAGGTTGTTATACATCTAGCAGACTGAGGTTGTTATACATCTAACAGACTGAGGTTGTTATACATCTAGCGGACTGAGGTTGTTATACATCTAGCGGACTGAGGTTGTTATACATCTAGCAGACTGAGGTTGTTATACATCTAGCAGACTGAGGTTGTTATACATCTAACAGACTGAGGTTGTTATACATCTAACGGACTGAGGTTGGTGTACATCTAGCAGACTGAGGTTGGTGTACATCTAGCGGACTGAGGTTGTTATACATCTAGCAGACTGAGGTTGTTATACATCTAGCAGACTGAGGTTGTTATATATCTAACAGACTGAGGTTGTTATACATCTAACGGACTGAGGTTGGTGTACATCTAGCAGACTGAGGTTGGTGTACATCTAGCGGACTGAGGTTGTTATACATCTAGCAGACTGAGGTTGTTATACATCTAGCAGACTGAGGTTGTTATACATCTAACAGACTGAGGTTGTTATACATCTAGCGGACTGAGGTTGTTATACATCTAGCGGACTGAGGTTGTTATACATCTAGCGGACTGAGGTTGTTGTACATCTAGCAGACTGAGGTTGTTGTACATCTAGCGGACTGAGGTTGTTATACATCTAGCAGACTGAGGTTGTTATACATCTAGCAGACTGAGGTTGTTATACATCTAGCGGACTGAGGTTGTTGTACATCTAGCGGACTGAGGTTGTTGTACATCTAGCAGACTGAGGTTGTTATACATCTAGCAGACTGAGGTTGTTATACATCTAGCGGACTGAGGTTGTTATACATCTAGCGGACTGAGGTTGTTATACATCTAGCGGACTGAGGTTGTTATACATCTTGCGGACTGAGGTTGTTATACATCTAGCGGACTGAGGTTGGTGTACATCTAGCGGACTGAGGTTGGTGTACATCTAGCGGACTGAGGTTGGTGTACATCTAGCAGACTGAGGTTGGTGTACATCTAGCAGACTGAGGTTGGTGTACATCTAGCGGACTGAGGTTGGTGTACATCTAGCGGACTGAGGTTGGTGTACATCTAGCGGACTAAGGTTGGTGTACATCTAGCGGACTGAGGTTGGTGTACATCTAGCAGACTGAGGTTGGTGTACATCTAGCGGACTGAGGTTGGTGTACATCTAGCGGACTGAGGTTGGTGTACATCTAGCGGACTGAGGTTGGTGTACATCTAGCAGACTGAGGTTGGTGTACATCTAGCGGACTGAGGTTGGTGTACATCTAGCAGACTGAGGTTGGTGTACATCTAGCGGACTGAGGTTGGTGTACATCTAGCAGACTGAGGTTGGTGTACATCTAGCAGACTGAGGTTGGTGTACATCTAGCAGACTGAGGTTGGTGTACATCTAGCGGACTGAGGTTGGTGTACATCTAGCGGACTGAGGTTGGTGTACATCTAGCGGACTGAGGTTGGTGTACATCTAGCAGACTGAGGTTGGTGTACATCTAGCGGACTGAGGTTGGTGTACATCTAGAAGACTGAGGTTGGTGTACATCTAGCGGACTGAGGTTGGTGTACATCTAGCAGACTGAGGTTGGTGTACATCTAGCGGACTGAGGTTGGTGTACATCTAGCGGACTGAGGTTGGTGTACATCTAACAGACTGAGGTTGGTGTACATCTAGCGGACTGAGGTTGGTGTACATCTAGCTGACTGAGGTTGGTGTACATCTAGCGGACTGAGGTTGGTGTACATCTAGCGGACTGAGGTTGTTATACATCTAGCAGACTGAGGTTGGTGTACATCTAGCGGACTGAGGTTGGTGTACATCTAGCGGACTGAGGTTGGTGTACATCTAGCGGACTGAGGTTGGTGTACATCTAGCGGACTGAGGTTGGTGTACATCTAGCGGACTGAGGTTGTTATACATCTAGCAGACTGAGGTTGGTGTACATCTAGCGGACTGAGGTTGGTGTACATCTAGCGGACTGAGGTTGGTGTACATCTAGCGGACTGAGGTTGGTGTACATCTAGCGGACTGAGGTTGGTGTACATCTAGCAGACTGAGGTTGGTGTACATCTAGCAGACTGAGGTTGGTGTACATCTAGCGGACTGAGGTTGGTGTACATCTAGCGGACTGAGGTTGGTGTACATCTAACAGACTGAGGTTGGTGTACATCTAGCGGACTGAGGTTGGTGTACATCTAGCGGACTGAGGTTGGTGTACATCTAGCGGACTGAGGTTGGTGTACATCTAGCAGACTGAGGTTGTTATACATCTAGCAGACTGAGGTTGGTGTACATCTAGCGGACTGAGGTTGGTGTACATCTAGCGGACTGAGGTTGGTGTACATCTAGCGGACTGAGGTTGGTGTACATCTAGCGGACTGAGGTTGGTGTACATCTAGCGGACTGAGGTTGGTGTACATCTAGCAGACTGAGGTTGGTGTACATCTAGCGGACTGAGGTTGGTGTACATCTAGCGGACTGAGGTTGTTATACATCTAGCGGACTGAGGTTGGTGTACATCTAACACACTGAGGTTGGTGTACATCTAGCGGACTGAGGTTGGTGTACATCTAGCAGACTGAGGTTGGTGTACATCTAGCGGACTGAGGTTGGTGTACATCTAAGGGACTGAGGTTGGTGTACATCTAACGGACTGAGGTTGGTGTAAATCTAACGGACTGAGGTTGGTGTACATCTAGCGGACTTTGGCTGGTATACATCTAACGGACTGAGGTTGGTTTACATCTAATGGAGAAAAGTTGGTGTACATCTAGCGGATTGTGGCTGGTGTACATCTAACGGACTGAGGTTGGTGTCCATCTATTGGACTGAGGATGGTGTACATCTAACGGACTGAGGTTGGTATACATCTAACGGACTGAGGTTGGTGTACATCTAACGGACTGAGGTTGGTGTACATCTATCGGACTGAGGTTGGTGTACATCTAGCAGATTGTGGCTGGTGTACATCTAACGGACTGAGGTTGGTGTACATCTAACGGACTGAGGATGGTGTACATCTAATGGACTGAGGTTGGTATACATCTAGCGGACTGAGGTTGGTGTACATCTAACGGACTGAGGTTGGTGTACATCTAACGGACTGAGGTAGTGTACATCTAACGGAATGAGGTTGGTGTACATCTAACGGACTGAGGTTGGTGTACATCTAGCAGTCTGAGGTTGGTGTACATCTAGCGGACTGAGGCTGGTGTACATCTAGCGGACTGAGGCTGGTGTACATCTAGCCGACTGAGGCTGGTATACATCTAGCGGACTGAGGCTGGTATACATCTAGCGGTCTGTGGGATGTGGATATTAATTCCTGAGAATAACTCGTTAAAATGTCTAGGGGGTTTTATTGATTCTCTGGTCACTGGTAAGAATGCAGGGTGATCAGGGATATTTACCACAAATCCCAGGAAGAAAGAGCTCAATCCTTGAAACAATGGCATCTGTGTGTAGGTTTCCCTTCCCACTTCATCACCCTTTACATTATCTATGGTTCTAGAAGGATATTGATTGCTCACAACATATAAACAACCACTTGTTTGACACCACATTTACTTGATGTACACAACACTTTTGGACAAACAGTTCAGGTATTAACTCAAGATCTGCAGTTACATATATATAGGTGTAATAAACACTATGCATTTTCAGACAGGCATGGGAATAATGTGCAGTATTATAACATAGTACCCAGTGACCCCAAAAAACAACAACAATGTTATCACAAACAACATAACAACCACAAATTGGGTCTACTTTCATTTTCCCTCATAATTAAGGCAAATAAAGATAGTAAATAGAACCCAACATAACATGTTTCTGACACCTTTTACCATTCTCTCATTGTTAAAAATAATGAGTTGGTGTCAAAATACTATACCATCTATATACCATTGTAAAAAAAAATTACTGACCTGTTACCTTCAGAAAAAAACCCAACATATAAACAGCATTTTTTTTTACTATTAATTAAACTAATTAATAGAGTCAATTTGCTCCTGGTGTGCGGTTAAGGGTTCACCTTTGCTGTCGATTAGATCCTTTTCCCATTATCTGGGTACCGAATTAATGCACTCAATTATGTTCCTAATATTTATCCACTGGTAATTGGCTGGTGACTATTTTATACTCCATAACCCAGGAATTGAAAAATCACACACCATATATCCCCTCCGTTTGGGGCTAGAATCACGAATATTCTGTTGCCTTAGGCTCGGTGCCCTGTTTGTGAAATTTGGTGCCTCCGGTTGGTCATACTTCAGGAGTTCCACTTAAGCTTTGCAGAAGGTAATTCCCTTTATCATCAGGTCTGATGAAAAGTTGACGTCCATTCAGCTTCTCGGCTTATAATATCCGACTACCAAATTGGCTTTCACTAAGGTTTCACCCACCTAGTCGCGAGTCTATAACCCATGGCATTTAGGCTGACATTGGACTGGCAAGGAATTAGTCGTTGTTATCTAGTCCAGTGTAGAACTTTAATTGACTGAGAGGCATCTCATGGTAGTATCTGTGACTAGGGCCACACTTGATTTATACCTACATATATCCGCAGATGAATAAATCCAGCACAGTAACAGGTTTGCAAACAATTTGATGATTCCTCTTGTTGCAGATATAGAGACATTTAGCTGCTTTCATATGGTCTTTTATCTGATGGTGTTCAGGGTTTGGAACCTTGAGGTAATCTGGTTTCGTAGTTATGTTTCAGATGATATTCAGTTTGTACCTTGGTTGTATTGGCTTATGTGGTTCAGTGTCTTCTCCCCATTTGGTTGAGCCAGAACTTAGTGTTGAATAGCTGAATTCCATGTTTGACTGTTGCAGCTGTGAGATGTTCTTTCGAAGCCTTATCCATTGTGGATATTAACTTGGTAATCCAACCAACAGTTGAAGATTACTCACTGTTGTTAGTTTTAATAACTTGTAGAAGGATTGTCCCATAGTTTCACTGATTTTGTTGAATGATGAGGCCATAGATGATACTTCTCAAACGTATAACTGACGAGTCACTGTTGTCAGTTACTTTGTTGATCTTCATCTTTGTAGATTATTAGATCTTGAAGTCCATCCTGGATCTTCCTACGAAAATAGGACTTAATCACTCACTCAAGCAGTTATCTTCAACTTTTCTGTTGCTCGCTATGGAGCTATTGAGCGCCGCAGTAAACATTGAGGTATTGCTAGATCCAGACTATGGTTTGGACATTCACTTTATGGCTGTTGACCCAGGATCCAGTGTTAGTGATATAGTCCCACCAAATTCAACCACCACCTGCTTCTCTTCTGTTGAAAAGGGATGACAAAGAATACAACACTAGCAATAACCTACTGTGTTAAGATAAAAGGTTTACAACACAATTACAAACACAAATACAAACCAACAAGGGGAGAAAGGGAAAGGAGTGGGTGTCCATGTTCCACTGTCCCTCATTGCTGAGTAGAGCCATTCTGACTCTTCATAGTGAGTAAGGTATTTTCTCACTTATATTTTGTTCTGTTGTTACTGGGACTATTGGATGGGTGAAGTCATTCTGTCCATCCAACATGTTGATATTGTCTCTCTCATTACTTGAAGAGAATAGCCTATACAGAATCCCTGTGGTTTCTAATGCCGCGTCTTCATTTCGGCACTATAATCATCACTAGGCCAAGACTATTCACCATTGGCTTCTTAAGTACTGACATACATATGTATTCTTACATCAACATCCTCTAATCCCAAGGTGCAACATTAAAATGTATATTCCCACAGTAAAAAGTAACAATCAGAACAAAGAAAATTCTCATACCAGAAAAAAACATACATGTACATTTCTCTGATATTAAGTACATGATACTCATACATAATAATTAATCATAATGCTGATGCGGGGAGCCTTTGTTTTTGGGTTTTCTCAGGGGTTAATCCATAACTTAAAACATACATTGTTTTCCCCCACTGCGTACAGCAGATAAGGATAGTAGTCTCTGTGATATATTTTGTCAAGGACTGCTATTATTCAAGCAATTTATTCACATCAATCTTCGCTTCTGTTCCTACTACAGTGAGGTGATGCGGAGTGAAACCTATCCGAACATGCATTTACATCACGCGTTTAATTGTTCATGAATTTATATTCAAACATGGCCTGTCCCTAACACTATTTTATGAAATGATTATATGTTCACCCTCATATGGAGTGGTTACTAATCTGTTAACAAAAGAATGGTACTAAAATTTAGCACTATATTTCCAAGTTACAGATTATAATGTGGCAAAATATTTTATCCCCTGACTAAGTAAGAGTCAGGAATATGCGTAATCATTTGTATGTCCCCGCATGGATAAAACAAGTTCCGAGACATCCTTACCAGTGCATTTACACTACATAGGATATTTGAAAGTGGCAGACACCAGTTCTCTACCTGTGCAGTATGAAATCAAGAGTCTGCTCCTACATTGAGAAAATGTTTCTTTAAAGTCCAATCTCTACAGTACATAAATTATTTGCAGATTTCTAAGCATCGATAGGGATATATAGTTCCATTGCATAGAAGTTATTTTTCATAGGACTATGAAATTGGCAGAAACGAGTTTTCTTCTCTGAAGTATGAATCAGGAGTCTTTCCTAAATTGAAAAGAGTTTCTGACATGAGAGTTGATACTCTATAGTACACATAATATTCGTAGATTATAAAGTTAGATATAAGTTCATAATGCCTATAAAAGATATTAACATAAGGATTTGAAATTGTAAGACATAGGAAAAATTACAGCGTGGCGCCCACCTGTGTTTCCTTAGTAAACATCATCCAGCCTGGTTTAAGAGAATTGTAACTAATTCTTAATTAAACATACTGGTCTATGTAATACATAAATATATCTTAATAATGTAGATAACATACCAATAGCTTGAAGAGAATCATGTTTTTAAGGCAAAATACCTTCTCCCCGAAGGGAAAGGTCGACTTTCTTGCGTGTTTTCTTGACTAGAAATGGCCGCTTCAGTCTTTGTTTTCCCCCTTGCCAGGATTGGCCAGGTATGGGAGAGAAAACAAGCCAAAATAAATTTAGCTGTGCCACGGTCAGTCTATCGCTGTTTTATTTTCTCCTACATTAAGTAAGTTACTTAAACAGTAATTGTAAGGGTTTATTTATTTTTAAGGGAGTCCATAAATAGGAAAGGGTAAGGACGTTTTATTATACCACACGCCTCCCCAATTTAAGACATTTATTTCTTTCAGAAATATCTCTACAATTTCCGTCTTTACATTGACTCCCCTAGTATCCATCCCTTATTACTTTACTACTACATTTCTTTCCTATATTAAAATCTACCAGAGCCACGCCCATTTTCTTCTAGTGACGACAACTGGCATAACCTTAAAGGCTTACTTCCCTTTTAGTGAAAAAGTGTAGTACTCTCTCCACTGTTGTCAGCTATTGTTTGAAATATGAGTGGTTATCTGATAATTTGTTACTTTCAAGTACTAGTTTGTCTGCATCAAACCGACTTTTTGAAGCAATTGAAATATCATCATTAAGCTTGATTTCTCTCTCATTAGATTATCAATCTTGAGAATATGCTAAAACCGACGGTTAATTCTGCGTCTACTGATAGCATATTAAACTCGCCCGTCTCCCTGTAAGTTAGACGTTTGTTTTAACTATAGATCTGATATTTAAAGGAAGCTAAAGATGGTGCCTGTTGAATACATTTTCATCCAACACATCCTGTGTTTGGGTTATTAGTCGAGTTATGGGATTTTCCAATCAGTTTTGATAACTACTGATTAGAGTGGTGTCCCTTTCTCTTGCGGGTTTACCCGGAGAATCTCGTCTAACATGTAAACAAGGTCCAACTTTTCTAGATTTCCGTTCTGAACCGACTATTACGGGGAACATGAATCTATCAGAAATGAAGTAATTCTTAGCTTACTCTCTCTCTCTCTCTGCTTTTCCTTCTAATCGAGATCTATTTTACGCTAGAATCCTTATTAGTAATTCTAAGCTAATGTGTTTGAGTTTCACTCTGTATTTGTTGCTTTGGTGTTGAATTACGAGCAATTTTGCGTCGCTTGGCGTACATTTATCGTCGCCTGCCTCCCTCCAGGTTTTAGACTTTTCAACTTAGCAACATACATTGTTATGTAGGTTCAGACGTATTGTCTCCTACCATATATAATCAGTTCAGTGAGAAGTTACAAACCCCTTTTTGTGATTCCTGTGATAGTCTTCCAGACAATCAAGTTGTTGGTTCACTTTCCAGTTATGGATGTGGGTTACTAGTCTTAGTAAAATTACTGTTACATCTGTATATCCCTCTCATACTGGCGTCTCCTGAGTTGTGTCCTCAAGATAACAGGTAAGGTACTCTTAATGTTTCTCTCCAGTTTTGTTTTCATCCGTTTAATACGTGGAAACTCTGGATTTATTTAGATTGACTAAGGTCTATCTTTGAACTGTTATATATCCCCGGGAAGGTTAACCCGGTCAACAAATGCCCGCAGAAGTCGGATGTGTCGGCCTAACGGCGCAAGAACGCAGCTCTGCTGTAAACAGGCACAACGCAATCACGTCCGAAAAAAAAACTCCGGATGAACGAAGAAGAAGAAGAACTGTTATATAATTTACTAGCTGGATTCCTGATTAAAATTCCTAATCTAGTAAACATCAAGCAATTCTTCAGCTATCTGCTCCAATTTGCTTGGTTTTTACACAGCTATATTCCATTTTTCTTGCATGGGTTCACTGTATAAGTCTTAGGCGTTTCCTCTCTTTACGTCAAGGGGTTCGTCCTATCTATAAACAGCATCTATTTCAAGAGTTGTTTATTTAATTGTTGCTTTTACTGATTCGTATCAGTTATTTAAGCTAATCTCTGTTAGTCTGGATCTGCTTTCACATATTTAATGCTGGCATATAATCCTAGTCAGAACTGAGATGTAGAAATCTGTTTCGCCTTGCGATTGATTTCTGATTCATCTACCTATTAGTAGACTTCGAGCATTATCTAGAATTTAGTTACTCGGTTAGTTTTAAAGAAAATACAATTGAGTCGCGCGCCTCTATTGTACCACTTATTTTTGCCCTTCTTAATTCTTCCCTTATGAGAATATTAATGTTAGTTAGGCAATTATTGAAATAACTTTACGTAAGCTAATCGCTAACTAAAAGCTGTTTCACTACTCTTTTTGATGAGGACTACTCATAGTGAACATTTCACTTAATGAGGTTAAACTGTAAATTTCAAAGTTAAGGAGCCAATATCTGAAATGTTCAGTCTCTGACTAGAGACTGGCACAGATTTTTTCCGGTATCTCCTGAAGTTTATTTGAAATTCCAATTTATTATGTTAATTCTTTAATTATACCTTTTACATACCTATACGGTCTGTTTCCGCTACCATCAATAATGGAATCGGGGTGGATAATTTAAAGAAATACCTTATATTCTGTTGGGTCAGTAAGTGAGTTGATCAGTTTCACTTACATCACCAGGTGAATATTTTGGTTTTGACCCTCATTAACATATGGGCCATCTGAGTTAGTTATTAATAACTACTCATATCACCAGTGGAGTAGAATAAGTGTCGGTATGGCTTTTCTTCCTAAGTATCCATAATTTATTCACTTTACTTTACTACCGGTATTGTAGAAAATGTTATGTTATATGAAAGAGGATTAAATTAGGGTGCCCCTAAATACTGCAAATTCTTACAATATTCCTTCCCTTCCATTAACTATGTCTACATTTTTGCAAGTGGTGGTTTAGTCCTTACCCTTAGTTCATTCACTTTAGTTACTGCTATTTTCCCCTGGTTTAATTTATCTCTCAGGTATTATTTACTTTCCTACTGAATCATCATTTGTTGATTAAATTTTTTCCCTTAAAAAAAATTTATTGGATTTTTAACTTATCTGTCCTAATTATCTATAAAATTGTCTATCACTCTCTGCTGCCTTGGTAACTTTTCAATATTACATGAATTATACAAGCAGATCAAGCATGAAAATACAATGATAATCATTGACAAAATAGTTAATTAACACATGATTCATAATTAGAAACATAAACCTTATGGATACATAATATAGTAGTGTGTTCATGACTACACCACTCTTGAACCATATAAAGAGAATATCAGAGTAGCAGAACCATACCTCAAACATCAAATGGGAATGACTATGAATTCTAAACATTCACTGAATTACCTATCTTATGTGAGTTTACCATCCCAGAGACCTTACTACTGGAGGTTCATTAATGGACTTAGTTTCTCATCAATAAGATATAAAATATAAGTTTTTTTTTTTTAAAATCTCATACCCAACAACCAACTACATGATGCATCTACCAGAATCAAGATATTACCTGTGAACAGTTTTGTACCAAAAAAAAAAACCTATATTTATCTGAGCCATTATGGGTTCACATAACACTTGACTCAGCTCATACTAATGAGTGATTAGGTCTGTTACTAACACTATAACATTCTGAAGTGACTTGGTTTACCTGCGAGAGGTTTTCCCTGAATTCATATACTCACAATAATACACCAATTGTGATGTTTACCATGAGTTTTAAATTCACGGACGTTGCCCACACATGTGGGATGTGGATTTTAATTCCTGAGAATAACTCGTTAAAATGTCTAGGGGTTTTTATTGATTCTCTGGTCACTGGTAAGAATGCAGGGTGATCAGGGATATTTACCACAAATCCCAGGAGGAAAGAGCTCAATCCTTGAGACAATGGCATCTGTGTGTAGGTTTCCCTTCCCACTTCATCACCCTTTACATTATCTATTGTGCTAGAAGGATATTGATTGCTCACAACATATAAACAACCACTTGTTGGACACCACATTTACTTGATGTACACAACACTTTTGGACAAACAGTTCAGGTATTAACTCAAGATCTGCAGTTACATATATATAGGTGTAATAAACACTATGCATTTTCAGACAGGCATGGGAATAATGTGCAGTATTACAACATAGTACCCAGTGACCCCAAAAAACAACAACAATGTTATCACAAACAACATAACAACCACAAATTGGGTCTACTTTCATTTTCCCTCATAATTAAGGCAAATAAAGATAGTAAATAGAACCCAACATAACATGTTTCTGACACCTTTTACCATTCTCTCATTGTTAAAAATAATGAGTTGGTGTCAAAATACTATACCATCTATATACCATTGGGAAAAAAAATTACTGACCTGTTACCTTCAGAAAAAAACCCAACATATAAACAGCATTTTTTTTTACTATTAATTAAACTAATTAATAGAGTCAATTTGCTCCTGGTGTGCGGTTAAGGGTTCACCTTTGCTGTCGATTAGATCCTTTTCCCATTATCTGGGTACCGAATTAATGCACTCAATTATGTTCCTAATATTTATCCACTGGTAATTGGCTGGTGACTATTTTATACTCCATAACCCAGGAATTGAAAAATCACACACCATATATCCCCTCCGTTTGGGGCTAGAATCACGAATATTCTGTTGCCTTAGGCTCGGTGCCCTGTTTGTGAAATTTGGTGCCTCCGGTTGGTCATACTTCAGGAGTTCCACTTAAGCTTTGCAGAAGGTAATTCCCTTTATCATCAGGTCTGATGAAAAGTTGACGTCCATTCAGCTTCTCGGCTTATAATTTCCGACTACCAAATTGGCTTTCACTAAGGTTTCACCCACCTAGTCGCGAGTCTATAACCCATGGCATTTAGGCTGACATTGGACCGGCAAGGATTTAGTCGTTGTTATCTAGTCCAGTGTAGAACTTTAATTGACTGAGAGGCATCTCATGGTAGTATCTGTGACTAGGGCCACACTTGATTTATACCTACATATATCCGCAGATGAATAAATCCAGCACAGTAACAGGTTTGCAAACAATTGGATGATTCCTCTTGTTGCAGATATAGAGACATTTAGCTGCTTTCATATGGTCTTTTATCTGATGGTGTTCAGGGTTTGGAACCTTGAGGTAATCTGGTTTCGTAGTTATGTTTCAGATGATATTCAGTTTGTACCTTGGTTGTATTGGCTTATGTGGTTCAGTGTCTTCTCCCCATTTGGTTGAGCCAGAACTTAGTGTTGAATAGCTGAATTCCATGTTTGACTGTTGCAGCTGTGAGATGTTCTTTCGAAGACTTATCCATTGTGGATATTAACTTGGTAATCCAACCAACAGTTGAAGATTACTCACTGTTGTTAGTTTTAATAACTTGTAGAAGGATTGTCCCATAGTTTCACTGATTTTGTTGAATGATGAGGCCATAGATGATACTTCTCAAACGTATAACTGACGAGTCACTGTTGTCAGTTACTTTGTTGATCTTCATCTTTGTAGATTATTAGATCTTGAAGTCCATCCTGGATCTTCCTACGAAAATAGGACTTAATCACTCACCCAAGCAGTTATCTTCAACTTTTCTGTTGCTCGCCATGGAGCTATTGAGCGCCGCAGTAAACATTGAGGTATTGCTAGATCCAGACTATGGTTTGGACATTCACTTTATGGCTGTTGACCCAGGATCCAGTGTTAGTGATATAGTCCCACCAAATTCAACCACCACCTGCTTCTCTTCTGTTGAAAAGGGATGACAAAGAATACAACACTAGCATTAACCTACTGTGTTATGATAAAAGGTTTACAACACAATTACAAACACAAATACAAACCAACAAGGGGAGAAGGGGAAAGGAATGGGTGTCCATGTTCCACTGTCCCTCATTGCTGAGTAGAGCCATTCTGACTCTTCATAGTGAGTAAGGTATTTTCTCACTTATATTTTGTTCTGTTGTTACTGGGACTATTGGATGGGTGAAGTCATTCTGTCCATCCAACATATTGATATTGTCTCTCTCATTACTTGAAGAGAATAGCCTATACAGAATCCCTGTGGTTTCTAATGCCGCGTCTTCATTTCGGCACTATAATCATCACTAGGTCAAGACTATTCACCATTGGCTTCTTAAGTACTGACATACATATGTATTCTTACATCAACATCCTCTAATCCCAAGGTGCAACATTAAAATGTATATTCCCACAGTAAAAAGTAACAATCAGAACAAAGAAAATTCTCATACCAGAAAAAAACATACATGTACATTTCTCTGATATTAAGTACATGATACTCATACATAATAATTAATCATAATGCTGATGCACGGAGCCTTTGTTTTTGGGTTTTCTCAGGGGTTAATCCATAACTTAAAACATACATTGTTTTCCCCCACTGCGTACAGCAGATGAGGATAGTAGTCGCTGTGATATATTTTGTCAAGGACTGCTATTATTCAAGCAATTTATTCACATCAATCTTCGCTTCTGTTCCTACTACAGTGAGGTGATGCGGAGTGAAACCTATCCGAACATGCATTTACATCACGCGTTTAATTGTTCATGAATTTATATTCAAACATGGCCTGTCCCTAACACTATTTTATGAAATGATTATATGTTCACCCTCATATGGAGTGGTTACTAATCTGTTAACAAAAGAATGGTACTAAAATTTAGCACTATATTTCCAAGTTACAGATTATAATGTGGCAAAATATTTTATCCCCTGACTAAGTAAGAGTCAGGAATATGCGTAATCATTTGTATGTCCCCGCATGGATAAAACAAGTTCCGAGACATCCTTACCAGTGCATTTACACTACATAGGATATTTGAAAGTGGCAGACACCAGTACTCTACTTGTGCAGTATGAAATCAAGAGTCTGCTCCTACATTGAGAAAATGTTTCTTTAAAGTCCAATCTCTACAGTACATAAATTATTTGCAGATTTCTAAGCATCGATAGGGATATATAGTTCCATTGCATAGAAGTTATTTTTCATAGGACTATGAAATTGACAGAAACGAGTTTTCTTCTCTGAAGTATGAATCAGGAGTCTTTCCTAAATTGAAAAGAGTTTCTGACATGAGAGTTGATACTCTATAGTACACATAATATTCGTAGATTATAAAGTTAGATATAAGTTCATAATGCCTATAAAAGATATTAACATAAGGATTTGAAATTGTAAGACATAGGAAAAATTACAGCGTGGCGCCCACCTGTGTTTCCTTAGTAAACATCATCCAGCCTGGTTTAAGAGAATTGTAACTAATTCTTAATTAAACATACTGGTCTATGTAATACATAAATATATCTTAATAATGTAGATAACATACCAATAGCTTGAAGAGAATCATGTTTTAAGGCAAAATACCTTTTCCCCGAAGGGAAAGGTCGACTTTCTTGCGTGTTCTCTTGACTAGAAATGGCCGCTTCAGTCTTTGTTTTCCCCCTCGCCAGGATTGGCCAGGTATGGGAGAGAAAACAAGCCAAAATAAATTTAGCTGTGCCACGGTCAGTCTATCGCTGTTTTATTTTCTCCTACATTAAGTAAGTTACTTAAACAGTAATTGTAAGGGTTTGTTTATTTTTAAGGGAGTCCATAAATAGGAAAGGGTAAGGACGTTTTATTATACCACACGCCTCCCCAATTTAAGACATTTATTTCTTTCAGAAATTAAATGGTCGAGTAGTACTCTACAATTTCCGTCTTTACATTGACTCCCCTAGTATCCATCCCTTATTACTTTACTACTACATTTCTTTCCTATATTAAAATCTACCAGAGCCACGCCCATTTTCTTCTAGTCACGACAACTGGCATAACCTTAAAGGCTTACTTCCCTTTTAGTGAAAAAGTGTAGTACCCTCTCCACTGTTGTCAGCTATTGTTTGAAATATGAGTGGTTATCTGATAATTTGTTACTTTCAAGTACTAGTTTGTCTGCATCAAACCGACTTTTTGAAGCAATTGAAATATTATCATTAAGCTTGATTTCTCTCTCATTAGATTATCAATCTTGAGATTATGTTAAAACCGACGGTTAATTCTGCGTCTACTGATAGCATATTAAACTCGCCCGTCTCCCTGTAAGTTAGACGTTTGTTTTAACTATAGATCTGATATTTAAAGGAAGCTAAAGATGGTGCCTGTTGAATACATTTTCATCCAACACATCCTGTGTTTGGGTTATTAGTCGAGTTATGGGATTTTCCGATCAGTTTTGATAACTACTGATTAGAGTGGTGTCCCTTTCTCTTGCGGGTTTACCCGGAGAATCTCGTCTAACATGTAAACAAGGTCCAACTATTCTAGATTTCTGTTCTGAACCGACTATTAAGGGGAACATGAATCTATCAGAAATGAAGTAATTCTTAGCTTACTCTCTCTCTCTCTCTCTCTCTCTCTCTCTCTCTCTCTCTCTCTCTCTCTCTCTCTCTCTCTCTCTGCTTTTCCTTCTAATCGAGATCTATTTTACGCTAGAATCCTTATTAGTAATTCTAAGCTGATGTGTTTGAGTTTCACTCTGTATTTGTTGCTTTGGTGTTGAATTACGAGCAATTTTGCGTCGCTTGGCGTACATTGATCGTCGCCTGCCTCCCTCCAGGTTTTAGACTTTTCAACTTAGCAACATACATTGTTATGTAGGTTCAGACGTATTGTCTCCTACCATATATAATCAGTTCAGTGAGAAGTTACAAGCCCCTTTTTGTGATTCCTGTGATAGTCTTCCAGACAATCAAGTTGTTGGTTCACTTTCCAGTTATGGATGTGGGTTACTAGTCTTAGTAAAATTACTGTTACATCTGTATATCCCTCTCATACTGGCGTCTCCTGAGTTGTGTCCTCAAGATAACAGGTAAGGTACTCTTAATGTTTCTCTCCAGTTTTGTTTTCATCCGTTTAATACGTGGAAACTCTGGATTTATTTAGATTGACTAAGGTCTATCTTTGAACTGTTATATAATTTACTAGCTGGATTCCTGATTAAAATTCCGAATCTAGTAAACATCAAGCAATTCTTCAGCTATCTGCTCCAATTTGCTTGGTTTTTACACAGCTATATTCCATTTTTCTAGCATGGGTTCACTGTATAAGTCTTAGGCGTTTCCTCTCTTTACGTCAAGGGGTTCGTCCTATCTATAAACAGCATCTATTTCAAGAGTTGTTTATTTAATTGTTGCTTTTACTGATTCGTATCAGTTATTTAAGCTAATCTCTGTTAGTCTGGATCTGCTTTCACATATTTAATGCTGGCATATAATCCTAGTCAGAACTGAGATGTAGAAATCTGTTTCGCCTTGCGATTGATTTCTGATTCATCTACCTATTAGTAGACTTCGAGCATTATCTAGAGTTTAGTTACTCGGTTAGTTTAAAGAAAATACAATTGAGTGCTTTCACATATTTAATGCTGGCATATAATCCTAGTCAGAACTGAGATGTAGAAATCTGTTTCGCCTTGCGATTGATTTCTGATTCATCTACCTATTAGTAGACTTCGAGCATTATCTAGAATTTAGTTACTCGGTTAGTTTAAAGAAAATACAATTGAGTCGCGCGCCTCTATTGTACCACTTATTTTTGCCCTTCTTAATTCTTCCCTTATGAGAATATTAATGTTAGTTAGGCAATTATTGAAATAACTTTACGTAAACTAATCGCTAACTAAAAGCTGTTTCACTCCTCTTTTTGATCAGGACTACTCATAGTGAACATTTCACTTAATGAGGTTAAACTGTAAATTTCAAAGTTAAGGAGCCAATATCTGAAATGTTCAGTCTCTGACTAGAGACTGGCACAGATTTTTTCCGGTATCTCCTGAAGTTTATTTGAAATTCCAATTTATTATGTTAATTCTTTAATTATACCTTTTACATACCTATACGGTCTGTTTCCGCTACCATCAATAATGGAATCGGGGTGGATAATTTAAAGAAATACCTTATATTCTGTTGGGTCAGTAAGTGAGTTGATCAGTTTCACTTACATCACCAGGTGAATATTTTGGTTTTGACCCTCATTAACATATGGGCCATCTGAGTTAGTTATTAATAACTACTCATATCACCGGTGGAGTAGAATAAAAGTGTCGGTATGGCTTTTCTTCCTAAGTATCCATCATTTATTTACTTTACTTTACTACCGGTATTGTAGAAAATGTTATGTTATATGAAAGAGGATTAAATTAGGGTGCCCCTAAATACTGCAAATTCTTACAATATTCCTTCCCTTCCATTAACTATGTCTACATTTTTGCAAGTGGTGGTTTAGTCCTTACCCTTAGTTCATTCACTTTAGTTACTGCTATTTTCCCCTGGTTTAATTTATCTCTCAGGTATTATTTACTTTCCTACTGAATCATCATTTGTTGATTAAATCTTTTCCCTTAAAAAAAATTTATTGGATTTTTAACTTATCTGTCCTAATTATCTATAAAATTGTCTATCACTCTCTGCTGCCTTGGTAACTTTTCAATATTACATGAATTATACAAGCAGATCAAACATGAAAATACAATGATAATCAATGACAAAATAGTTAATTAACACATGATTCATAATTAGAAACATAAACCTTATGGATACATAATATAGTAGTGTGTTCATGACTACACCACTCTTGAACCATTTAAAGAGAATATCAGAGTAGCAGAACCATACCTCAAACATCAAATGGGAATGACTATGAATTCTAAACATTCACTGAATTACCTATCTTATGTGAGTTTACCATCCCAGAGACCTTACTACTGGAGGTTCATTAATGGACTTAGTTTCTCATCAATAAGATATAAAATATAAGTTGTTTTTTTTAAATCTCATACCCAACAACCAACTACATGATGCATCTACCAGAATCAAGATATTACCTGTGAACAGTTTTGTACCAAAAAAAAACCTATATTTATCTGAGCCATTATGGGTTCACATAACACTTGACTCAGCTCATACTAATGAGTGATTAGGTCTGTTACTAACACTATAACATTCTGAAGTGACTTGGTTTACCTGCGAGAGGTTTTCCCTGAATTCATATACTCACAATAATACACCAATTGTGATGTTTACCATGAGTTTTAAATTCACGGACGTTGCCCACACATGTGGGATGTGGATTTTAATTCCTGAGAATAACTCGTTAAAATGTCTAGGGGTTTTTATTGATTCTCTGTTCACTGGTAAGAATGCAGGGTGATCAGGGATATTTACCACAAATCCCAGGAAGAAAGAGCTCAATCCTTGAAACAATGGCATCTGTGTGTAGGTTTCCCTTCCCACTTCATCACCCTTTACATTATCTATTGTGCTAGAAGGATATTGATTGCTCACAACATATAAACAACCACTTGTTGGACACCACATTTATTTGATGTACACAACACTTTTGGACAAACAGTTCAGGTATTAACTCAAGATCTGCAGTTACATATATATAGGTGTAATAAACACTATGCATTTTCAGACAGGCATGGGAATAATGTGCAGTATTACAACATAGTACCCAGTGACCCCAAAAAACAACAACAATGTTATCACAAACAACATAACAACCACAAATTGGGTCTACTTTCATTTTCCCTCATAATTAAGGCAAATAAAGATAGTAAATAGAACCCAACATAACATGTTTCTTACACCTTTTACCATTCTCTCATTGTTAAAAATAATGAGTTGGTGTCAAAATACTATACCATCTATATACCATTGGAAAAAAAAACTACTGACCTGTTACCTTCAGAAAAAAAAACAACATATAAACAGCATTTTTTTTACTATTAATTAAACTAATTAATAGAGTCAATTTGCTCCTGG
Source organism: Cepaea hortensis (assembly GCA_963921405.1). Lineage (NCBI taxonomy): Eukaryota > Metazoa > Mollusca > Gastropoda > Stylommatophora > Helicidae > Cepaea > Cepaea hortensis. The sequence goes on from OY992891.1 coordinate 20,719,146, forward strand.
TGTGCGGTTAAGGGTTCACCTTTGCTGTCGATTAGATCCTTTTCCCATTATCTGGGTACCGAATTAATGCACTCAATTATGTTCCTAATATTTATCCACTGGTAATTGGCTGGTGACTATTTTATACTCCATAACCCAGGAATTGAAAAATCACACACCATATATTCCCTCCGTTTGGGGCTAGAATCACGAATATTCTGTTGCTTTAGGCTCGGTGCCCTGTTTGTGAAATTTGGTGCCTCCGGTTGGTCATACTTCAGGAGTTCCACTTAAGCTTTGCAGAAGGTAATTCCCTTTATCATCAGGTCTGATGAAAAGTTGACGTCCATTTAGCTTCTCGGCTTATAATATCCGACTACCAAATTGGCTTTCACTAAGGTTTCACCCACCTAGTCGCGAGTCTATAACCCATGGCATTTAGGCTGACATTGGACCGGCAAGGAATTAGTCGTTGTTATCTAGTCCAGTGTAGAACTTTAATTGACTGAGAGGCATCTCATGGTAGTATCTGTGACTAGGGCCACACTTGATCTATACCTACATATATCCGCAGATGAATAAATCCAGCATCAGTAACAGGTTTGCAAACAATTGGATGATTCCTCTTGTTGCAGATATAGAGACATTTAGCTGCTTTCATATGGTCTTTTATCTGATGGTGTTCAGGGTTTGGAACCTTGAGGTAATCTGGTTTCGTAGTTATGTTTCAGATGATATTCAGTTTGTACCTTGGTTGTATTGGCTTATGTGGTTCAGTGTCTTCTCCCCATTTGGTTGAGCCAGAACTTAGTGTTGAATAGCTGAATTCCATGTTTGACTGTTGCAGCTGTGAGATGTTCTTTCGAAGACTTATCCATTGTGGATATTAACTTGGTAATCCAACCAACAGTTGAAGATTACTCACTGTTGTTAGTTTTAATAACTTGTAGAAGGATTGTCCCATAGTTTCACTGATTTTGTTGAATGATGAGGCCATAGATGATACTTCTCAAACGTATAACTGACGAGTCACTGTTGTCAGTTACTTTGTTGATCTTCATCTTTGTAGATTATTAGATCTTGAAGTCCATCCTGGATCTTCCTACGAAAATAGGACTTAATCACTCACCCAAGCAGTTATCTTCAACTTTTCTGTTGCTCGCCATGGAGCTATTGAGCGCCGCAGTAAACATTGAGGTATTGCTAGATCCAGACTATGGTTTGGACATTCACTTTATGGCTGTTGACCCAGGATCCAGTGTTAGTGATATAGTCCCACCAAATTCAACCACCACCTGCTTCTCTTCTGTTGAAAAGGGATGACAAAGAATACAACACTAGCATTAACCTACTGTGTTATGATAAAAGGTTTACAACACAATTACAAACACAAATACAAACCAACAAGGGGAGAAGGGGAAAGGAGTGGGTGTCCATGTTCCACTGTCCCTCATTGCTGAGTAGAGCCATTCTGACTCTTCATAGTGAGTAAGGTATTTTCTCACTTATATTTTGTTCTGTTGTTACTGGGACTATTGGATGGGTGAAGTCATTCTGTCCATCCAACATGTTGATATTGTCTCTCTCATTACTTGAAGAGAATAGCCTATACAGAATCCCTGTGGTTTCTAATGCCGCGTCTTCATTTCGGCACTATAATCATCACTAGGTCAAGACTATTCACCATTGGCTTCTTAAGTACTGACATACATATGTATTCTTACATCAACATCCTCTAATCCCAAGGTGCAACATTAAAATGTATATTCCCACAGTAAAAAGTAACAATCAGAACAAAGAAAATTCTCATACCAGAAAAAAACATACATGTACATTTCTCTGATATTAAGTACATGATACTCATACATAATAATTAATCATAATACTGATGCAGGGAGCCTTTGTTTTTGGGTTTTCTCAGGGGTTAATCCATAACTTAAAACATACATTGTTTTCCCCCACTGCGTACAGCAGATGAGGATAGTAGTCGCTGTGATATATTTTGTCAAGGACTGCTATTATTCAAGCAATTTATTCACATCAATCTTCGCTTCTGTTCCTACTACAGTGAGGTGATGCGGAGTGAATCCTATCCGAACATGCATTTACATCACGCGTTTAATTGTTCATGAATTTATATTCAAACATGGCCTGTCCCTAACACTATTTTATGAAATGATTATATGTTCACCCTCATATGGAGTGGTTACTAATCTGTTAACAAAAGAATGGTACTAAAATTTAGCACTATATTTCCAAGTTACAGATTATAATGTGGCAAAATATTTTATCCCCTGACTAAGTAAGAGTCAGGAATATGCGTAATCATTTGTATGTCCCCGCATGGATAAAACAAGTTCCGAGACATCTTTACCAGTGCATTTACACTACATAGGATATTTGAAAGTGGCAGACACCAGTTCTCTACTTATGCAGTATGAAATCAAGAGTCTGCTCCTACATTGAGAAAATGTTTCTTTAAAGTCCAATCTCTACAGTACATAAATTATTTGCAGATTTCTAAGCATCGATAGAGATATATAGTTCCATTGCATAGAAGTTATTTTTCATAGGACTATGAAATTGGCAGAAACGAGTTTTCTTCTCTGAAGTATGAATCAGGAGTCTTTCCTAAATTGAAAAGAGTTTCTGACATGAGAGTTGATACTCTATAGTACACATAATATTCGTAGATTATAAAGTTAGATATAAGTTCATAATGCCCCCCTCTGCCGTGCGTCCACCTTGACGAGGTAGAGGGGCTTGTGTGTCCCAATGACCCCAAGAGCTATGCCGACGGTAGCACAGCTACTGGTAGGGTCACCCATGTCGGACAGGTCAAGGGAGAGGGACCAGACGAAGAGACGTACAAACCTGCTGCCTTGTAGGTAGACTGGGGACAGTCAAAGGCTAGGGAAAGCATCCCGAACAAATGCTTGTCGAAATCGGATGTACTGAGTGACAGGCTTGACAAAGAAGTGCAACGTAACTTTATCATTTCATGATGCCACAGATGAAAATTAATCGTTATGGTGCTAATCCCGTGAAGTCCCATCAGGCGGTGATAGTGCCGGGCCCCCTGCCTCGAGGGGGTCCACCCATGACTACTGGTGGTCACCTTCCCCTGTGCTGTGGAGTCAAGGCACAGAGGAGTAGGTTAAGAGCTATTGACCAAACACCCCGGACACTCAACATACTACAATGGAATGCCGAAGGAGTTTATAACAAGAAAGCCTCCCTAACACAGCGTCTTCATAAAGATAGAATAGATGTGGCATGCATTCAAGAGACACACCTCAACGCCAATCGCACATTTTCAGTCGAGGGATATCAGGCCACACGTTTCGACCGCGAAGGACACAAAGGAGGAGTTGTAATACTTACACGAAATACAATACCTTGCAGCGAAGTATCTGTGATCTCTGACAACCAAACGGAAATTATAGGTGTTGATATAATGATAAAGGACGTGAAAATAAGAATTTACAACCTGTATAGCCCGGCAGATAAGGATCTTACACTCTCAAACATGAAAATAACTGACACAAATTGCATTGTTGTCGGAGACTTTAATAGCCGTTCAGAAAGATGGGGATACCCAGATACTGACAAAAGAGGAGATGAAGTGGAGGACTGGGAAATAGACTCAAATCTCCATCTACTCAACAAAGCGGATGACACACCGAGCTTCTACTCCAGAAGATGGATTACCACTTCTACTCCAGACTTAGCTTTCTGCACAGGAGACATCCTCCACAAAATCGATCGCCATGTGCTTGACCAATTAGCAGGTAGTGACCACAGACCAATCAAGCTTGTAATAAATATGGAGTATGTTCCACAGGAGCAAAAGCCTTTGCCCTGCTGGAATTACAAACGAGCAGATTGGGACAGATTTGCCATACTAACAGACAAATATTGTGAAAACATAAATACACGATATGGCAACATGAAGCAAATGGTGGAAAGTCTAAACAGAGCAATAATACAGGCGGCCACTGAGTCTATTCCAAGAGGAGCGAGGAAAAATTACAAACCATACTGGACTGAGGAACTACAAATTTTGGAGGACAAAGTTGAAGATGCTAGGAAGACCGCAGAGAGAGAACAAACAACTGAAGCGAACATCTCTCTCAAAGCCATCTCAGCAAAATATAAAAGAACAGTAAATCAAACAACAAGAGATTGTTGGAGGAAAAAAACAGAAAACCTGAATTTTGACAGGGATGGAAACAAACTATGGAAACTAGTGAAAGCCATGAACAATGAAGGACCTAGAAACAAACAAATAACAATTAAACAAGGAAATGCCTTGCTTACAGGAAAAAAGGCTGCAAATGCACTAATGGAACACAATGCCAGTGCAAACCACATTGATATTACAGCCGAACAGAAGAAAGCAATCAAAGATAAACAGATACATCATAGATATACAGAGACAGCAGCAGAATATATGATGGCAAATCTAACAATGGAAGAAATGGAACAGGCAATGAATACCCTAAAAAAGAAGACATCTCCAGGAAAGGATGGAATCACAAATGAAATGCTAATAGGACTAGGCACTAAGGCAAAAAAGAAACTACTAGCAGTCCTAAATTACAGCCGGAAGAGGGGAATAGTCCCACAGGCATGGAAGGAAGCTATACTAATGCCAGTCCCAAAGAAAGGAAAAGACCTGGAAGAACCAAATGGCTATCGACCTATCAGTCTTCTTAGCTGTGTAGGAAAATTAATGGAACGCATTATCAATGGCAGGCTAACATGGCATCTGGAAGAAAACCAACTCTTAACACCTCACCAAGCAGGATTCAGAAAGTACAGATCCACTGAAGATCAAATAACCTATATAGCTCAGGAAATAGAGGATGCCTTCCAAGAGAAAAAGCACACACTAGCGGTCTGGATAGATTTAGAAAAAGCATTTGATAAAGTATGGAAGGAAGGACTGAAAGTAAAACTGCAAAAAATTCATGTGTGTGGGAAAATGTACAAATGGATCAGCCACTACCTTGAGAACAGAACTGCCAGGACAAAAGTACAAGGACAAACCAGCAAAATAATGCTGTTGGAGCAAGGTGTCCCCCAAGGAGGAGTTCTTTCACCAACATTATTCCTAGCACATATAAACGACATCACGGAAAATTTTCCAGCCAGAGTACACACATCATCCTTTGCAGATGACCTAGCCATATGGACATCTGAAGAATATATTAGTACAGCTAACAGCAGAATACAGCAAGCCCTATTAGCGCTAGAGGACTGGTCAAAATCATGGCTAGTGAAGATAAGTGAGGAGAAAACAACATGCACAGTGTTCTCCCTCTCAACTAAAACTCAGCAACCTAAGCTGGTATTGAATGGAAAAATATTGCGCCATGAAGAAAATCCAAACTATCTAGGAGTCACCTTTGATCGTCGCCTGACGTGGAAGACACAGGTTGAGAAAAATCGAACAAGAGCAAGGCAAAGAATGGCAATCATGAAAAAGCTTGCTGGTACAACGTGGGGAGCAGATGAGAAAGTTCTCAAGAAGTTATATACTTGACGGGTGAGGCCAGTACTGGAATATGGCATTGCAGCTTGGGCAACAGCAGCTAAGTCAAACTTTAACAAAATAAGTAGAGTCCAAAATCAAGGAATGCGAATCATAACTGGAAGCCTGAAGACAACGCCTATTAATGAACTAGAAAAGATCACTTGTTTACAACCAATGCAGGATAGAAGAGATAGCAGAGCCCAGCAACAAGCAGAAAAATTTAGAAGATTGACAGACCACCCTATGTATAAAAGGTTTAGTGGTTTTGGAAAGGGACAACTGAAGCGTAGCAACTTTGTAGAAACTGCAAAACGAAAGATTAGGGCAGATCCCATACTTATCATATCAACAGTCAAACCTATTTACAATGCAGACAAGTTCCCAGCTTGGAGACAGCAGCAACTGCCTGAGATGATAGAAAACATTCCTGGTATTGAGAAAAAGAACACTCAGCATGAAACCGAAAGAAGAGAAATAACCCTAAACTACATAAAAGAACATTACCCAAGCAGCAATTGGACCCATGCATATACAGATGGATCAGCCAAAAATTCAATAGAGAATGGAGGAGGAGGAATTCTCCTAAATTTAATAAATGGAGTGAAATAAACACATTCAGTGGCAACTGGAAAGTTTTCAAGTAACTTCAAAGCGGAGGTAGAGGCTCTGAAAACTGCAGTAGAAATGCTCTTGATGGAGGAAAATAAAGAGAAGCAAATAGCTATCTTCACAGATGCAAAGTCAGCTGTCTCAATACTGAAGAGCAATAACAGCACAGAAATAGCTGACCTAAGAGCAGCACTCCATGGTCTATGCCAGAAATCCAAAAAAGTTGTAATACAGTGGATCCCATCACATTGCAGTATACCTGGAAATGAAGAGGCTGACAGACTGGCAAAAGAGGGCGGACGACTACCACAGCCTGACATAGACATAACCTATAATGAGGCAAAGAGGCTGATAAAAAGCACCTATAGAACCAAATGGGAATCAGAGCATCCAGGCCACCAGAAGGATGATGCATATTACAAACTCGACAGAAGAGAACAAGTAGCAATCTTCAGACTCCGCACAGGACATAACAGGCTGAAATACCACTTGTTCAATAAACTAAAGATAGGAGATACAGATGAATGTTATTGTCGAACTGGAAAAATGACAGCAAAACATTTGCTTCAGGATTGCCCAACATATGCAGAACAGAGAAAGATATTTTGGCCCACATCTGCTTCATTTGAGGACAAGCTCTATGGAGATATCAACAAGCTCAAGTTGACCGTAGCTTACTTTAACTACATACAGTTTGACATTTAAAGGTGTATGAAGAAGTATTCAGACTGCCACACTTCATACCACAGGTATGTCGGTTACAAAAGCCTCCCAGAGGCATGAAATAGAATATTGCTGGATAGGAGATCCATTACGTAGAAAGTCCGAATCAGAAGCTTACTGTGTGGGCTTTCAAAAAAGGTGGGAAAAGTGTCCTAGTGGCATGAAATGGAATATTGCTCGGATAGCAAATCCATTGTGCGGAAAGTCCGAATCGAAAGCTCACTGTGTGGATGTCATCTGCACACTGCATTCTTCTGGTTTCCGGAAGAGCAGCCTATGGTGAACGGAAGGCCCAATATACGGAAGTGAGGCTAAGCAGCCATGTGCAGGACGTGACGATTCCTTGCGTGAGCCCAGTACCAGAGCGCTGTGTGTTGGCTCTGCAAGTATGGAAGCCTCCTTGGATGGCGGGGAATGCCCATGGTCTGCCCCTGCCTTCCCTTGAGGGCTGACCAGGTTGTCTTAGGCTGTTCTATATGGGCCAGCTAGGATGGGAGATAACACCACAACAGTGAGAGTCAAACGTCCTAAGAAACCCCCGGGAAGGTTAACCCGGTCAACAAATGCCCGCAGAAGTCGGATGTGTCGGCCTAACGGCGCAAGAACGCAGCTCTGCTATAAACAGGCACAACGCAATCACATCCGAAAAAAAAACTCCGGATGAACGAAGAAGAAGAAGAAGTTCATAATGCCTATAAAAGATATTAACATAAGGATTTGAAATTGTAAGACATAGGAAAAATTACAGCGTGGCGCCCACCTGTGTTTCCTTAGTAAACATCATCCAGCCTGGTTTAAGTGAATTGTAACTAATTCTTAATTAAACATACTGGTCTATGTAATACATAAATATATCTTAATAATGTAGATAACATACCAATAGCTTGAAGAGAATCATGTTTTTAAGGCAAAATACCTTCTCTCCTAAGGGAAAGGTCGACTTTCTTGCGTGTTCTCTTGACTAGAAATGGCCGCTTCAGTCTTTGTTTTCCCCCTCGCCAGGATTGGCCAGGTATGGGAGAGAAAACAAGCCAAAATAAATTTAGCTGTGCCACGGTCAGTCTATCATTGTTTTATTTTCTCCTACATTAAGTAAGTTACTTAAACAGTAATTGTAAGGGTTTGTTTATTTTTAAGGGAGTCCATAAATAGGAAAGGGTAAGGACGTTTTATTATACCACACGGTCTGAGGTTGGTGCACATTTAGCGGTCTGAGGTTGATGTAGATCTCGCACACTGAGGTTGGTGTACATCTCGCACACTGAGGTTGGTGTACATCTAGCACATTGAGGTTGGTGAGCATCTAACAGACTGAGATTGGTGTACATCTAAAAGACAGGTTGGTGTACATCTAGCGGACTGAGGCTGATGTACATCTAGCTGTCTGAGGTTGGTGTACATCTAGCGGTCTGAGGTTGGTGTACATCTAACACACTGAGGTTGGTGTACATCTAGCACACTGAGGTTGGTGTACATCTAACAGACTGAGGTTGGTGTACATCTAACAGACTGAGGTTGGTGTACATCTAGTGGACAGAGGTTGGTGTACATCTAGCAGACTGAGATTAGTGTACATCTAACAGACTGAGGGTTGTGTACTTCTAACAGACTGAGGTTGGTGTACATCTAGCAGACGGGTTGGTGTACATCTAACGGTCTGAGATTGGTGTACATCTAGCGGACTGAGGTTGGTGTACATCTAGCGGACTGAGGTTGGTGTACATCTAACAGACTGAGGTTGGTGTACATCTAGCGGACTGAGGTTGGTGCACATCTAACAGACTGAGGTTGGTGTACATCTAGCGGACTGAGGTTGGTGTACATCTAGCACACTGAGGTTGGTGTACATCTAACAGACTGAGGTTGGTGCACATCTAACAGACTGAGGTTGGTGTACATCTAGCACACTGAGGTTGGTGTACATCTAGCGGACTGAGGTTGGTGTACATCTAGCACACTGAGGTTGGTGCACATCTAACAGACTGAGGTTGGTGCACATCTAACAGACTGAGGTTGGTGTACATCTAGCACACTGAGGTTGGTGTACATCTAACAGACTGAGGTTGGTGTACATCTAGCACACTGAGGTTGGTGTACATCTATCGGACTGAGGTTGGTGTACATCTATCGGACTGAGGTTGGTGTACATCTAACGGACTGAGGTTGGTGTACATCTAACGGACTGAGGTTGATGTACATCTAACGGACTGAAGTTGGTGTACATCTAGCGGACTGAAGTTGGTGTACATCTAACAGACTGAGTGTCGCGAAATAAACTTGGAGTTGCGATCGATGACAAACAAGACCGGACATTAGTCTGTAAAAACAACTACCCTTTGATGTCGTACAGACGCAGAAAACTACGTCGTTAAAACTGTCTGCACACGGTTGGCATTTTTAACTGAGAAACAAAATACGTCGCGTCAGAATGTCTACACAGTCGGCGATGTTGTTATGATGTGGGTTGTTCGAGAAAACGAATAACAACGCCAAACGTCTGCCGCGTTGAAGTGGCCTAGTAGCCTTTGAAGTGGAGACGAAATGTCTGAAGGCAAGTCGGGATGGATTCTGTGATGTGGGGAATTCTCAGGTTGAACTATTGATGTACGGGACAAAGAATTTCCCCAAATAAAAGCAAATTTGACCGCAGATTGACTCCAGTTAGTCTAGAATAGGAGGAGAAAACCAGACTCTGGATTGATTGGCGTCTAGACTTTTTGGTGATGTCACTCAAGCACTGATATAAAACCCAGTTGCGGTAAACAAGTGGAGTGCGTCGGCCAAAAATTCTGAAGTGTTAAGATCGGTTCATTATTCCGAGTTGTGTTACATGAGAGAGACTATAATGTCTAAGTGGTGATAGTTATCCGCGGACATAGATCCAGTCTGTGATTGCATAGTTTCGATTAGCAACTGGAATAGGCATATGGTAGGCTATTAATCATATCTAACTTAGAGTATGATTAGGAATAGAGTACAGTACTGTGCGGTGATATAATGTATTATAGGTGCTGTGATATAAAGTATTATAGGCGTGTTGATATAATGTATTATGATTAGTGATAGAATGTTCTATAAGTGCGGTGCTAGAAAATATCATAGGAGCGTCGGCACTAGTATTCTATTGTGTGGCTTCAACTAGCTTGTGTGATATATCATTTTACTCAGGGAGTTGAGGACAATGTAGTGGAATAATAATTAGAGATTAAAGATGGTTGAGAGGGAGGAGAGGAATGTGAAATGGTAGGATCTTCCAGTAGGACATCTGCTGGGTTTCCACCCGTTCCTTTATTCTTTCCTGGTGTTGCCATGTTTCAGATCATATGATGAGTTATTTGGCCGTATGACAGAGATCGGATCTCTGTTATAGATCTGAGTGCTGCCATTGGCCTACACTCACCTAATTCCGGCCAGGATTGAGTTGCCCTCACCATGGTATTCTTTATTCTACAGGTTTCATTTACAGGTCCACGTATGTGTGCTATGATTTTCAACAGTGAAGCTAACATATTTTAGAAGATGATGGCTCAGAATTTGACGTCAGAAGTTGCTGAGAGGCCTCTACATTGGGCTTATACCCAAGTTTGTTTGCAGGAATCTGGCTTCTGCTGAGCAGGACATGCGGAGGAGATTTATGTTTAGCAAGTGATAGGTGTATCACTGAACAGTCAGAACATTGTAGATATACACTACTGATACCAGGAACATTCATACAAATTTATACTGATACCCAGAACATTCAGAGTGTGTTGTTAATATGGGGAATCTTTTTAACCAGTGACACTAGATACATTAAGATTTCCCCCGTAACAGTGACAATAGTCTTAGAATTCTCTGATTAACAATCATTTAAATAACAGAGGAAATTCATAGTGTTAAGCAGCTTGAAGGCTCTCATTAGACAGTGTTTGTAATGGGGACTAAGCATCCTAGTGGTTCAAGAGACAACGGAGAAAGTCTTCACATGACCGGAGGAGCATCACCTTGGTGAGGTTGCTTGTCTGGAATACATGGTGCTAGTGTGTTCTCAGCACAGTGATGAGAATGACTATACTCCTGAACACTGATCTGAGTCTATAGACACTTTAGAGTACACGTCACACATTCTACACCTTACACACACACACACACACACACACACACACACACACACACACACACACACACACACACACACACTTCTCCTACATATACTCTTTGCTTTAATAAACTTCTTGGTTTTATTTGTTGAAGCTAGAGTTGTCACGTATGTTATGTTGGGGAAGAATGAGAGGGGGCATGATCCAGGGGTGAGTAAGAGTGAGAAAAAGGTGTCTTCAGATTGAGGGAGTGTTGTGGACGGAGTCTGCTGGATATCTCCAGGATAGAGATATTGAATTAAAACAAATGTGGGTGTTGATTCCCCTCACTCCAGGGACGACACTAAAGTGGTAAAGAAGAACAAATAACTACTACGACATTCATTCTTTACACACACGACACTGAGGTTGGTGTACATCTAGCGGTCTGAGGTTGGTGTACATCTAGCAGACTGTGGCTGGTATACATCTAGCTGTCTGAGGTTGGTGTACATCTAACGGACTGAGGTTGGTGTACATCTAGCGGTCTGAGGTTGGTGTACATCTAGCGGACTGTGGCTGGTATACATCTAACGGACTGAGGTTGGTGTACATCTAACGGACAGAACTTTGTGTACATCAAGCATACTGTGGCTGGTATACATCTAACGGACTGAGGTTGGTGTACATCTAGCAGACTGTGGCTGGTATACATCTAGCTGTCTGAGGTTGGTGTACATCTAGCGGACTGAGGTTGGTGTACATCTAGCGGTCTGAGGTTGGTGTACATCTAGCAGACTGTGGCTGGTATACATCTAGCTGTCTGAGGTTGGTGTACATCTAACGGACTGAGGTTGGTGTACATCTAGCGGTCTGAGGTTGGTGTACATCTAGCGGACTGTGGCTGGTATACATCTAACGGACTGAGGTTGGTGTACATCTAACGGACAGAACTTTGTGTACATCCAGCGGACTGTGGCTGGTATACATCTAACGGACTGAGGTTGGTGTACATCTAACGGACAAAAGTTGGTGTACATCTAGCGGATTGTGGCTGGTATACATCTAACGGACTGAGGTTGGTGTACATCAAATGAACTGAGGTTGGTATATATCTAACGGACTGAGGCTGGTATACATCTAGCGGTCTGAGGTTGGTGTACATCTAGCGGTCTGAGGTTGGTGTACATCTCGCACACTGAGGTTGGTGTACATCTAGCACACTGAGGTTGATGAACATCTAACAGACTGAGGTTTGTGTACATCTAACAGACTGAGGTTGGTGTACATCAAGCGGACTGAGGCTGGTGTACATCTAACGGTATGAGGTTGGTGTACATCTAGCGGTCTGAGGTTGGTGTACATCTAGCGGTCTGAGGTTTGTGTACATCTAGCGGTCTGAGGTTGGTGTACATCTAGCGGTCTGAGGTTTGTGTACATCTAGCGGTCTGAGGTTGGTGTACATCTAACACACTGAGGTTGGTGTACATCTAGCACACTGAGGTTGGTTTACATCTAACAGACTGAGGTTGGTGTACATCTAGTGGACAGAGGTTGGTGTACATCTAGCAGACTGAGATTGGTGTACATCTAATAGACTGAGGTTGGTGTACATCTAACAGACTGAGGTTGGTGTACATCTAGCGGACTGAGGTTGGTGTACATCTAGCAGTCTGAGATTGGTGTACATCTAGCGGACTGAGGTTGGTGTACAGCTAACAGACTGAGGTTGGTGTACATCTAACAGACTGAGGTTAGTGTACATCTAGCGGACTGAGGTTGGTGTATATCTAGCAGACTGATGTTGGTGTACATCTAATAGACTGAGGTTGGTGTACATCTAATAGACTGAGGTTGGTGTACATCTAGCGGACTGAGGTTGGTGTACATCTAATAGACTGAGGTTGGTCTACATCTAACGTACTGAGGTTGGTGTACATCTTACAGACTGAGGTTGGTGTACATCTAGCGGACTGAGGTTGGTGTACATCTAACAAACTGAGGTTGGTGTACATCTAGCGTACTGAGGTTGGTGTACATCTAGCTGTCTGAGGTTGGTGTACATCTAACGGACTGAGGTTGGTTTACATCTAACAGACTGAGGTTGGTGTATATCTAACGGACTGAGGTTGGTGTACATCTAACAGACTGAGGTTGGTGTACATTTAGCGGACTGAGGTTGGTGTACATCTAACAGACTGAGGTTGGTGTACATCTAGCGGCCTGAGGTTGGTGTACATCTAGCGGTCTGAGGTTGATGTACATCTAGCGGACTGAGGTTGGTGTACATCTAACAGACTGATGTTGGTGTACATCTAACGGACTGAGGTTGGTGAACTTCTAACAGCCTGAGGTTGGTGCACATCTAACAGACTGAGGTTGGTGTACATCTAGCGGACTGAGGTTGGTGTACATCCAACATACTGAGGTTGATGTGCATCTAACAGACTGAGGTTGGTGTACATCTAGCGGACTGAGGTTGGTGCACATCTAATAGACTGAGGTTAGTGTACATCTAGCGGACTGAGGTTGGTGTACATCTAACAGACTGAGGTTGGTGTACATCTAACAGACTGAGGTTGGTGTACATCTAGCGGTCTGAGGTTGGTGTACATCTAGCGGACTGTGGCTGGTATACATCTAACGGACTGAGGTTGGTGTACATCTAACGGACAGAACTTTGTGTACATCCAGCATACTGTGGCTGGTATACATCTAACGGACTGAGGTTGGTGTACATCTAGCAGACTGTGGCTGGTATACATCTAGCTGTCTGAGGTTGGTGTACATCTAGCGGACTGAGGTTGGTGTACATCTAGCGGTCTGAGGCTGGTGTACATCTAGCAGACTGTGGCTGGTATACATCTAGCTGTCTGAGGTTGGTGTACATCTAACGGACTGAGGTTGGTGTACATCTAGCGGTCTGAGGTTGGTGTACATCTAGCGGACTGTGGCTGGTATACATCTAACGGACTGAGGTTGGTGTACATCTAACGGACAGAACTTTGTGTACATCCAGCAGACTGTGGCTGGTATACATCTAGCTTACTGAGGTTGGGGTACATCTAACGGACTCAGGTTGGTGTACATCTAGCGGTCTGAGGTTGGTGTACATCTAGCGGACTGTGGCTGGTATACATCTAACGGACTGAGGTTGGTGTACATCTAACGGACTGAGGTTGGTGTACATCTAGCAGACTGTGGCTTTTATACATCTAGCTGTCTGAGGTTGGTGTACATCTAACGGACTGAGGTTGGTGTACATCTAGCGGTCTGAGGTTGGTGTACATCTAGCGGACTGTGGCTGGTATACATCTAACGGACTGAGGTTGGTGTACATCTAACGGACTGAGGTTGGTGTACATCTAGCAGACTGTGGCTGGTATACATCTAGCTGTCTGAGGTTGGTGTACATCTAGCGGACTGAGTTTGGTGTACATCTAGCGGTCTGAGGTTGGTGTACATCTAGCGGTCTGAGGTTGGTGTACATCTAGCAGACTGTGGCTGGTATACATCTAGCTGTCTGAGGTTGGTGTACATCTAACGGACTGAGGTTGGTGTACATCTAGCGGTCTGAGGTTGGTGTACATCTAACGGACTGTGGCTGGTATACATCTAACGGACTGAGGTTGGTGTACATCTAGCGGACTGTGGCTGGTATACATCTAACGGACTGAGGTTGGTGTACATCTAACGGACAAAAGTTGGTGTACATCTAGCGGATTGTGGCTGGTATACATCTAACGGACTGAGGTTGGTGTACATCAAATGAACTGAGGTTGGTATATATCTAACGGACTGAGGCTGGTATACATCTAGCGGTCTGAGGTTGGTGTACATCTAGCGGTCTGAGGTTGGTGTACATCTCGCACACTGAGGTTGGTGTACATCTAGCACACTGAGGTTGATGAACATCTAACAGACTGAGGTTTGTGTACATCTAACAGACTGAGGTTGGTGTACATCAAGCGGACTGAGGCTGGTGTACATCTAACGGTATGAGGTTGGTGTACATCTAGCGGTCTGAGGTTGGTGTACATCTAGCGGTCTGAGGTTTGTGTACATCTAGCAGTCTGAGGTTTTTGTACATCTAGCGGTCTGAGGTTTGTGTACATATAGCGGTCTGAGGTTGGTGTACATCTAACACACTGAGGTTGGTGTACATCTAGCACACTGAGGTTGGTGTACATCTAACAGACTGAGGTTGGTGTACATCTAGTGGACAGAGGTTGGTGTACATCTAGCAGACTGAGATTGGTGTACATCTAATAGACTGAGGTTGGTGTACATCTAACAGACTGAGGTTGGTGTACATCTAGCGGACTGAGGTTGGTGTACATCTAGCAGTCTGAGATTGGTGTACATCTAGCGGACTGAGGTTGGTGTACAGCTAACAGACTGAGGTTGGTGTACATCTAACAGACTGAGGTTAGTGTACATCTAGCGGACTGAGGTTGGTGTATATCTAGCAGACTGATGTTGGTGTACATCTAATAGACTGAGGTTGGTGTACATCTAATAGACTGAGGTTGGTGTACATCTAGCGGACTGAGGTTGGTGTACATCTAATAGACTGAGGTTGGTCTACATCTAACGTACTGAGGTTGGTGTACATCTTACAGACTGAGGTTGGTCTACATCTAGCGGACTGAGGTTGGTGTACATCTAACAAACTGAGGTTGGTGTACATCTAGCGGACTGAGGTTGGTGTACATCTAGCTGTCTGAGGTTGGTGTACATCTAACGGACTGAGGTTGGTTTACATCTAACAGACTGAGGTTGATGTATATCTAACGGACTGAGGTTGGTTTACATCTAACAGACTGAGGTTGGTGTACATTTAGCGGACTGAGGTTGGTGTACATCTAACAGACTGAGGTTGGTGTACATCTAGCGGCCTGAGGTTGGTGTACATCTAGCGGTCTGAGGTTGATGTACATCTAGCGGACTGAGGTTGGTGTACATCTAGCGGTCTGAGGTTGGTGTACATCTAACGGACTGAGGTTGGTGAACTTCTAACAGCCTGAGGTTGGTGCACATCTAACAGACTGAGGTTGGTGTACATCTAGCGGACTGAGGTTGGTGTACATCCAACATACTGAGGTTGATGTACATCTAGCGGACTGAGGTTGGTGTACATCCAACATACTGAGGTTGGTGCACATCTAATAGACTGAGGTTGGTGTACATCTAGCGGACTGAGGTTGGTGCACATCTAACAGACTGAGGTTGGTGTACATCTAGCGGACTGAGGTTGGTGTACATCTAGCGGACTGAGGTTAGTGTACATCTAGCGGACTGAGGTTGGTGTACATCTAACAGACTGAGGTTGGTGTACATCTAGCGGACTGAGGTTGGTGTACATCTAGCGGACTGAGGTTGGTGTACATCTAGCGGACTGAGGTTGGTGTACATCTAGCGGACTGAGGTTGGTGTACATCTAGCGGACTGAGGTTTGTGTACATCTAGCGGACTGAGTTGGTGTACATCTAGTGGACTGAGGTTGGTGTACATCTAGCGGACTGAGGTTGGTGTACATCTAACAGACTGAGGTTGGTGTACATCTAGCGGACTGAGGTTGGTGTACATCTAACAGACTGAGGTTGGTGTACATCTAACAGACTGAGGTTGGTGTACATCTAGCGGACTGAGGTTGGTGTACATCTAGCGGACTGAGGTTGTTGTACATCTAACAGACTGAGGTTGGTGTACATCTAGCAGACTGAGGTTGTTGTACATCTAGCAGACTGAGGTTGGTGTACATCTAACAGACTGAGGTTGGTGTACATCTAGCGGACTGAGGTTAGTGTACATCTAGCGGACTGAGGTTGGTGTACATCTAGCGGACTGAGGTTGGTGTACATCTAACAGACTGAGGTTGGTGTACATCTAACAGACTGAGGTTGGTGTACATCTAACAGACTGAGGTTGGTGTACATCTAACAGACTGAGGTTAGTGTACATCTAGCGGACTGAGGTTGGTGTACATCTAGCGGACTGAGGTTGGTGTACATCTAGCGGACTGAGGTTGGTGTACATCTAGCGGACTGAGGTTGGTGTACATCTAACAGACTGAGGTTGGTGTACATCTAGCAGACTGAGGTTGTAGTACATCTAGCGGACTGAGGTTGGTGTACATCTAGCGGACTGAGGTTGGTGTACATCTAACAGACTGAGGTTAGTGTACATCTAGCGGACTGAGGTTGGTGTACATCTAGCGGACTGAGGTTGGTGTACATCTAGCGGACTGAGGTTGGTGTACATCTAGTGGACTGAGGTTTGTGTACATCTAGCGGACTGAGTTGGTGTACATCTAGCGGACTGAGGTTGGTGTACATCTAGCGGACTGAGGTTGGTGTACATCTAGCGGACTGAGGTTGGTGTACATCTAGCGGACTGAGGTTTGTGTACATCTAGCGGACTGAGTTGGTGTACATCTAGCGGACTGAGGTTGGTGTACATCTAGCGGACTGAGGTTTGTGTACATCTAGCGGACTGAGGTTTGTGTACATCTTGCGGACTGAGTTGGTGTACATCTAGCGGACTGAGGTTGGTGTACATCTAGCGGACTGAGGTTTGTGTACATCTAGCGGACTGAGGTTTGTGTACATCTAGCGGACTGAGGTTGGTGTACATCTAGCGGACTGAGGTTGGTGTACATCTAGCGGACTGAGGTTTGTGTACATCTAGCGGACTGAGGTTTGTGTACATCTAGCAGACTGAGGTTGGTGTACATCTAACAAACTGAGGTTGGTGTACATCTAGCGGACTGAGGTTGGTATACATCTAACAAACTGAGGTTGGTGTACATCTAGCGGACTGAGGTTGGTGTACATCTAGCGGACTGAGGTTGGTATACATCTAACAAACTGAGGTTGGTGTACATCTAGCGGACTGAGGTTGGTGTACATCTAACAAACTGAGGTTGGTGTACATCTAGCGGACTGAGGTTGGTATACATCTAACAAACTGAGGTTGGTGTACATCTAGCGGACTGAGGTTGGTGTACATCTAGCAGACTGAGGTTGTTGTACATCTAACAAACTGAGGTTGGTGTACATCTAGCGGACTGAGGTTGGTATACATCTAACAAACTGAGGTTGGTGTACATCTAGCGGACTGAGGTTGGTGTACATCTAGCGGACTGAGGTTGGTGTACATCTAACAAACTGAGGTTGGTGTACATCTAGCGGACTGAGGTTGGTGTACATCTAGCGGACTGAGGTTGGTGTACATCTAGCGGACTGAGGTTGGTGTACATCTAGCGGACTGAGTTGGTGTACATCTAGCGGACTGAGGTTGGTGTACATCTAACAAACTGAGGTTGGTGTACATCTAGCGGACTGAGGTTGGTATACATCTAACAAACTGAGGTTGGTGTACATCTAGCGGACTGAGGTTGGTGTACATCTAGCGGACTGAAATTGGTATACATCTAGCGGACTGAGGTTGGTGTACATCTAGCGGACTGAGGTTGGTGTACATCTAGCGGACTGAGTTGGTGTACATCTAGCGGACTGAGGTTGGTATACATCTAACAAACTGAGGTTGGTGTACATCTAGCGGACTGAGGTTGGTATACATCTAACAAACTGAGGTTGGTGTACATCTAGCGGACTGAGGTTGGTATACATCTAACAAACTGAGGTTGGTGTACATCTAGCGGACTGAGGTTGGTGTACATCTAGCGGACTGAGGTTGGTGTACATCTAGCGGACTGAGGTTGGTGTACATCTAGCGGACTGAGTTGGTGTACATCTAGCGGACTGAGGTTGGTGTACATCTAACAAACTGAGGTTGGTGTACATCTAGCGGACTGAGGTTGGTATACATCTAACAAACTGAGGTTGGTGTACATCTAGCGGACTGAGGTTGGTGTACATCTAGCGGACTGAGGTTGGTATACATCTAACAAACTGAGGTTGGTGTACATCTAGCGGACTGAGGTTGGTATACATCTAACAAACTGAGGTTGGTGTACATCTAGCGGACTGAGGTTGGTATACATCTAACAAACTGAGGTTGGTGTACATCTAGCGGACTGAGGTTGGTATACATCTAACAAACTGAGGTTGGTGTACATCTAACAAACTGAGGTTGGTGTACATCTAGCGGACTGAGGTTGGTATACATCTAACAAACTGAGGTTGGTGTACATCTAGCGGACTGAGGTTGGTATACATCTAACAAACTGAGGTTGGTGTACATCTAACAAACTGAGGTTGGTGTACATCTAGCGGACTGAGGTTGGTATACATCTAACAAACTGAGGTTGGTGTACATCTAGCGGACTGAGGTTGGTATACATCTAACAAACTGAGGTTGGTGTACATCTAGCGGACTGAGGTTGGTATACATCTAACAAACTGAGGTTGGTGTACATCTAGCGGACTGAGGTTGGTATACATCTAACAAACTGAGGTTGGTGTACATCTAGCGGACTGAGGTTGGTATACATCTAACAAACTGAGGTTGGTGTACATCTAACAAACTGAGGTTGGTGTACATCTAGCGGACCGAGGTTGGTATACATCTAACAAACTGAGGTTGGTGTACATCTAGCGGACTGAGGTTGGTATACATCTAACAAACTGAGGTTGGTGTACATCTAGCGGACTGAGGTTGGTATACATCTAACAAACTGAGGTTGGTGTACATCTAACAAACTGAGGTTGGTGTACATCTAACAAACTGAGGTTGGTGTACATCTAACAAACTGAGGTTGGTGTACATCTAGCGGACTGAGTTGGTGTACATCTAGTGGACTGAGGTTGGTGTACATCTAACAAACTGAGGTTGTTATACATCTAACAAACTGAGGTTGGTGTACATCTAGCGGACTGAGGTTGGTATACATCTAGCGGACTGAGTTGGTGTACATCTAGCGGACTGAGTTGGTGTACATCTAGCGGACTGAGGTTGGTATACATCTAACAAACTGAGGTTGGTGTACATCTAACAAACTGAGGTTGGTGTACATCTAGCGGACTGAGTTGGTGTACATCTAGCGGACTGAGTTGGTGTACATCTAGTGGACTGAGGTTGGTGTACATTTCTATTGGCTCGATACCAAAGTATTATCAACGCAGGAACTGTGGTGCAGATCTCTCCTTCCATGGAGAGATCTGCCATCTTCCATGATGATGAATGTAACGGACAACAAACTGGCCGCCATCTTGTACGTGTTGTTAGCTGGCCAGTTTGTTATTTCTGTGAACTTTGACACATTGGAGACAACAACATACACACGCTCATGAATTTGTCATGACGGACTATAACTCAAAGACGAACTGACGCCAACAGGAACTGCGATGATTATTTGGGTCACGTAGTGGAGGAAGAAAAGTGACAAGATACACATAAGGCTGGCTGATTGTTTATGTGTCCAGTTTTGTTTCCGACGCATCCATGTTTCTTTAATTTGAGAATAAATACATATTACATATGTTTTCCCTGCTGGAGTACATGTAGCATAAGTCAAAGCGACTGGCTTAGCAGATTCTGAGGAAGCAATGTGAAATGTTGTCCAACGTGTTATGTTTATTAAGTGAGGTGACCATTTCTCTTCCAGCATACCATTTCCATGACAACCACAGACCCAGCAAAGACCAGCATCTATATTTAGCTATGGGTGCATCCACTATCCAGGGACTGCACTCTGAGTGCAACATCCCTCCTGGATAGGCTGAACTGGGAGCAGACTGGGCCCAGTTGTTAGCTGGCTGGGCCCAGTGTTTAGCTGGCTGGGCCCGGTGGTTAGCTGGCTGGGCCCGGTGGTTAGTTGGCTGGGCCCAGTGTTTAGCTGGCTGGGCCCGGTGGTTAGCTGGCTGGGCCCGATGGTTAGTTGGCTGGGCCCAGTGGTTAGCTGGCTGGCCTGACGGCTCAGGAATCATGTGTTCCAAACCCGAACCAGGCCGGGATTTTAAATAATTGAGCTGGGCTCCCAGGTCCAGCCAGCCTAAAGTTGGTACTTGGAATGTTCTTGGAAGTAAAGGCGGCCCATGGGGTAGGCCTATTGATGCTATCTGCCTTGGAGTGTCCACAGTTCTATACAAATATGTGGTATTGATAATATCTGTCATGGAGTGTCGACTGGTCTATACAAATATGTGGTACTGATACTATCTGCCATGACTGGTCTATACAAATATGTGGTATTGATGCTATCTGCCATGGGGTGCGACTGGTCTATACAAATATGTGGTATTGATGCTATCTGCCATGGGGTGCGACTGGTCTATACAAATATGTGGTATTGATGCTATCTGCCATGGAGTGTCGACTGGTCTATTCAAATATATGGTATTGATGCTATCTGCCATGGGGTGCGACTGGTCTATACAAATATGTGGTATTGATGCTATCTGCCATGGAGTGTCGACTGGTCTATTCAAATATATGGTATTGATGCAATCTGCCATGACTGGTCTATATAAATATGTGGTATTGATGCTATCTGTCATGACTGGTCTATATAAATATGTGGTATTGATGCTATCTGCCATGACTGGTCTATATAATTATGTGGTATTGATGCTATCTGTCATGACTGGTCTATACAAATATGTGGTATTGATGCAATCTGCCATGACTGGTCTATACAAATATGTGGTATTGATGCAATCTGCCATGACTGGTCTATACAAATATGTGGTATTGATGCAATCTGTCATGACTGGTCTATACAAATATGTGGTATTGATGCAATCTGCCATGACTGGTCTATATAAATATGTGGTATTGATGCTATCTGTCATGACTGGTCTATACAAATATGTGGTATTGATGCTATCTGCCATGACTGGTCTATACAAATATGTGGTATTGATGCTATCTGCCATGACTGGTCTATACAAATATGTGTTATTGATGCTATCTGCCATGACTGGTCTATACAAATATGTGGTATTGATGCTATCTGCCATGACTGGTCTATACAAATATGGGGTATTGATGCTATCTGTCATGACTGGTCTATACAAATATGTGGTATTGATGCTATCTGCCATGACTGGTCTATACAAATATGTGGTATTGATGCTATCTGCCATGACTGGTCTATACAAATATGTGTTATTGATGCTATCTGCAATGGAGTGTCGACTTATCTATACAAATATGTGGTATTGATGCTATCTGCCATGACTGGTCTATATAAATATGTGGTATTGATGCTATCTGTCATGACTGGTCTATACAAATATGTGGTATTGATGCTATCTGCCATGACTGGTCTATACAAATATGTGGTATTGATGCTATCTGCCATGACTGGTCTATACAAATATGTGTTATTGATGCTATCTGCCATGACTGGTCTATACAAATATGTGGTATTGATGCTATCTGCCATGACTGGTCTATACAAATATGGGGTATTGATGCTATCTGTCATGACTGGTCTATACAAATATGTGGTAATGATGCTATCTGCCATGGAGTGTCGACTGGTCTATACAAATATGTGGTATTGATGCTATCTGCCGTGTGGTGTCGTCTGGTCTATACAAATATGTGGTATTGATGCTATCTGCCATGGAGTGTCGACTGGTCTATACAAATATGTGGTATTGATGCTATCTGCCATGGAGTGTCGACTGGTCTATACAAATATGTGGTATTGATGCTATCAGCCATGGAGTGTCGACTGGTCTATACAAATATGTGGTATTGATGCTATCTGTCATGATTGGTCTATACAAATATGTGGTATTGATGCTATCTGCCATGGAGTGTCGACTGGTCTATACAAATATGTGGTATTGATGCTATCTGTCATGATTGGTCTATACATATATGTGGTATTGATGCTATCTGCCATGGAGTGTCGACTGGTCTATACAAATATGTGGTATTGATGCTATCTGCCATGGAGTGTCGACTGGTCTATACAAATATGTGGTATTGATGCTATCTGTCATGATTGGTCTATACAAATATGTGGTATAGATGCTATCTGTCATGACTGGTCTATACAAATATGTGGTATTGATGCTATCTGTCATGACTGGTCTATACAAATATGTGGTATAGATGCTATCTGTCATGACTGGTCTATACAAATATGTGGTATAGATGCTATCTGTCATGACTGGTCTATACAAATATGTGGTATTGATGCTATCTGTCATGACTGGTCTATACAAATATGTGGTATAGATGCTATCTGCCATGGAGTGTCGACTGGTCTATACAAATATGTGGTATTGATGCTATCAGCCATGGAGTGTCGACTGGTCTATACAAATATGTGGTATTGATGCTATCTGTCATGACTGGTCTATACAAATATGTGGTACAGATGCTATCTGCCATGGAGTGTCGACTGATCTATACAAATATGTGGTATTGATGCTATCTGCCATGGAGTGTCGATTGGTCTATACAATTACGTGGTATTGATGCTATCTGCCATGACTGGTCTATACAAATATGTGGTGTTGATGCTATCTGCCATGGAGTGTCGACTGGTCTATACAATTATGTGGTATTGATGCTATCTGCCATGTGGTGTCGTCTGGTCTATACAAATATGTGGTATTGATGCTATCTGCCATGGAGTGTCGACTGGTCTATACAAATATGTGGTATTGATGCTATCTGCTTTGGAGTGTCGACTGGTCTATACAAATATGTGGTACTGATGCAATCTACCATGACTGGTCTATAGAAATATGTGGTATCGATGCTATCTGCCATGGAGTGTCGGCTGGTCTATACAAATATGTGGTATTGATGCTATCTGCCATTGAGTGTCGACTGGTCTATACAATTATGTGGTATTGCTGCTATCTGCCGTGTGGTGTCGTCTGGTCTATACAAATATGTGGGTAGCTGGCTGGGCCCAGTGTTTAGCTGGCTGGGCCCGGTGGTTAGCTGGCTGGGCCCAGCGTTTAGCTGGCTGGCCTGACGGCTCATAAATCATGTGTTCCAAACCCGAACCAGGCAGGAATTTTAAATAATTGAGCTTGGCTCCCAGGTCCAGCCAGCCTAAAGTTGGTACTTGGAATGTTCTTGGAAGTAAAGACGGCCCATGGGGTATTGATGCTATCTGCCTTGGAGTGTCGACAGTTCTATACACATATGTGGTATTGATAATATCTGTCATGAAGTGTCGACTGGTCTATACAAACATGTGGTATTGATGCTATCAGCCATGGGGTGTCGACTGGTCTTTACATATATGTGGTATTGATGCTATCTGTCATGACTGGTCTATATAAATATGTGGTATAGATGCTATCTGCCATGGAGTGTCGACTGGTCTATACAAATATGTGGTATTGATGCTATCTGCCATGACTGGTCTATACAAATATGTGGTATTGATGCTATCTGACATGACTGGTCTATACAAATATGTGGTATTGATGCTATCTGCCATGACTGGTCTATACAAATATGTGGTATTAATGCTATCTGCCATGGAGTGTCGACTGGTCTATACAAATATGTGGTATTGATGCAATCTGCTATGACTGGTCTATACAAATATGTGGTATTGATGCAATCTGCCTTGACTGGTCTATATAAATATGTGGTATTAATGCTATCTGCCTTGGAGTGACGACTGGTCTATACAAATATGTGGTATTGATGCTATCTGCCATGACTGGTCTATACAAATATGTGGTATTGATGCAATCTGCCATGACTGGTCTATATAAATATGTGGTATTGATGCAATCTGCCATGACTGGTCTATACAAATATGTGGTATTGATGCAATCTGCCATGACTGGTCTATACAAATATGTGGTATTAATGCTATCTGCCTTGGAGTGACGACTGGTCTATACAAATATGTGGTATTGATGCTATCTGCCATGACTTGTCTATACAAATATGTGGTATTGATGCTATCTGCCATGACTGGTCTATACAAATATGTGGTATTGATGCTATCTGCCATGACTGGTCTATACAAATATGTGGTATTGATGCTATCTGCCATGACTGGTCTATACAAATATGTGGTATTAATGCTATCTGCCATGGAGTGTCGACTGGTCTATACAAATATGTGGTATTGATGCAATCTGCCATGACTGGTCTATACAAATATGTGGTATTGATGCTATCTGCCATGACTGGTCTATACAAATATGTGGTATTTATGCTATCTGCCCTTGACTGGTCTATACAAATATGTGTTATTGATGCTATCTGCCATGGAGTGTCGACTGGTCTATACAAATATGTGGTATGGATGCTATCTGCCATGACTGATCTATACAAATATGTGGTATAGATGCTATCTGCCATGGAGTGTCGACTAGTCTATACAAATATGTGGTATTGATGCTATCTGCCGTGTGGTGTCGACTAGTCTATACAAATATGTGGTATTGATGCTATCTGTCATGACTGGTCTATACAAATACGTGGTATTAATGCTATCTGCCATGAAGTGTCTACTGGTCTATACAAATATGTGGTATTGATGCTATCTGTCATGACTGGTCTATACAAATATGTGGTATAGATGCTATCTGCCGTGTGGTGTCGTCTGGTCTATACAAATATGTGGTATTGATGCTATCTGCCGTGTGGTGTCGACTAGTCTATACAAATATGTGGTATTGATGCTATCTGCCATGGCTGGTCTATACAAATATGTGGTATTGATGCTATCTGCCATGACTGGTCTATACAAATATGTGGTATTGATGCTATCTGCCGTGTGGTGTCGACTAGTCTATACAACTATGTGGTATTGATGCTATCTGCCATGACTGGTCTATACAAATATGTGGTATTGATGCTATCTGCCATGACTGGTCTATACAAATATGTGGTATTGATGCTATCTGCCATGACTGGTCTATACAAATATATGGTATTGATGCTATCTTCCATGACTGGTCTATACAAATATGTGGTATTGATGCTATCTGCCATGACTGGTCTATACAAATATGTGGTATTAATGCTATCTGCCATGGAGTGTCGACTGGTCTATACAAATATGTGGTATTGATGCAATCTGCCATGACTGGTCTATACAAATATGTGGTATTGATGCTATCTGCCATGACTGGTCTATACAAATATGTGGTATTTATGCTATCTGCCCTTGACTGGTCTATACAAATATGTGTTATTGATGCTATCTGCTATGGAGTGTCGACTGGTCTATACAAATATGTGGTATGGATGCTATCTGCCATGACTGATCTATACAAATATGTGGTATTGATGCTATCTGCCATGACTGGTCTATACAAATATGTGGTATTTATGCTATCTGCCCTTGACTGGTCTATACAAATATGTGTTATTGATGCTATCTGCCATGGAGTGTCGACTGGTCTATACAAATATGTGGTATGGATGCTATCTGCCATGACTGATCTATACAAATATGTGGTATTGATCCTATCAGCCATGGAGTGTCGACTGGTCTATACAAATACGTGGTATTGATGCTACCTGCCATGAAGTGTCTACTGGTCTATACAAATATGTGGTATTGATGCTATCTGTCATGACTGGTCTATACAAATATGTGGTATTGATGCTATCTGCCATGACTGGTCTATACAAATATGTGGTATTTATGCTATCTGCCCTTGACTGGTCTATACAAATATGTGTTATTGATGCTATCTGCCATGGAGTGTCGACTGGTCTATACAAATATGTGGTATGGATGCTATCTGCCATGACTGATCTATACAAATATGTGGTATTGATCCTATCAGCCATGGAGTGTCGACTGGTCTATACAAATACGTGGTATTGATCCTATCAGCCATGAAGTGTCTACTGATCTATACAAATATGTGGTATTGATCCTATCTGCCATGGAGTGTCGACTAGTCTATACAAATATGTGGTATTGATGCTATCTGCCGTGTGGTGTCGACTGGTCTATACAAATATGTGGTATTGATGCTATCTGCCGTGTGGTGTCGTCTGGTCTATACAAATATGTGGTATTGATGCTATCTGCCGTGTGGTGTCGTCTGGTCTATACAAATATGTGGTATTGATGCTATCTGCCGTGTGGTGTCGTCTGGTCTATACAAATATGTGGTATTGTTGCTATCTGCCGTGGAGTGTCGACTGGTCTATACAAATATGTGGTATTGTTGCTATCTGCCGTGGAGTGTCGACTGGTCTATACAAATATGTGGTATTGATGCTATCTGCCGTGTGGTGTCGACTGGTCTATACAAATATGTGGTATTGTTGCTATCTGCCGTGTGGTGTCGTCTGGTCTATACAAATATGTGGTATTGTTGCTATCTGCCGTGGAGTGTCGACTGGTCTATACAAATATGTGGTGTTGATGCTATCTGCCAAGGGGTGTCGACTAGTCTATACAAATATGTGGCTGAGGCTATATTTGATGTTATTTTATGTTATGTAGAACGGCCTCACTGCACATTAATTCTATATGTGATGTTATTTCATGATATGTAGAACGGCCTCACTGCACATTGACGCTATATGTGATGTTATTTTATGTTATGTAGAACGGTCTCACTGCACATTGACGCTATATGTGATGTTATTTTATGTTATGTAGAACGGCCTCACATTGACGCTATATGTGATGTTATATTAATATATTATGTTATGTAGAACGGCCTCACTGCACATTGACGCTATATGTGATGCTATTTTATGTTATGTAGAACGGCCTCACATTGACGCTATATGTGATGTTATTTTATGTTATTTAGAACGGCCTCACTGCACATTGACGCTATATATGATGTTATTTTATGTTATGTAGAACGGCCTCACATTGACGCTATATGTGATGTTATTTTATGTTATGTAGAACGGTCTCACATTGACGATATATGTGATGTTATTTTATGTTATGTAGAACGGTATCACATTTACGCTATATGTGATGTTATTTTATGTTATGTAGAACGGCCTCACATTGACGCTATATGTGATGTTATTTTATGTTATGTAGAACGGCCTCACTGCACATTGACTCTATATGTGACGTTATTTTATGTTATGTAGAACGACCTCGCTGCACATTGTCCATTCCCATAGCACCATATACCCAATACACCCCAAGACTAGCTTTGATTATCGGTTTGTGATTTACTTGGTAATTTTACGTTCAGTAGCTTGCCATCCTTCTTAAACCGCCGACGACTCATACCATCTAAATCAACGCAAAACGACCCGCTTCCAGATTTTTGATTCTGAACCCTGGACTTTGTATGACGGGTAATTGTGAGACTGCGGTTCTTTAACTATTAACACTGGACTCTGTATGACGATGAACTGTGAGACTGCGGTTCACTAACCCCTAATCGTGGACTCTGTATGACGAGGAACTGTGAAACTGCGGTTGACTAACCCCTAAAACTGGATTCTGTATGACGAGGAACTGTGAGACTGCTGTTCACTAACCCCTAACCCTGTACTCTATATGACGGGGATCTCTGCGAATGCGGTTCACTAACCCCTATTCCTGGACTCTGTATGATGGGTAATTGTGAGAGTGCTGTTCACTAGCGCCTAAGCCTGGACTATATATGTCGGGGAACTGTGAGACTGCGGTTCTGTAACCCCTAAGCCAGGAGCGGAGACAAGTACAGCAGTCAAGGACAGTGTGACCCGCCTTTATGTCTTGTTTGGGTATATGGTGTCACACCCATGTATTGATAGATTCATCGGCACTCCGACAGCTTCTGTGGCGAAGGGGTAGCGAACGTGATTCCCAATCCGCGAGAGAAATCAGCTGTAAGCATTTGGAAGCTGTCGGTCTTGTGTTGATTTTTAACAATGAGATGAGTGCCGGCCGTTCAGAAAGCAGTACAAACTAGAGAACGTAACATTTCCTAGAAAATCACTGACAGCCATAAAATGGAGAGGTTGACTGCGACGTCGTGCAAAACACCCACACCGATCTCTGTTCATTTCAATCATTCTTTCTCTGAATGTTCTCAAGATGTCTATGACGTTGCTGGTGCCTATACCATCTACACATCAATACTGCTCATCTATACCATCTACACATCAATACCGCTCATCTATACCATCTACACATCAATACTGCTCATCTATACCATCTACACATCAATACTGCTCATCTATACATCTACACATCAATACTGCTCATCTATACCATCTACACATCAATACTGCTCATCTATACATCTACACATCAATACTGCTCATCTATACCATCTACGCATCAATACTGCTCATCTATACATCTACACATCAATACTGCTCATCTATACCATCTACCCATCAATACTGCTCATCTATACCATCTACACATCAATACTGCTCATCTATACCATCTACGCATCAATACTGCTCATCTATACCATCTACACATCAATACTGCTCATCTATACCATCTACACATCAATACTGCTCATCTATACCATCTACACATCAATACTGTCTGAATGTTCTCAAGATGTCAATGACGTTGTTGGTGCCTATACCATCTACACATCAATACTGTCTGTGAATGTTCTCAAGATGTCTACAATCCACAATCTCTGGGTGTGTTTGACTTCTCGTTCTTCTCATTATAAATCTCAGAATGGGGTCTCCGTGGCCGAGATGTTAGCTCGCCCACCTCGCGATCCGAAGGCTGAGGGTTTCTTTCAAGACTCCGTCATCCGGTTCACGAGTGCAATTTTATTGGAGACTCCTGGGGGTCGTTGCTGAAGCTACGAAGTTCGTGCTCCATGCGAGACAGAGCCATATGGGATACAACCCTGCGCCACAATGTAGTCCTCCTGTAACCCAACTTTAATTCTAGTCAGTATTTTAGTCCCGTGAACCATTCAACTATTTGTATGACGTTACCCACTGTCTATTGTATTATACCTGCAGAAAGATACCGAGCCATATGGGATACAACCCTGCGCCACGATGTAGTCCTCCTGCAACCCACCTTTAATTCTAGTCAGTATTTTAGTCCCGTGAACCATTCAACTATTTGTATGACGTTACCCACTGTCTATTGTATTATACCACACTTCAGGTGGTTAGTATGGCCTAATGGATCAGAACGCCTGGTCTGAAACATCCGGTGTGCTGATGCCAAGGTAAGGGATTCAACCTCTACACCGGATAGCTGGACTAAAATGTTGACCTGTCGTCCTTGATTTGGGGACATAACTTACAAGTACCTCTGAAGTCGGAGTGGGTTCGCCAGATGGCGAGAGACACTTATAATAAGAAAGCTAATCCACGTGCAAAATTTACTCCAGTGCTAGTATAAATGTTGTGTGGAGAATCTACTCCAGTGCTAGTATAAATGTTGTGTATGGACTACGATTGAGTTCAAATCGACCGAGTGCCAAAAAAAAAAAAAATTGATACTTATAATAATGTATGTTTGTGTTTTAGATGGCAGTTGTATTACATAGATCAAGAACAGAACATGACAATTGATACAATGGACAGCGTCTGATGAAATAAATCCCTAGCACTGGAGGTCAGACGGGCGCGTTAGCGTAGTTGATAGGGAGCTACACTGAGAATGTCATGGACGCGGCAAGACGAGGGTTCGACCATCTGCTCATCGTCTCTCTAAGTGAAGGAACGAGGTGCCGACTATTGCTCCGTGCATTCTGTCCGGCACAAAGTGATGGTCATATCACATCACTGACCTATAGTTGCGTCCTGTTTCAGGGTGGGGAGGAGGGGAGTTATATTATGTTGTAAAAAATATTCTTGCATTTATAATACGATGGTAAGTTGATAAGTAAGTAACAAATGGCTCTAGAAAAATAACTAAATATGATAACAACTTGAAACCAGTTTATTTGTATACATACATTGTCCCTTTATTACTCAACATAATTTCCACCAACATTGATGCACTTATCCCATCGTTTTATCAGTCCGCCCAAACCGACTGCATAGAACTGCGTGCCCTGGTTTCAAAACCACGTTTTCACTTCACATTCAAATTCGGCTTCATTCACGAAATGTCTCCTGCCAAGCCAAAGTGGGTTTCCTGTTTGTGCTGACACATGATTGTCCCGTAAAGCGGTGCATAGCTGGGTAGAAAAAGTTACGAGGGCGAGTCAATAAGTAATTCACACAGTTCTGTGGGATGGCAGGTAAATGGGAACATGGCACGTTTTCCTATGCAGTCGGTTTGGGAGGACTGATAAATCGATGGGATAAGTGCATAAATGTTGGTGGAAATTATGTTGAGAAATAAAGCTAACAACGTATTTATAAAAATAAACTGGTTTCAAGTTGTTATCATACTAAGTTATTTTTCTACAGCCATTAGTGACTTACTTATCAACTTACCCTCGTACAATCAGTTATTGTTCTACAGCCATTAGTGACTTACTGATCAACTTACCCTCGTACAATCAGTTATTGTTCTACGGCCATTAGTGACTTACTGATCAACTTACCCTCGTACAATCAGTTATTGTTCTACAGCCAGTAGTGACTTACTGATCAACTTACCCTCGTACAATCAGTTATTGTTCTACAGCCATTAGTGACTTACTGATTAACTTACCCTCGTACAATCAGTTATTGTTCTACAGCCATTAGTGACTTACTGATCAACTTACCCTCGTACAATCAGTTATAATATGTAGCAGTGAATCATGCACAGTTGGTAAACAATCAACAACACAAAATCCCTTGAGGTCTTAGAGATGTGGTTTTACAGAAGAACTGAAAATTCCATGGACAGTCAACATGAATAATCTAAATATTTTGAAGGAGGCTATGACACAAAGACAACTTATCACAAACCGTAGACATAGGTTATAACACAAAGACAACTTATCACAAACATCAGACAGAGGTTATGACACAAAGTCAACTTATCACAAACATCAGACAGAGGTTATGACACAAAGACAACTTATCACAAACATCAGACAGAGGCTATGACACAAAGTCAACTTATCACAAACATCAGACAGAGGCTATAACACAAAGTCAACTTATCACAAACATCAGACAGAGGATATGACACAAAGACAACTTATCACAAACATCAGACAGAGGATATGACACAAAGACAACTTATCACAAACATCAGACAGAGGCTATAACGCAAAGTCAACTTATCACAAACATCAGACAGAGGCTATGACACAAAGACAACTTATCACAAACATCAGACAGAGGATATGACACAAAGACAACTTATCACAAACATCAGACAGAGGCTATGACAAAAAGTCAACTTATCACAAACATCAGACAGAGTCTATGACACAAAGACAATTTATCACAAACATCAGACAGAGGCTATGACACAAAGACAACTTATCACAAACATCAGACAGAGGATATGACACAAAGACAATTTATCACAAACATCAGACAGAGGCTATGACACAAAGACAACTTATCACAAACATCAGACAGAGGATATGACACAAAGACAGCTTATCACAAACATCAGACAGAGGCTATGACACAAAGACAATTTATCACAAAAAGCAGACAGAGGATATGACATAAAGACAACATATCACAAACATCAGACAGAGGATATGAAACAAAGACAATGTATCACAAACATCAGACAGAGTCTATGACACAAAGAACATTCATCACAAACATCAGACAGAGGCTATGACACAAAGACAACTTATCACATCAGACAGAGACTATTACACAAAGACAACTTATCACAAACATCAGAAAGAGTCTATGACACAAGACAATTCATCGTAAACATCAGACAGACGCAGTCGCCAAGTTTTTTCCATAATATGAGAAGAGGAAAGCTGGAAAATGTTATGACAACTGGACAGAATTGTGGAAAGAGAAACGGAGGAAGACACCAAGAGAAGATTCTTGTCTTTTGTCATGGCATGGAAATGTGCCAGCTCACGACTTGATATACGCTGTTGGAGATGGCAGATGTGGAGAAGCTTGCTAGCCACGCCAGTCAGCAAGACTCTTGATGATGATGAATGCAGCTTCTATGGAAGCCTAAACAATCACTATGTATGTTTGTAATTTAGCTTTATTTTCAAGTCTCAATCATTACTAAGTATGTTTATGATTTAACTTCTATGGGAGACCAAGTGATCACTTTGAACATTTATTTTGTAACGTCGATGACAGCCTCAATTTCCACTATGTATTAGGAGCATTCATTTGAAATCTGTTCATGCCACACCGCACGTAATTGCGTACGTTGAACATGATCATCTCATAGTCATGTGATAAGTACTGACCAATTAATAAAAGAGCACGTGCTTATCGTCCCATGGTGCATAGGTTCTGTTTCTGACCATTGAGAAAGTGGTCGGGTTGATCCAAAGCCCAAAGAAGCTCAAAGAGCGGTGATTCAGTTTCCTTCATTTCAAGGATGTCGATCAGTGGACATTCATTGAAGAATACAAGGATGTCGATTAGTGGACATTCATCGAAGAATGCAGGTAGCATACAGTAACAAATGTTTGTAGAAGACAACAGTGACAGACTGGGCACGATTGTTTCGGAAAGGGCGTCAGGTCACGACAGATCTTCGACGGCCGGGTCAAGCGCATATTGTTGCAACAGAAAGAGCCATCGCCGAAATTGATGCAGCAGTACAGATGAACCGTTTTCGAAGTATACATTCGCTAGCAAAACAATGTGATGTGTCAATTGGGACAATTTAAAAGGTCATTCATAAGAAACTGCAATATCGGAAGGTGTGTTCACAGTGGGCACCATGGATGTTGACCGACTACCAAAAAGAGGAACGCATGGGATGGTGTTTGAACCACGTGCTGCATTACAGAGTGGAGAGTGATGAATTTCTCTTCCACATAGTGGCAGGCGATGAATCATGGTGTCATCACTTTGAGCAGAGCAGTAAAATAGAGAGCATGCAATGGAAGCATGCTGGATCACCAAAGGCCAAAAAAATCAAGTTACAGGTTTCCGCTGATAAGGTTATGCTGAGCGCATTTTTTGACTTGAATGGCTATTGTTGGCCGACTTTAAATAACATGGTGTCAACATCAACTCTACCCACTTATTGGAAACACTAGACAAGCTGCAAAAAGCCATCAAGAATAAACGACCCAGCATGCTTTCTTGCGGTGTGATTTTGTTGCAAAGATTGTGCAGAAAGCATTTGCTTGGAAGAAGTGGGAAATTCTGCAACATCCAGCCTATAGTCTTGATTTGTCACCATGTGATTTTCACTTGTTCGTTCATTCAGTAGAATGTCCTCTGCAGAACCTCGCTCCCATAACAACCTTCCGGAAAACCTCTCGATCATAAGCAAGATGTCCCACGTCTGATACACCCATCTGGAGATCATCCGCCACATCCTGCACCCATCTTCTCTTTGGCCTTCCTCTTCCTCGCTTCCCAGGCATATACCCCTTTATTATTGTTCTCTCCAAACTTTCATGACGTTTCAAGTGACCAACATATTTCAATTTTCTTTGTTTTATCGTCTTTAATAGCCAACCTTCTTCAATATTCAGCTCTTGAGGTATTGATGCATTTGTTCTTTTCTTTACCCAAGATTATTCTTAGAACTCGTCTGTAACATTTATACTCAAAGGCATTTATGTGCTGTTCAGCTTGTTTAGTAAGTGTCCAGGTCTCACAGGCATATGTTGCAATGGGAAAGATGCGTGCTCTTAAAATTTTTTTTAGTTCTGTCTGTCCCATTCCATAAATTATTCAGTTGTTTTAGTCTTTGAAGAGCAATTGATAGTCATTGTTTAATTTCTTTCATTGTGTCACCCTTGTTGGTAATCAATGACCCAAGATATTCAAAATTGTCCACCACCTCCAATTTTTCATCATTTACATACATTTCTTTCTCCATAGTGGTTTTATCTTTATCATTTGTTCGTACCTCTAAAAAAGCTCTCAAGGGGTAACGATTTCTCATAGATGCAGACGTAATTAATGCGGTAAACACTTGGTTCAGTGAGCAACCATAATCCTGTTTTTGCGGACAGCATTTGCCGCCTACCTAAGCAATGGGATGCTTGCCTAAATGCCTACGGCAACTTCTTCTGACCAACCCATGGTGCATAATTCATTCAAAATGAATGCTTTGTTTAATTCTACCACACCTGTTAATGTTTCTTTCATGCGTTTGTAATAAAGCCATTGGAACGGATTTCAAATGAACGACCCTTATATATTTGTGATTCAACTTCTTAGAGACATTGGAATGGGACAGTAGAATCTATCTGAATCTAAAAGTTGAAAGCTAAGGAAACGGGAGGTGATATTATGGAATATTTCTATTTCTGAAATCCATGGATAAGAAGAAAAGGAGGTCGAGTGGGGTAAACTTTCTGAGTGGAGAACGGTGCAAAGAAAATGATGTCACTGGGAAAGGGATAATACTTATGGAGAATTAAATCCGAGGCAGAAATGGTAGAAACTACAGCAGACAAGCTGTTGAACTAGGAAACTACAGCAGACAGGTTGTTGACTGGGGAAACTACAGAGAAACATATTGCACTCTTATAGATGCAAGGTCAGAAACAGGTTACCACACATTCTGTAGAACACATGAACCTGATCATGTTCTTCACACAGACAACACGGAGTAATAAAATTATAAGTTCTTCTCTTAGTCAACACTGAATAAAAAATTGATCAGTTTATTTTATTGACAACATGACATCTTAAAATTGATCATTCCTTTTATTAGACATGTAAACATAAAATTGATCAGTTCTCACAGACAACATGATATTTAAAAATTGATTAGTTCTTTACATTTAACACATGAAATAATAAAAGTGAGCAGTTCTTCACATAGACAACATGAAAAACACATCATGAAATCATAGAACCAATCGTGCTATTTACATTAACAACACGAAGCCATAGGACCAATATGTTATCCGTAAAAGACAACAGGACATAGTGAAACTTAGTCTTTCATACAGTCAACAAGAAAACATAGAACTGATCACTTGTTTCACATACAAAAATATAAATTAGTGGAACTGATAAGCAAAGAACCTCAATGGCTCGGAACGCTGAAGAAGAAGAAGATAAGCTCTTTACATGACTCCCTTCGAAGAACATCAGATTCATCCTATACATCATTAGTTCTTTTGTCACATACATTTTCATCCTCATCATGTCCTCAATGCCTTGTGTCCAACGTCATATTGATTGACCCCTGCTTCTTCTCCCAGGAAGTATGAGTCTCTGACTGTTCTCTCTAAACCCCTGCCTCTTCTCCCAGGAAGTATGAGTCTCTGACTGTTCTCTCTAAACCACTGCCTCTTCTCCCAGGAAGTATGAGTCTCTGACTGTTCTCTCTAAACCACTGTCTCTTCTCCCAGGAAGTATGAGTCTCTGACTGTTCTCTCTAAACCACTGTCTCTTCTCCCAGGAAGTATGAGTCTCTGACTGTTCTCTCTAAACCACTGTCTCTTCTCCCAGGAAGTATGAGTCTCTGACTGTTCTCTCTAAACCACTGCCTCTTCTCCCAGGAAGTATGAGTCTCTGACTGTTCTCTCTAAACCACTGTCTCTTCTCCCAGTAAGTATGAGTCTCTGACTGTTCTCTATAAAAAAAACCACTGCCTCTTCTCCCAGGAAGTATGAGTCTCTGACTGTTCTCTAAACCACTGTCTCTTCTCCCAGGAAGTATGAGTCTCTGACTGTTCTATCTAAACCACTGTCTCTTCTCCCAGGAAGTATGAGTCTCTGACTGTTCTCTCTAAACCACTGTCTCTTCTCCCAGGAAGTATGAGTCTCTGACTGTTCTCTCTAAACCACTATCTCTTCTCCCAGGAAGTATGAGTCTCTGACTGTTCTCTCTAAACCACTGCCTCTTCTCCCAGGAAGTATGAGTCTCTGACTGTTCTCTCTAAACCACTGTCTCTTCTCCCAGTAAGTATGAGTCTCTGACTGTTCTCTATAAAAAAAACCACTGCCTCTTCTCCCAGGAAGTATGAGTCTCTGACTGTTCTCTCTAAACCACTGTCTCTTCTCCCAGTAAGTATGAGTCTCTGACTGTTCTCTATAAAAAAAACCACTGCCTCTTCTCCCAGGAAGTATGAGTCTCTGACTGTTCTCTCTAAACCACTGTCTCTTCTCCCAGGAAGTATGAGTCTCTGACTGTTCTCTCTAAACCCCTGCCTCTTTTCCCAGGAATTATGAGTCTCTGACTGTTCTCTCTAAACCCCTGCCTCTTCTCCCAGGAAGTATGAGTCTCTGACTGTTCTCTCTAAACCCCTGCCTCTTCTCCCAGGAAGTATGAGTCTCTGACTGTTCTCTCTAAACCCCTGCCTCTTCTCCCAGGAAGTATGAGTCTCTGACTGTTCTCTCTAAACCCCTGCCTCTTCTCCCAGGAAGTATGAGTCTCTGACTGTTCTCTCTAAACCACTGCCAGGTTTAACATGGTCAAAGTATTTCAGTTTCTGAGACATTGATTGGTTGATTGATCTTTATTTTCAAAGCGTTACAAATTGGGCATGCAGGCCCGTCTTACATTCGGCCCTTCCTATCACTCATCTTTCATTCATCAATAGTGCATGATATTCACACAGGAAAAGTAACATTGTCAAATGAATATTGTAAACATAAACAATCCATATTACCATGAGACAAATCCCCCACCCACCACACATATATTCCCCCATCTTGCCAACCACACACACATCCACCACCCATCCCCCATCCACTCACCCACCCACCCACTCAGCCAAACACACATTCCCCAACCCACACACACCCACCCGCACACATCCTCCACCCATATACTCATCCCTCAACCACTCACACCCACACATCCCCCACCCACCCATCACACATAAATCCCCCATCTACCCACCCACACTCACAAACCCCAACCACCCAGCCAATCAGACACACCCCACTCACATCCCACCACACCTCCCCCACACACCCTATCCATATACACATCCCCACTCATACCTCCCCATTCACCCACACATCCTCCCACCTAAAATCACCCTCACCACCCACCCACACACTCCAACATCCATTCCCCTACACCCATCACACGCTAATACCCAACCCACACACGTCCCCCACACAAACACCCAACTCAAACATCTCCCACCCACACATACATTCCTCACCCACAACACATCCCTTTACCAACTCACACATATACCGACCCACTCGCACATTCCTCACTCATACCCACATCACCCCCACCAACACATACATCCCCCACACAGACACATCATCACATACATGATGCCTCACATAATCATTGAAACTAGTATGACCAAACTCCCACATTTACACACACATACACTGATGGTTGTTGTGAGTATTCTCGCAAAAATTGTAAAAAAGTTAGAAAAAATTGTACATATACATTGTGTAATGTAAAAAATAGTGATGAAATTCAACTCTGTCTTTTCTCTCTCTCTACCTCTTACACACACACACCCACTTACTCTCTCTCACTCACTCTACATCACTGCCCGAGTGTCGATTGTCCTATAACAATATGGGTCTAGAACCACATCACTGCCCGAGTGTCGATTGTCCTATAACAATATGGGTCTAGAACCACATCACTGCCCGAGTGTCGATTGTCCTATAACAATATGGG
The DNA here is from genome assembly GCA_963921405.1 of Cepaea hortensis. Classification (NCBI taxonomy): domain Eukaryota; kingdom Metazoa; phylum Mollusca; class Gastropoda; order Stylommatophora; family Helicidae; genus Cepaea; species Cepaea hortensis. The sequence goes on from OY992891.1 coordinate 20,757,570, forward strand.
TCTAGAAGCACATCACTGCCAGAGTGTCGATTGTCCTATAACAATATGGGTCTAGAACCTCGTTCCCATGTTTGTATAGACCAAGCACATGTTTGTATAGACCAGACTTAAGGCACATAGCGTTGCTGGACATGTTTGTATAGACCAGACACGTGTTTGTCTAGACCAGACACATGTTTGTATAGACCAGACACATGTTTGTATAGACCAGACACATGTTTGTATAGACCAGACTTAAGCCATGTCACGTTGCTGGACACATGTTTGTATAGACCAGACACATGTTTGTATAAACCAGACACATGTTTGTATAAACCAGACATGATTGTATAGACCAGAAACATGTTTGCATAGACCAGATGACACCCGGGGGATGATGTGTTCAGTGTCACACCGGCCGCCTTTACTTCCCAAGATATTTCCTGTAACCATTTTGGGCTGGGTCGACCTGTGAACTGTGGTCAATTTTAAAAATTCGAATCCGCCCTCCTGCATTTCAAACCCCTGACCACCAGTGCGGCAGGCAAGTGTCTAGCCACTGGGTTAACGCGGCTACCATGTCACAGAACTCATCCCAATAGAAAACATGAAAAGGTAACTGTTTTGTAATAATCCTTCTCTATTTGGTCCACACGTAAAAACAACATGTCACCAGCTTTCATATCAACAACACCAACATCACAAGAGGTTGTTCCTTTCTGAACAGTTGAACTCAGACACACTTCAGCATCAATCCCTTGATCCAGACTTTGCTGGTATTGGACACTAACACGCACATGTTCGTTCTCTGAGAGCAATAATGAAATAGATGCCACATAGAGTCCATCAACTGGAGCTGTGAATATCCCGGTGCTTTCATTAAAGTGCTGGCCAACATTGCAGTTCGTTGTCTCGTACTGTCTTATTATATTTTTATCAGCATTTTCGTTTGTAAGCCACATCCAAGCAGTAAATCCACATCTAGTTCCTGGAGATTTCACTTTTGTAAAAGAATCAACACATGTGTTCTCTCCATTTCAATCTCTTGTAAACAACACAAATACAATGTCTAATTATACTAATGCTAACTATCATCATCATCAGCATAATCATCAAATCTCTTGTCAGGTGGTATGGGTGAAAATACTATACTATTCACATTTCGCGATGTCAAGAGAATGGAATGTATCAATGAGTGGGGTCATTTTATTCCATGCATTGATGAAAGACTGTCATGAAATATCTCACTCTATCTTCTTTTACATCTGTATCCATCTATCTATCCAGTTGTTACATTATGTTTAAGGTATACAATAGAGCATGTTGAAACAACTGTATCTTCTGCCCTGTATCCTCCATTTGAATACCGGCCTGAACATGACTCATACCTCATACCATTATCTGTGAACATGACTCATACCTCATACCATTATCTGAGAACATTACTCATACCTCATACCGTTATCTGAGAACATGACGCATACCTCATACCATTATCTGAGAACATTACTCATACCTCATACCATTATCTGAGAACATTACTCATACCTCATACCATTATCTGAGAACATGACTCATACCTCATACCATTATCTGAGAACATTACTCATACCTCATACCATTATCTGAGAACATGACTCATACCTCATACCATTATCTGAGAACATTACTCATACCTCATACCATTATATGAGAACATGACTCATACCTCATACCATTATCTGAGAACATGACTCATACCTCATACCATTATCTGAGAACATTACTCATACCTCATACCATTATCTGAGAACATGACTCATACCTCATACCATTATCTGAGAACATTACTCATACCATTATCTGAGAACATGACTCATACCTCATACCATTATCTGAGAACATGACTCATACCTCATACCATTATCTGAGAACATGACTCATACCTCATACCATTATCTGAGAACATTACTCATACCTCATACCATTATCTAAGAACATGACTCATACCTCATACCATTATCTGAGAACATTACTCATACCTCATACCATTATCTGAGAACATTACTCATACCTCATACCATTATCTGAGAAAATTACTCATACCTCATACCATTATCTGATAACTATTCGTCTCTTTGTAGTTCACACATGAATACAGCACACCACCAGCATTCGTGGTAACAACAGCCACGCCACAAGTGGTTGTGTGTTTCGTGGCAGCTGAACACTCATACATTTGGTTACTTAATGGTTGATACAGACATTGCTTGTATTTGACAACATCATTCAATTCACGCACTCGAAGAGACATAATGATATAGATGCCACATAGAGTCCATTAAATGGAGCTATGAATATCTCTCTGTTTGCGTTAAAGCTGTCGCCAAAATTAGAGTTCTTTATTATATATTGTCTTATACTGTCTGCAGGGTCTTCATCTGTGATCCACGATTCAGCACTAAATCCACAGCTACTTCTTCAAGATTTGAGTTCTGTAAAAGAATCAACACAAACTCTCTCCCCATTGCAATCACTTGATGAAACAACAACACTGCTGAACAAAGCCATTGCTAGCTATTATCATCAGCATTACATGTCTCGCATTGGACATGGGTGATCACACTTCTCTACAGAATGTATGCATCCCTGAGCTCACATGTGTCAACGCCATGATTATATTCTGTCACGTGATGATATTTGTCCATACAAAAATGTTCTGTAGCAGGAAGTTGCTGTGGGTATGTGAAGTGCTGGTCCCATCACATGAGTGGCCTGAGTGCACAGAGGTATGTGAAGTGCTGGGAAAATCACATGTGTGGCCTGAGTGCACGTAGGTATGTGAAGTGCTGGGACCATCACATGTGTGGCCTTAGTGCACAGAGGTATGTGTGAAGTGCTGGGACCATCACATGAGTGGTCTGAGTGCAGGGAGGTATATGAAGTACTGGGACCATCACATGTGTGGCCTGAGTGCATGGAGGTATGTGAAGTGCTGGGACCATCACATGTATGGCCTGAGTGCATGGAGGTATGTGAAGTACTGGGACCATCACATGTGTGGCCTGAGTGCATGGAGGTATGTGAAGTGCTGGGACCATCACAAGGTTGTCCTGAGTGCACGGAGGTATGTGAAGTACTGGGACCATCACAAGGTTGTCCTGAGTGCACGGAGGCATGTGAAGTGCTGGGATGATCACATGTGTGGCCTGAGTGCACAGAGGTATGTGAAGTGCTGGGACCATCACATGTGTGACCTGACTGCACGGAGGAATGTGCATTGTCCTTTGCTGGACATTGCGATCAACCCTACACCTCAGGTTGATTTACTAGGTAAGTTTATGTTCTGTAGTTTGCCATTGCTTTCTGAATGGGAAGTCAACATTGTAGTCCAAATGAGCCCTGAACACCGCCGTCAACGCACCGGAAGTTTAAGCTTAAGAGCTTTAAGTCTCGGGGCCTTCTACACCAGCCCCATTAACATATCTATAAATATAAACAAAGGTCAGTGGGGGGTCATGATAGTCAATGTATGCTTCAGACCAGACACCTGAACAACAAATAGAAGAAGAAGAAGAAGAAGAAGAAGAAGAAGAAGAAGAAGAAGAAGAAGAAGAAGAAGAAGAAGAAGAAGAGAACAACAACAACAACAATGCAGAGATATATGTATAGAAAATGTGAGAGTTACCTAATTGTTGTAATCTCGGGGACATAACTGCTACCTCCTGGATTAACTGGGACAGCTGCAAAAGTAACATACATGTTAGACTATACTATACAATACTATACTATACTATAAAAAAGGCATAATAACTACAATCCATGACAGTACCAAATGTGACTGATCAGACCAATTGCGCTTTAAATGTTCAACCCCAATGGATGCATGTGAAGACATGGTCATTTCCACTATCATGCACCATCTGACGTCTCACTCGCTCAGTGTGTGACCTATCTGCAATAATTGTCTCCTTTGTCTTTATTCAATTTCTGATATTTGCCCTCCATGAAACACGTTCAGCGGTGACTTGCTCCCAGTGTGGATTATCAATGCCTGTATCAATCATGTCCTGCTTACGAACATCTTTGTATCGTAGTAGAGACCGACCCTGAGATCTTTACCCATCTGTAATTCACCAAAAAAGATGTCCTTTGGTATTTTACCATCATCCATCCTCCTAACATGTCCTATCTATATAAGTCTACGAAGACTGAGCATGGAATAAACCGCCACACAACTCAATCTTTCCAACACTTCAGTATTTGTGATTTTGTATTGCCACTTAATACCAAGTATTCTTCGCAGAAATGCATATAAAAGCTGTTTAAACGTTTCTCTTGGTGTGAGTAAGTTGTCCAGGTTTCACTGCCATAAAGAAGAGTAGTAAGGACACAGGCTTGATAGACAAGGACTTTTGTTTTGGCAGTCAGCTTCTTGTTCTCCCAGACTTTTTGTTAAACTGCTCATTGTTGTTGTTTCCTTACCAATCCTGATGTTGATTTTATGATCTAGCGATAATTTACTGTTTATCTCTGATCCTAGATATGTTCAGTGGTCTACTATCTCTAGTTCGGCGTCGTCAATAAAGATTGATGGTACCCCATGTGCACCTTGTGACATAATTTGTGTCTTCTTCCTAATCCATCATCATCAAGTGCCATGCTGGCTGGCGTACATGTTCATGACTCTATACATATCCCGGTCTTTGGTTTTCTGAATCAACTCAGATGTTGATATTCCTCCATGCCTCAATCAATCCACCATCATTTCTCTTGGTCTGCCTCTGCCTCTCTTTCCCTCGATCTTTCCAGTTGTCATGATGTTCTCCAATGCCTCTCTTCTCATCACGTGACCAAAAAAAGCTGTTTGTCCTCTTTCGTATTGCTGTATACAATGTTCTATTTTCATTAGCCTCATTGAGGCAGTCGTTGTTAGTTACTCTGGCAGTCCAAGGAATTCCACACCTCTGTTGCTTCCAATCTCTTTCTAATTTGTTCATTTACATTCCAAGATTCACAGCCATACAGCAAAACGGGTTCTATATAGCTCTTCAGCACTCTCTTTCTTACATTCAATGGCAGCGAATTATTGCATAAAATAGCCTTCATTTTCTTAAGTGCAACCTTTGCTTGCCCTATTCTGCTCCTAATGTCAGTTGTGCATCTTCCATCTGATGTTATAATTGCCCCTTGATATTTAAAACTATCCACTTGGCGAAGAACTGTCCCTTCTATCTCTATTTCACATTTGAGTGTCACCTTTTTCTTTGATATCACCATTGTTACTGTTTTCTTGATATTCAAGGAGAGTCCTATCTTTGCACTCTGTTTCTACAATGTCCAAAAATTGTTGTAGATCTTTTGCATTATCCGTCATCAATACTGTGACATCTGCATAGCGTATATTGTTTATATTATAACCTCCGAATATTATTCTTGGCTTCTCTTGTATCTCTCTCATTATTACTTCGCTATAGAGGGAGAAGAGATCCGGTGACAAAACACATTCCTGTCATACTCCCAGTCCTATTTCATTATTTCCTCCTTTATTTCAGATTTTAATTGCTGCTACTTGGTTCCAATAAATATTTTCTCAGTATTCTGAGATCTTTTCCATCAATGATAATATCTTCCAACATTTTAATCATTTCATCATGTTTTACTTTATCAAATACCTTAGTATAATCAAAGAAGCACAGAAATATGTCTTTCTGTGTCTCTATTGATCTTTCTAACAGTGTCTGCAATGTTTATATTGCATTGTTTATATCCTTTCCTTCCACAAATCCATAATGTCTTCACCAATTTCCATTTATTTATTTTACTGTCTTGTTCTTCTCATTATAATTCTGAGTAGAAGCTTAGTGACATGGTTTATGAGGTTAATCGTACGAAAATCTTCGCGTTCAATTGCTCCTGGTCTTTTTGGTATAGCTAAAAATACAGATTTCAGCATATCGCTTGGTAGATATCCACCTCTGTAATATCATTCAACATTTTGGTTAATATATCCATTCCAAATTATCCCAATACTTCTAATTCTTCTATTGTGATTCCATCTGGCCCAACTGTTTTTCCTTTCATCATGTGTTAATTGTTAAAACAAATTCATTACAAGAAATGGGGAATGCAGATAGTAGACATGGTAATTCTTCCTCAGAGTGGGTCGTCATTGCAGCATCATCTGCAAAATGCAACTCTCTGATCAGTACCCACCTAATTTTGGTCTTGGCCTTCAATCTCTGAGCATTGTAGAGGCCGCCATCTGAGCGTGGGTGAATGTATATACCACCATCCTGATCACGAAGGGCATATATATTTCAATAGAAGTAAAATGTAAATTCCAAAGAGGATGGGAGAAAGTACACAACCTTGCTTAACTCCACTCAAGATTTCAAACTCATCCGAAGTTGTACCACCACATTCGATTATACCCTTCGCGCCTGTATGGAACGATTCCACAATGGACAGAAGAGTTGGCGGGCTCTCCGTAGCACAAACCTTGGGCTGCATTGTAGGGACCATGCATTGCCCATGCAGCACGAATCACTCTCATGGCCTGACTTGCTTACTCCAGAGGAAAGGTAACACGAATACAAGACAAGCTGCAGAAGCTGCAGGATCAGCAAAGTAATGCTCTAACTGTCCACCTGTCAGAGCTTCGATCCTAGACCAGTTGCCGACCAAGCTGCCCTACCATGACATTTAGTCTTTAGGTTTTATTTCCTCGCCCTAGAGTTATACTATACTATACTATACTATACTGTGCTGTACTGTACTGTACTGTACATGTGGTACAGTGTCTAGCACTTTTGCCGACTGGATCATTTACGCACTCTCACAGTTATGCATCCACTCAATAACACAAATACAGACCCCCCTCGCATACACATATACTAACTCACAATCGTACACTCACTAATACAAGTTTACTGATACATAATACTCTCTCTTTCTCTGATACTAATGCTTCCGGTACAATGGCGACAAAATGAAGCGTTACTTTTCGGAGGGACGCTATTTAGTGTTATCCTTTGGATTTCGTGTGATTTCCTATGGATTACATGTGAATAGTGTTTTCCTGTGGATTATGTGATGTTATTTTGTGTTCCTTTTATTGGAAGTTTTCAAAAGAAGCCACGGAAGGCAGGTGGTGGATGAAATTTTGAGGGCAGCCGACAGATATTGTGGGTCATGGCCTCGAGCTTCACGACAGCAGGCAGAGGAACTCTTCTTGAGTCAATGGCTGCGGTCTCCGACCAGTAAGGTCACTGCCATAGAGGAAAGCAACGGCAAACTACCTCTTTAAAAGTGCCTAGTATATCATGATTCGCTTAAAGACTGATCATCGCAAGACAAGGACAGAGACGTTAAAATTAGCAACTTGGAACGTTAGGACGTTAAACAACGACTGAACATTAGAGAACATAAAACAAGAAATTGAAAGGGAAAAAATTAATATTTTAGGTATGTGCGAAACGAGATGGACAGGAGCAGGCATCAAGATAGAGGAAGATTTCAAGATTATTTATTCTGGAGGTGAAGATCGTCATAGAGGAGTGGCAATTATTTTGGACCGGAAAACAGCAAAATCTGTTCAAGGATATTGGGCCGTGTCGGACAGAGTTCTACTAGTTAAATTAAGTGGCAGACCTTTTAGCATAAATATTATTCAAGTATATGCCCCAACAGGAGAATCCAGTGAATATAGTGTAGAAGAATTTTATAATGACATAGAGTCTGCCTTAAAGAAATGTAAAAATTCAAAAATAAACATCATAATAGGGGACTTCAATGCAAAAGTAGGAAATCAAGGGGATAGATACACAGTAGGAAACTATGGTTTAGGAGAGAGAAATGAAAGAGGATACAGACTCGTAGAGTGGGCAAAGAACAGGAATTGATTGTAGGAAACACCTGATTCAAGCAACACCCTAGAAGATTATGGACATGGAGAAGTCCTGATAGAAGGATTAGAAACCAGATTGACTACATTCTGATTAGCAGAAGATTTAGAAACGTATCAACACTAACAAAAACAGTTCCCAGTGCTGATTGTTATTGTGACCACAGATTACTCACAGGAACATTGAGGATAAAGTTGAAGAAAGTCAAGTATATAACAGGAAACACTAAATATGATTTGTGTACATTGAGTAATGACAATGAAATACAAAACAAATTCAACATAGAAGTACAGAACAGATTTGAAATTTTGTCTGATCTAGAGATCCTATTTCAGGATGTGGATGATCAATGGGAAACGTTGAAGAATTCAATCAATGTGGCTGCAGAAACAACTATTCCAAAATTAAAGAAGGTGGGTCTTAAGAAATGAATGACTGAAGAAATTTTACACCTCATGGAAACAAGAAGACTCAACAAAAATAATTCTGTCAAATATGAAGAAATTCACAGACAAGTCAGAATATTATGTAAAGAGGCAAAAGAAGCATGGCTTGAGGAAAAGTGCTTAGAAATTGAAAACCAACACAACAGTCAAAATACCAAATTACTGCAAAAAAGAATTCAGGAACTTACTAATAAAAGAACAAGTACATCAACAGGGTATCTAAAAACTGAAGATGGCAAAATCATAATAGAAAAAGACCAGATTCTACATGTATGGACAGATTATGTGAAACACACAGAGACGAACAGTATGATATTAGATTTAATAATGAAAGACCGCCAATTTTGGAGATGGAGGTTCGAAATGTTCTTAAGCATATGAAAGCTGACAAGGCCCCCGGTGCAGATAACATCACAACAGAAATGATTAAAGCTTTAGAAGAATTTGGACTAGAGCAAGTCACCAGACTGATGAACACATTATATGATACTGGAGATATACTTCCTGAATTATGTAACTCTGTATTTATTGCAATCCCAAAGAAATAAGGAACCTTGGAATGTGATCAACATAGAACAATTAGTATAATGAGTCACATCACAAAGATTTTGCTAAGAATTATCATGCAAAGAGTGAGGAAGAAGATACAACCTGAAATAAGAGAAGAACAATGTGGGTTTGTAGAAGGAAAGGGTACAGTAAATGCTGTGTATATGCTGCGAACAGTTATTGAACGTGCTATAGAAGTAAACAAGGCTATACTGCCACATGGCGGTCACGCACACCATAGAAGATGCATAAGGATATTCCCAAATGTATGAATAGATAAACGGGATCATGGAATCTAAGGCCGACATGAGCATCATCAGAGCATGGCAACGGCAGATGCTGCGAGATAGCCGATCGAAGAGCTTGTGTTTTCAGAAGGGCTTTGTGAAGGTGACGCCTGGAGGCCATCATTTCGGAATGAAACAGCTGGAAGACAGGGGAGGAATTTATTGAGGAGACAACGGTGAATGGATCGGGAATACACCTGGACGGAATTTCCATGTTCAAGCGGAATGACGATGAACAATAGGGACTCAAGGGCGACGAGCTGGTCTGGGAGCTCGGAGGTGGAGAGATATATGTAGGTGCCGACCCTGTGATTAAGGATCAACCTATATTTCTGCCAGAATATTTTCTGCATGCCAGTTGACGGAATAAATGTCTTCAAATCGTTCGCTCGACTTGAGTGTGCCCTGTGTTCAAATAGGGTTTGTTATTCTGATTCTTGTTAACGAGTTCGATGTTCAACCCTTTGAATCTCCAGTACAGTTGGATTTAGAGGACAGGCACACTGAGACATGTGGGGGCAGGTTCTGGACACTGTTTGTTTATAAACATAAGTTCCCGCCAGTTCTAAAAGCTGTTCATAAAGAAATACGCACCAGCGACGCAGTTCACACCGTGCTACACACAAAATCGGACATCATACAACATGGAGTGACTGTAGCGGATCAGCGAAGGTAAATTCCAACGTCAAAGTTCTACAGAATTATCGCAGTAAGTTGGAAACTGATAATTAGAAAAACGGTGCAAATAGAACACAGAGTAATAATTACATCATTGCGTAAAAGAACAATATATGCACCGCCACGCACGAAACAGCACTAGTTGAAATAACATTGCGTGTTGAGATATTTGACTGTTTATATTTGTAACTAACATATTAAGACTCTATAAATGTTAGAAGAACATTATATTTAATGAGAATCCATGAAATTAATAGCGTTAATATTATCAGGGAGCAAAACTTGGACAGTGGAGACAAGTCATATGATTCGTTTGAGTATATAGTCGACAGGGAGGAGGCTGAAAGCAATTATAGTAGGCAGTGAGCTCATGTTGAACACTGCGCTGTCACATTAATCTATTAATAGATTGCTGTGTTAATTGTTGTATACTACTCCACATTATCATACCGAATATGACAACTGTGAGGAGCATGGGTCACCAGTGAATTCCGGAGGTACATTATTATAATCTGTGGATATTACCTCATATTGATTGATCTCCACATAACCCTCTCAGGACATTGTTCCTCACTGATACTGCTCTTCACAATATTCACTTACGCCACATTCACGATGTCAACAATGGCTGCTCGAGGGATTATGATGCCGGTATAGGATACTAGACGCAGGAATTTTATTTTTTACACGTTGCGCTACCATACCAAGTGAGTCAAGGAATTAACAACGAAATTTCAGGCATCGCCGTCAGTATCACTGACTTTTTAATCCCTGAAACACCATTTCACTTATCTCACGGTGACAGTTTGTTATACTAGAATGACACCTCACTAGCATCAACGGACACGAAGTTGCGTCACAGAATATTGTTGTCTACATTACACATGGGACATTATGGATGTTGTATCCGGACATTGGAGCTGTAATCTACTCATTACCACATCAAGAGTCGACGGGACACTACATTAACACGAGTCGGATCGACAGGAAGTATTTCGAGCGTGATACGAAAGTGAGTCACGCATAACTGAACTCGACATTCGTTGGAGGACTTACTTCCGAGGCCCGCATCAAACACTCATCGTCCAGCCTAGCATCAGAATATGGCTGTTACATTGCATCAAGGTTCAACGTACACGCCCTAACCAATCACGATTACGCATGGGTTGGTCACGGATCACGTGATCCGGGGCGGAGTGCAAGTTCATTGTACTCTCGTGAGAGTTTATAAGCAAGTTTTCTAACATACAGTCGTGCTTATCGGATATCCATCCATCCATCATGTGCCATGCCGGTAAGCGTGGGCGGTCATGTTCTGCCATCTCACCCGATCACCAGAGTCGTGGATCAGCTCCGTGTTTCTGTCTCGACTATGCCACAAGGCCAAGCCATCCAGGTACTTGCTTCTAGGTCTTCCCCTTGGTCTGTTCCCCTCGATCTTACCAGTTGTCACCAAATTCTCCAATCCATTTCTTCTCATAACATGTCCAAAAAATTTTGACTGTCTACGTCTAATTTCTCTAATCAATTTACGATCTTCATTTGTTTCTTGAAGGACTTGTTCATTGGTCTTTCTGGCTGTCCATGGTATTCTTTGCATTTTCCTCAGAAACCACATCTCTACAGCCATCAGATGTTTTCCAGCCTGACTGCTCATTGTCCACGCTTCACATCCATACAAAAGTACAGGCTCAATGTAGCATCTCAACACACTCTTTCTCGTTTCAATTGACATCTTTTTATTGGTCAATATGTTTTTCATCTTGCTAAAGGCTACTTTTGCCATGGCGATTCTTGTTCTAATCTCTTCAAGGCATCTCCCATCAGATGTTATTACTGTTCCGAGATAATTGTACCTGCTCACTTGTTGAAGAATATTCCCATTTACTTGTATATTACATTGTGGTATTTCGTCCTTCCTAGTGACGACCATAATCTGTGTCTTTTTACAATTTAATTCTAACCCTAGTTGTTCACTGTGTGTCACAATCGCATCTACTAAATTTTGCAGGTCCTGTTCATTGTCTGCAATCAAGACTGTATCATCTGCATATCTAATGTTATTGATGCATCGTCCCCCAATGTTGATTCCTTCCATATCTTCAATATTTCTGAAAATACTTTCACTGTACAGGGAAAACAGATCTGGAGACATTACACATCCCTGTCTCACACCCCTTTTAATAGGCTGATATTGGCTTACTTCATTATCAACTCTTATGGCAGCTTGTTGTTTCCAATATATGTTTTTTACAAGTCTAAGATCTTTTCCATCAATTTGTAGATCTTCAAGCATCCTTATCATGTTGACATGTCTCACTTTATCAAAAGCCTTTGTGTAGTCAATAAAGCAAAGGTGTAGATCTTTGTTTACTTCTATAGAACGTTCGATTATGTTTCTCAGTATATACACAGCATTTACTGTACCCTTGCCTTCCACAAACCCACATTGTTCTTCTCCTATTTCAGGTTGTATTTTCCTCCTAACTCTTTGCATGATAATTCTTAGCAAAATCTTCGTGATGTGACTCATTATACTAATTGTTCGATGTTGATCACATTCCAAGGCTCCTGATTTCTTTAGGATTGCAATAAATACAGAATTACATAACTCCTGAGGTATATTTCCAGTATCATATATTGTATTAAGCAGACTGGTAACTTGATCTATTTCATATTCTTCTAAAGCATTAATCATTTCTGTTGTGACGCTGTCTGAACCGGGGGTCTTGCCAGATTTCATATGGTTAAGAGCATTCTGAACCTCCATCTTCAAAATTGCTGGTCCTTCATTATTATTTTGAACATCATACTGTTCGTCTCTGTTGTCGTCATACAGGTTTTTCACGTAATCTGACCATTCATGTAATATCTGATCTTTTTCTATTATGACTCTTCCATCTTTTGTCTTTAGGCAGCCTGCTGATGTACGTGTTCTTTGATTAGTAAGCTCCTGAATTCTTTTGTGCATTAGGTTCGCATTGTTACTGTTGTGTTGTTTTTCAATTTCTCTGCAATTTTTCTCAAGCCATGTTTCTTTTGCCTCCTTACATAAGGTTCTCACTTTTCTGTGAATTTCTTCATATTTGGCAGGATTATTTTTGTTCTGTCTTCTTGTTTCCATTAGTTGTAAAATTTCTTCAGTCATCCATGTCTTACGGCCCACTTTCTTTACTTTTGGAATAGTTTTTTCTGCTGCGCAACTGATTGAATTCTTCATCGTTTCCCATTGATCATCTACATCTTGAAACAGGATCTCTAGATCAGACAATATATCAAATTTGTTCTTTACTTCTATGTTAAAATTATCTTGTATTTCTTTGTCAGTTTTCAATTTGCACCAGTCATATTTAGGGTTTCCTGCTGTATACTTGACTTTCTTTAACTTTACCCTCAATGTGCCTGTAATTAATCTGTGATCACTGTAACAGTCTGCATTTGGAACTGTTTTTACGACTGTTAACGCATTTCGAAACCTTTTGCTAATCAGGATGTAATCTATCTGGTTTTTAATCCTGCTGTCTGGACTCCTCCATGTCCATAATCTTCTAGGATGCTGTTTAAACCAGGTGTTTCCTACAACCATTTCTTGTTCTTTTGCCCATTCTACAAGTCTGTATCCTCTTTCATTTCTCTCTCCCAAACCATGGTTGCCTACACTGCATCCATCGCCTTGCTGTCCTATTTTTGCGTTGAAATCACCCATTATGATATTTATTTCTGATTTTTTGCAGTTCTTCAAAGCAGACTCCACGTCATTATAAAATTCCTCTATGCTTTCTTCACTGCTTTCACTTGTTGGGGCATATACTTGAATGACATTTATTTTAAAAGGTCTTCCGTTTAATTTTACTAATAGGACTCTGTCTGACACAGCATGATATCCTTTGACAGAATTTGATGTTTGCTTATCTAATATAATGGCTACACCTCTTTGCTGTTCTTCTCCCCCAGAGTAAATAATCTTACAATCCTCTCCTGTCCTTATCCCTGCTCCTTTCCATCTCGTTTCCGATATTCCTAATATGTTAATCTTCTCTCTCTTCATTTCTTTTTTGATGTTTTCTAACTTTCCATCTGCATTCATTGTTCTAACGTTCCAAGTTCCCACTTTCAATGATATTAATCTGTTGCACCTAGTAGCCTGTTGACGGTCTGGAGTCACCTGGTGCGCATGACTATCCCTACCGGGCGAGGTTGCTCCTATGGAGCACCCATTTACGCCGTTTCTCTGATTATCGATGATTTCACACAACATGATTTTCTTGGCATGTGTAAAGAAGGTAGTTTGCCATTGCTTTCCTTCCTAGCAGTGACCATACTGGTCAGTGACCGTAGCCATTGTCTCCTCAAAAAAGAGATCCTCTGCCTACCGTCGTGAAGGTGGAGACCATAACCTACAACTATCTGTTGGCTGCTCTCCATCTTCATCCACCACCTGCACCCATGGCTTCACGTAACCCTGATCGGGGGGCTAAACGGGTACTCCACCTTGCCCAAGGGTGTCCCGTAGGCTAGCGGAGGGAAGGAGGCGCCTTACTTCTCCTTTGATAGGGGATACCCCTACCCCGCTACCCCGTATCGGATATACTGACCAACATACCCACAACTGCATACGATATTCAACATAGTTGGTCACTAATTGGCACTGATACTATATTATCGAGCGACGGAAATTATATCGACAGGCAGGAGAGGCGAAAAAAGGCCAGTACATTTTGTTTGTTATAAATTGATATGCCATTAATTTCTAAGAAGGCTATTTATAATTTTTGTGGGCGGTTGGAAGGGCCTTGATGAGCTAATTGAGATTATTACTTGATTGGTTCATGAAGTGATTTGTGTTTTGATAGTCGCCAGGTCATCACGAATTAATTTTTTGTTTTGATCTTGCGGGCGTCACCACAATACTATTGTCTTGTCATAACTGTAGTAGTATAGTATGTGCGTTACCCGTCAAAAAGGTGGATAAAAATTTGTTATTGTTTGTAAACAGTAAGATGTATTCACGTCACTCGTCATTCGTCTTTTATGATTGTTAGTTGTCTTGCGTTGCATATATATTGCATATTGGATATATTTCTTCATATTTATTTCTCTAGTTTATATTTATTTCGTTCATTATAGAGATATTTGATTGATTTTTTTTTGTGGTGGTCGAATTGACACTACAAATTTAATTGAGTTATATTTACTCAATTGTGATACAACATTTACCTTACTATCTGAGTGATAGTTATCTGAGACAATATTACGATTTTGTCGATTCTTTTCTTCTTTTGCCTACGTCCATATTTATTTCAGCCAGATAGCTCATTTTACAGGTAGGACATTAGGACAAGATGTCGACACTGCAACATTTCATCGAGTTGGGTGAGAAGACTGGTTTAACCGGTGCAGAACTTCGAAATTGGGCAAGTGAGCAACAGAAGCGTGACAAGGAGGATCGACAATTTCAACTTGCAGCAGAGAAGGAAGCTAGACAACTACAGGGTACACGTGAGAAGGAGGAACGACAGGAAAGACTGGCATCAGAAAAGCAAGCTAAACAACTTGAGAGAGAACTGAAAGAAAAAGAGATGGCGATCAGACAAAGTGAGATAATTTTGGAACGCGAACGAATGGAGTCTAGAGAAAAAGAATTAAATGTGGAAAAAGAGAAGTTAATGATAGAGATACAAATAAAGGAGAAACAGATGGCTGCAGAAACGGAATTGAAGATAAAGCAAATGGCTGCAGAAGCGGAACTTAAGGAAAAACAAATGGCTACAGAGGCAGATTTGAAGATGAAACAAATTGTTGATGAAGCAGAACTTAAAGAGAAACAATTGGCTTTTGATAGGGAAAGACTTGCTACAGAAACACTCTGGAGGGACAAGGAGGTTGAAGGTAACCTAAGGGTCAAGACGCTTGAGATGGAACGTGGAGCTGAAATCGAACGAGAGAAAATGCTGGCTAAGCAGAACGATCCTGTGAAAAAGTACCAAGGTTTATTCAGGAATTTTCAACAAGATCATTCAGTTAGTTCATGGATAACTAATTTTGAAGTGCTCGTAAAGTATTATAAGGTACCGGAGAAGGACGTACCGATTTTATTTCACCGTCACCTCGCGTTAGAGCCGTTGAAAGTGATCGAGTTAATTCCTGAGGATTTGCGTACAAACTACAAATATATGCGCGATCGTGTGCTTTCACATTTTTCGTTGGACGAATCGGGGTAACGTACTAAGTTTAAAACACTTACCCGGAAATCGAACCAAACATTCCTTGATTTTGCTTCGGAAATGTCTTTTAGTTTTGACAAGTGGTGTAAGGCTGCTGATATTAATGCTAATTATGAAAAAGTTAGAGACTTAATTATCAGAGATAGACTGTTATCTGCGATACCAGAACCTATGGCAGTATTTCTTATGGAAAATAAATGTAAGAGTTTAAGTGAGATGGAAGCTAAAGGTGAGTCTTACTTTAATGCACATAGAGACGTGTTTGCCAACTGTACTCAACCTGAATTAGTAATAGGAGCAAGTGCAAAATTCCACAGAGGAAACGGTAAGTTTAGAAAGTTTCGTATTGGTGGCAATAGCAATAGTCCTTACAATAGAGAAGGTGGTAGACCAAGGAAAGGCCAATTCAACAGATGTCAGTATTGTAGATTAGCACATGGAAATTTAGAGATGTGTGATAAACATCCAGGTTATACCGCATATCTGAAGGACATTATTGCTAAGAAGAGAAGTAAGTATGACTCTTTTAAAAGAAGCATTAAATGTTTCTCATGTAGGGCGTATGGACACACTAGTAGGTCGTGTCCGATGAGAAATTCCCGGAAGGAAGCGAGTACAGCATACATATACTCCAGTAGTGACTCACACGATTTAGAAGAGACACACGCAGCTATCATACAACGGTATGATGAGCAGACTAATAAGTCAGATAAGAGCATAACTGACAGTATTAGTAATGAATGTATAGAAACAATTCATGAAGCTAATGCCGTTAGCATACAAAATGGCAAACTAAAAGTCCATCAAGCATGGGTAAATGGTGAACCCACTTCTTGCATTCGTGATTCTGGAGCTTCGATTGTTGGAGTAGATCGAAAGCTCATAAAAGAAGAAGATTATACAGGCGAAACGGTAGAGTGCAGAACATTCGGTTGCACAATAGAGAGATACAAGATTGCCACGATTACAATTATGTCACCATATTACGAAGGCACAATAAATTCAGCAGTATTACCAAATCCATGTGCCGGATTACTAATTGGTAACATACCAGATGCGAAACAGTTAATGCATGATGAGGCAAAGCAATGGGAGATTGAGCATATGAGAGCTAACGCAATTACAAGAGCTCAAGACAAAAGGGATAAAGACAGTGACAAATTAGAAAATAATATCAGACTAGTGACTGATTTACCAGAAGATCAGAAGCAGGATCCAACTCTAAAATCTTGTTTTAAAAAACTGAGTGAACCAATAAAACAAGGTAAAAGAGGTAATTGGAAATTTTTCCTAGACAATAATATTTTATCGAGACGATATGATAGAGGTACATCACGTTATTTTCAGACAGTACTTCCATCGAAATATCGTACTGAGGCATTAAAATTAGCACATGATTCTCCATTCGCTGGTCATATGGGGATTGCTAAAACCACTAATAGATTGCTAACGCAGTTCTATTGGCCTGGATATAACAAAGACATTACCACACATGTACGTTCATGTACATTATGTCAGATGACCATGCAAAAAGGCAAACATCCCAAAGCACATGTTCAGAAAACTGATTTGGCATCACGACCATTTCAGAAAATAGCTATAGATATTGTGAGTCCGCTAAATACAACTACTGATCGAGGCAATAGATTCATATTAACTATGATTGATCTTTGCACTCGTTGGGCAGAGGCTATTCCTTTAAAATGTATCACGAGTAGATCCATTCTAGATTCATTGTTGATAATTTTTAGCAGAATAGGATTTCCTAGCTGCATATTATCAGATAGAGGTAGTCAGTTTATATGGACGGCTAATCAGGAAGCAATGAAAATACTTGCAATTCCACAGGTATTTAGTTCACCTTGGCACCCGATGACAAATGGGGTGAATGAGAACTACAATGGAGTTCTTAAACGAACTCTGGCAAAAGTAGCGGCGGAAAGACCCAAAGATTGAGATATTCTATTACCAGCGGTACTATTTGCATACCAAGAGGTACCACAATTCAGTACAGGGTTTTCTCCATTCGAGTTGGTATGTGGAGCAAATCCAAGAGGTCCATTATTAATATATAATGACTTACTCACAAATAAAACATATGATCATCCAAAAAGAGATGCATATGAAATGGTGACACAACTAAGAGACAAAATTATCACAGCTTTTCAGATTGCAAAATCTGCACTGGAGAAAGCTGGAGAGAGATACAGACAATATGGTAATAAGAACGCCAAGACAATAGTCTTGAAAGAAGAAGCAGAGGTATGGTTATTATTATCTGATCCTCGAGATTGTCTTGTTACATCATGGCAGGGTCCATTTAAAGTAATTAAAAAGATTAGCGATGTAGATTATCGTATTGATGTGAATGGCAAACATAAGATGTTTCATATTAATATGTTGAAGCCATATATTCCACGTGAGGATAACTCAGGTCAAGTGACACAACAAATTCCTCATAGGATAGCAACAGCTTGTTGGGTAATTATTGAACAACAAGAAGATGCGATAAAACAACAGATTCCAACACCTATAGTTAATAGCGATAGTGATTGGAAAGCGATACAGATAAGAAAAGATTTATCAGCACAGGGTAAAGAAAAACTTATTTTAGCAATAAAAGAATATAGCTCATTTTTTTTCAGATAAACCAGTACAGACAACACTCATTAAACATAAAATAACTTTGTTGTCAAATGTTCCAGTAAAGGTAAAGCCATATCCTATTCCAATACATTACTTGGAAAAAGTTACTGCAGAAATTTCAGATCTAGATAAGACTGGAATTATTAAAAAGTCAATTTCAAACTATTGTTCACCAGTCGTAATCGTGAAAAAGAAGGATGGTTCATTACGGTTGTGTGTTGATTATAGGAAAGTTAATGAATTGACTTTACTGGATGCAGAGCCTATGCCAAAAATTCATGAGTTGATCGAAACCATGGCAAATTCGAAACTATTTTCGAAAATTGACCTGACAAAAAGGTATTGGCAAATTCCAATGGAGGAAGATTCAAAGCATATTACAGCTTTTAGCACACCATTAGGCTTATATGAATGGGCATATCTTCCATTTGGTTTACAAAATGCACCAAGTACATTCATGCGAATGATGAGAAGATTACTCCATGGAATTACTAACGTAGCGACATATATGGATGATATCTGTATACATACTGCAGATATAGACACACATGTTAAGATTCTCAAACAGGTATTCCATAGAATACAGGAGCACGGATTGAAAGCTAAACCAAGTAAAATTGAGATAGGTGTTACTGAAATACAATTTCTAGGTCATAGAATTTCTAACGGATTTAGAAAAACAGATCCAGTGGTTGTGACAAAGATTCTTAATATCAAACCTCCTACATCTAAGAAGGAACTTAGAAGTGTATTAGGGTTGATTAATTATTATCAGAAGTTTATTCCTAACTTCGCTGATATGACAGCAACATTCTCAGAACTTTTAAAGAAAGGTCAACCAACAAAGATAGTTTGGACAGAGGATCATGAGAAATTATTACAACAAATAAAACCTGTTTAGTACATATCCTATTTTGAAATTACCTGATATTTCAAAAGACTTTGTCTTACAAACGGATGCTAGTCTACAGGCTATTTCAGCTGTACTACTTCAATTACATGAAGAAAAACTACATCCTATTCTTTACTTCAGTAAGAAGCTGTCTGAGACTCAGAGAAACTATGCTGTTCCTGAGCTTGAAGCTCTAGCTTTAATCGAGAGTATTGAAAAATTCTCTAGATATTTACTGGGTAGAAAATTTCTGGTTCTTTCAGATAACAAACCGTTGCAAATATTTAAATCGGGTCATCCTAAGAATTCCAGAATACATAGATGGTCATTGTTACTTCAGGATTATGAGTTTGACATCTGTCACATTCCTGGAAAAGATAATAATCTTGCTGACATTCTTAGTCGATTATAGAAAGACAGAATGTTTGTTATAAGTTAGTTTGTTATGTTCGAATATTCTTGTTTCATATTCAATATATTAAAGTTCATTGTTCGTGATATGATAGATATTTTAATACAGAGCCTTGTTGGAAACCTAATGGATATTAATTAATAACATTTAACATGATTAGGAAAGTAGATATTATATATGGAATTAAGGTACATGTAGAACTGTTTACTATTATTGGCAGAGTCTTTATGAAACCTTAAGATGACTTTGTGGCGACATGTTGGATCCATTGGTGAAGAACTGAAGTTTGTACTTTCGTATCAACATTGGATATGACGGACCAAATCTAGTGGAGTATTCATGTGGAATACGGACTAAGTATTGTAATGTGTTAATAGTATTAAGTGATTGAACATATTGACAAGGTGTTACATTGGTTCATGGAAATAATATTATTAATTAGTTAGATTAATTTGGATTAAGTTTGTTTTCCTCTGTTAATGCTGTTTATAAATTAATAACATATGTATTTGGTTGGATGTTATATAAATCTTTATGACAGATGTATACTACACGATCGAGCCTTAAAAAAAAAAAAATCCACACGAAAGAAATTGGGAAGAGAATTCAGGGTGTACCGCATGATTTGACCCCATCCATTAAAAAACTGTTGGAAAATATGGACAACAACAGAGTTGACTACGATGAGCATTGTTACTGGGAATAACTACAATATTACCCTCGTCCAACACTCATGGTAATACCTAGAGCTAGGACACACTTGTCATTAGGACAAGGTAGGGACTAATATGTTATTAGTTGAGCTGATTTCCTATGATCAGCCACACGACATCCAACGTTAGGTTTGGATTGGTGGGCGTGCCCGTTATTTGACATTTAATTTTTTTTTTTGAGGGTTAATAACGTGGTAAATCTTAGAACTATGTAGTCGTGGGTAAACTATGGTTGTAAATACCATACATCTTATCCTATCTAGAGGAAAAATGACAGGGCATTTTTTTTTCTAGGAGGGGGCATTATGCCACATGGCGGTCACGCACACCATAGAAGATGCATAAGGATATTCCCAAATGTATGAATAGATAAAAGGGATCATGGAATCTAAGGCCGACGTGAGCATCTTCAGAGCATGGCAACGGCAGATGCTGCGAGATAGCCGATCGAAGAGCTTGTGTTTTCAGAAGGGTTTTGTGAAGGTGACGCCTGGAGGCCGTAATTTCGGAATGAAACAGCTGGAAGACAGGGGAGGAATTTATTGAGGAGACAACGGTGAATGGATCGGGAATACACCTGGACGGAATTTCCATGTTCAAGCGGAATGACGATAAACAATAGGGACTTAAGGGCGACGAGCTGGTCTGGGAGCTCGGAGGTGGAGAGATATATGTAGGTGCCGACCCTGTGATTAAGGATCAACCTATATTTCTGCCAGAGTATTTTCTGCATGCCAGTTGACGGAATAAATGTCTTCAAATCGTTCGCTCTACTTGAGTGTGCCCTGTGTTCAAATAAGGTTTGTTATTCTGATTTCTTGTTAACGAGTTCGATGTTCAACCCTTTGAATCTCCAGTACAGTTGGATTTAGAGGACAGGCACATTGAGACATATACACCTTTGCTTTATTGACTATACAAAGGCTTTTGATAGAGTTAGACATGGCAACATGGTAGATATGCTTGCAGATCTACAAATTGATGGGAAAGACATTAGACTTATAAAAAACATATATTGGAAACAACAAGCTGCAATAAGGATTGATAATGAAGTGGGACAGTATCAGCCAATTAAGAGAGGTGTTAGGCAGGGATGTGTGATGTCTCCAGATCTTTTTTCCCTATACAGTGAAAATATTTTCAGAAATGTAGAGGATATAAATGGAATCAACATTGGAGGACGAAACATCAATAACATTAGATATGCAGATGATACAGTATTAATTGCAGAAAATGCGCAGGACCTGCAACAATTAGTAGATGCGGTTGTTGTACACAGTGAGCAACTGGGGTTAGAATTAAATTGTAAAAAGACTCAGGTTATGGTCGTCACTAGGAAGGAAGACGTGCCACAATGTAATATACAAGTAAATGGAAATATTCTTCAACAAGTGAATCGGTACAATTATCTTGGAACAGTCATAACATCTGATGGGAGATGCCTTGAAGAGATTAGAACAAGAATCGCCATGGCGAAAGTAGCATTTAGCAAGATGAAAAACATTCTGACCAATAAAAAGATGTCAATTGAAACGAGAAAAAGAGTGTTGAGGGGATACATAGATTACGCAACCACTTGTATACAAAATTCAAGATTGGTGACTCAGCCATGTGCATATGTGGTTTGGCGTCGCAGAGAGCAGAGCACATACTCCAGGATTGCCCAAACTACAACATATCCAGGCGAACCTTCTGGCCTAGAGAGACAACAGTGGAAGATAAACTCTATGGACCGCTGAATGAACTAAAAAAGACTGTTAGATTCATACAAGAGACGACATTGCAGTTGTAGACATGTTTCAAGCGAACGAAAGAAGAAGAAGAAGATAGAGCCTGTTCTTTTGTATGGATGTGAAACTTGGACAATGAGCAGTCAAGCTGAAAAGCATCTGATGGCTGCAGAAATGTGGTTTCTGAGGAAAATGCAAAGAATACCATGGACAGACAGAAAAACCAATGACCAAGTACTATAGGAGACAAATGAACATCGTAAACTGATTAGAGAAATTAGACGTAGACAGTCAAAATGTTTTGGACATGTTATGAGAAGAAATGGATTGGAGAACTTAGTGACAACTGGCAAGATCGAAGGGAACAGACCAAGAGGAAGACCGAGAGGAAAATACCTGGATGGCTTGGCCACATGGCATGGACGAGACATGAACACTGAGCTGATCCACGACACTGGTGATCGAGTGAAATGGCGAGTCATGACCGCCCACGCTTTCCGGCATGGCACATGATTGATTGATTTCTCTGATATGGGCATCCAGGTGAACCCAGCCTAAAACTGGTACAGGAAATGTCCTCGGACGTAAAGACGGCCGGCCTGATATTGACCACGTCATCCGGCGAGCGCCGATTGCTCTGTAAAAATATCGGGCTAGCACCATTGCCGTTGTGATGACGTACTCCAGCTTCCCTTTCTCATGACATGCCCACAGAATACCAGTACCAATTGTTGCTTGTAATATCAAAAAATTACTTATGTTGTTCTGTTGTTCAGACTGAGTCCTATGTTATGACTTTCGGTTGCAATTATATCCAATATTTCTTTTAACAGCGTTTCATTTTCAGAGACCAAAGCCATGTCATCAGCATAACGCAGGTTGTTTACATTATACCCACCATCTGATATTCCTGGCATGTCTTGTATGGGTCTCACTATTATTTTGCTGTACAAATTGAACAGATCGAATGATATTACACCAACCTTGTCTATAACCTTGTTTAATGTGTTGAAAAGTTTCCAATTGGTTGTCAATTCTTATAGCTGCTCTTTACTGCCAATACATATTCTTTATTATTCTTAGATCTTTACCACTGAAGTTTAAAGTGTCCAACATTATAGTCATTGTCTTCCACCTTGTCGAATGCCTTAGTGCAGTCAATAAAGCACAAATAAAGATCCCATTTTTTCTGTTAATGTTCTTATACATTGTTAGTGTCTCATACCATTGATCATTTCCAATTTCTGGATTTATTTTAATGTAGTTACTTCAGTATTATTGTTATCTTTATGTGTTATTAGATTTCCGGTCCAATATGGCGGATAGGCTGTTGAGCTGTTAAGACCTCTGGCATGTTCTCGCTTCTGGCTATGGTATGCTTACATATTTTTAAAATGTTGGACTGGTAATACATGGTGCTGTAGAGTTAAGTGCACGAAGCGACACTGTGATCTATGGATTTTGTGTGGAAATCTTTTACATCTGTTCACGGTGGTTTGTATTGTTATCTGCATGTTCACAAAAACTATGGATGGCCGGTTGATAAACTAGCTGGTTTTGCATTATGCAGTAATGTGTGTGCAACTGCTGATTTTCTAGTTATTGCGGCTCCCATAAACGATGAACTATAATTTTTGTGGTGGACTGTTGTGTTTGCATTCTGGCAGCACTCTTATGCATGTATGCCCTGAGTGCTGCTGGTTTGTCAGAACTGCTGTCTGTTCCATTTGTCACATGAGACTGTAAGGAGCATTTTTTTGGTGATATTCACTGGCACAGGAACGGAGCATTATGAGGTGACACTTTGCCGTGAAGTTGGAAGCACGACTAATGAATAATGCTATCTATATTTTGGTTCGGTTTGGTTTGTTTTTTGTTTGCAGATAAAATCTTTTTGCCGACATGTTTTCCACGTTTTGTGATTGTATTCTTGTTATCCCACACATTGCGTTTTCCAATTGTTTACATTTCTACAGCTTTACCAAAGGTAACCCAAATTCTCTTACAAACGACAAACCTTTGTGACATCATCTCGCACGCTGGCCCGTTTATTGAGACATGTTCTGAGTTGTTCTAGTGGTCAGTCGATCATTTAACATCTGACACAGGATCCGGAACTGTACAATTGACAACATAACTTTAACTATATGGAACATCAATGATATTATAGTCTTTTATCATGTCAGTCAATTAATCAAGTGCCAACTAGACAATGTAAGGTAGCTGCATTTAATATCCACAATTGTCTTCTCTGACTGTGGTTGCTGTTGTTGTTCTTCTTATTCTTCTTCCTCATCCTACCCTTCTTTTTCTTCCTCATCCACTTACCGCTCTTCTTCTTCTTCCTCTTTTCTACTTCTTTTTCTCCTTCTCCACCTTCTTCTTCTAATTACAACCACTCTTCTACTACTACTACTACTACTACTACTACTACTACTACTACTACTACAACAACTACTACTACTACTACTACTGCTAATTCTGCTACTACTGCTGCTGCTGCTGCTACTACTACTACTACTTGTAAAACCTTCTTTCAGGAATGTAATTTATATTAGCAATTGTTTTCAAAACCATTTACACAAAAAGAGTCAATCAAAGCATCCAGAACATATATTTCATGTGAAAGAAGTTTACAAATGGAATTGCAGAAGCAGCAACATCTTTCACCTGATGACAGGTCTCTATAACTGGTAACTGGTCTCTATACCATCTCAAACACAAAGTACTTGGCTTTTTATAATATTTTAAGTACAGTGCGTTTGATCATTTTTACCATCTCACACAGAGTTCCTGACTAAGTACACCATGTAAAAGTCTCAGTCTCAGAGTACTTGGTCATCTACACACTCTCAAAGTCACAGAGTACTTGGTCATCTATATGGTCTCAAAGCACTTGGTCATCTACACGGTCTCAAAGCACTTGGTCATCTACACGGTCTCAAAGTACTTGGTCATCTACACGGTCTCAAAGTACTTGGTCATCTACACGGTCTCAAAGTACTTGGTCATCTACACGGTCTCAAAGTACTTGGTCATCTACACGGTCTCAAAGTACTTGGTCATCTACACAGTCTCAAAGTCTCAGAGTACTTGGTCATCTACACGGTCTCAAAGCACTTGGTCATCTACACAGTCTCAAAGTCTCAGAGTACTTGGTCATCTACACGGTCTCAAAGTACTTGGTCATCTACACAGTCTCAAAGTCTCAGAGTACTTGGTCATCTACACGGTCTCAGAGTACTTGGTCATCTACACGGTCTCAGAGTACTTGGTCATCTACACAGTCTCAAAGCACTTGGTCATCTACACGGTCTCAGAGTACTTGGTCATCTACACAGTCTCAAAGTCTCAGAGTACTTGGTCATCTACACGGTCTCAAAGCACTTGGTCATCTACACGGTCTCAAAGCACTTGGTCATCTACACGGTCTCAAAGCACTTGGTCATCTACACAATCTCAAAGTACTTGGTCATCTACACAGTCTCAAAGCACTTGGTCATCTACACGGTCTCAAAGTACTTGGTCATCAACACGGTCTCAAAGTACTTGGTCATCTACACGGTCTCAAAGTCACAAAGTACTTGGTCATCTACACAGTCTCAAAGCACTTGGTCATCAACACGGTCTCAAAGTACTTGGTCATCTACACGGTCTCAAAGTCACAAAGTACTTGGTCATCTACACAGTCTCAAAGCACTTGGTCATCTACACAGTCTCAAAGCACTTGGTCATCTACACGGTCTCATAGTACTTGGTCATCAACACGGTCTCAAAGTACTTGGTCATCTACACGGTCTCAAAGTCACAAAGTACTTGGTCATCTACACGGTCTCAAAGTACTTGGTCATCTACACGATTTCAAAGTACTTTGTCATCTACACGGTCTCAAAGTACTTGGTCATATAACCGGTCTCAAAGTACTTGGTCATCTACACGGTCTCTAAGTACTTGGTCATCTGCTGGTCTAAAAGTCACAGAGTACTTGGTAATCTACATGACCTCACAGTCATAGAGTACTTGGTCATCTACACGGTCTCAAAGCTGAAAACTGAGGCAACTGTTCTCGTAAACCTGAAACTAAGACCCCATAACACATCGTTCAGTTCTGCCAAACTGTCAGAGATCTGCGCTGCCAGAAATACCATGAGGGTGTTGAGCTGGAGCAGAAATCATGGGGCACTGACATGGAGACAACGATGAACTTCATCCCGGCAAGAGGGCAGAATGTCCTGTTAATAGAACAACAGTTGGAGAAGATGATAGACACAACAAACACTCAATTTCATGCCAACAACAAACACGTCCTTCCACGCAATTTCATGGCCAGGTGTCAACAACTCAACTGACAGGCATCATCGGGTACTTCTCACACACCCATACAAGACAACTTGCAAGTCGTGTGGGAGGCAAAATGCATGGTCCATTTTATTGCCGTTGGCTCGCTTACAAGCGGTAAACAGTCGCTAATGCAATACACAATATACAGCCACAGAATTATCTAACACAAACTGCTAACCCTATGCTAGTTCTATCTATTAGTGAACACAAAACTCCTAACGCTATTCTAAACGATGTGAACGCCTCAAGTCCAGTCTCCCGTCTGACCAACTTCTGTCCCATGGTCACACACCACGCGGCGTGACCTTCACCTTGGTGCGTGTTACCTCACATCGCACGCCGTTGGCAACCGTGGCTTGTTGAGTGCATACTCAACTGTGCTGTGGCTACACGAGGTGTGATGTTATCGTGATGAGAGTACTAACTCTCTGAACAACGCCTGCGTGTCTCATGAGGGAGTGGCTAACCTTCTCCTATTACCTCATCTCCCCTGCCCTTGCCTCGGGCACCGTATCTCCTCCTGGTCTCTTCAGGATTGACCGCTCTCCCTGGCGGAGGGGATGCGGTCGAGTCTTTGACACACACCCACCCCTCTTGTGTTGCGTCATCAACTTTCACTCATTGGTTGTGACGCAAGAGGTTCCTAAACAAAAAATTAGTGTCTCTAATTTTTGTCAAAGACTCTAGATAACGTGGCTTTGGGCATTCCAATAGATTATTAAAAACTATTGTCACAATGTAGCAAAGCCTTACTTGGCTACTGGCAATCGCCACAAACTTGACTGGTTGGCGTGAGCCCTCTTCTCACATGCTATATTATATTTATTAGAGGTATGTCTGAACCGGACCGTTGTCTTATAAGACCTGCCCTCACATAGTAAATTAACTTACTACCCATACAAAGTTGACTTTCTTAGGGTCAACACATGAATTGCTTCATGTCCCCCATATAATATTTAACAACCATTCTATAAGAGTGTGTGCGACAGGCTTTACCTCCTTCGCTTCCGCGCGTAAGACTTTATTTCACTGTTAATTTAGTTCTTCGTTGTCTATTATGTCCCCTGGCCCCAAAGTTATCTGCCTTTGATCTACAAATAGTGTATGCAATTTATATGTTTGTTTTTCTGGTTGTTTGCGTGTTTGGATGTAATAAATCTACTAATCTAACTTCTACTCTATATTTCTAACTTATCTGTGTATGTATGTTAGTTTTTTGAGTGTCATAATTTTGTTCAATGTGGCCACAAGCAGGTATATAACACTGATTCGTGACTACATTCCATTGTTATGAAACCCAAAATACTGTAATCTAAGTTCTAAACTATATCACAGACAACACATTCATACCAACACATTTTCACTAACGAAAACCAACATTAACACAGACAAATATTAAAAGTCGTGGCAGGCAGCAGAAGAATTTGCTGACTGCTTGCATTCTCTCCCGTCTATCTTTCATTCATTCTCACTTTCACACTTCTGTCACACTCCTTTCACCCTTAATTCTGTCACACATCTTTTATCCTTCCACACTAATCCTTCCGATTATTTAAAAACCTTGTAGTGACACTATACAGGTTTGGCTCAGTTTGAGATAGTTGAGCCCAATGACTGTGCGAAAATCGCTGCACGAGTCATGTATTTACAATATATTTACATGGACGAGAAAGGGTTTATGGTTTGTCCCCTTGGTCTCATCATCCACTATATTACACTAACATAAAACTCTACATTCTAACATACCATTCTAATTCTATAACTAAGTATTTAATGTGTTACCTACTTTATTAACTTTGTTATGTTAATTATATGATATGGTTATATTAATTCTTATCTTTATCTACTCTAAGGGATGTAATATAACTAACTAAATGTCATAGATGTGATGTGAGTTATGTACCTTAATTAAATGGATGATATGAATAGCAATTATCTATTTTTCTCAATACTAAGCTAAATAATGTTTTTAATAGCTGAAAGAAATTACATGAGTGATGTTGTTAATCTAAATGTTGTAAAAGATGTATGTTCACTTATATAATGTTTTTATTCTATTATGGTGTGACTGGATGATACTAATACATGGTAATGTTAGTTGGATGGTATGATTTTATTAAGATGGGGTAAGCTAAACTAAGCTATAGCTAAATGAAGTGTAACCCTCTAAATGGTATTATTCCTAACATAAATTTAATTTTAAGTATTTCTATGTCTACACTAATATTTTAATATTTAAGCTAAGTAAATTTTAAATACTGTATTAACTATTCTATTAAACTAAATGAGAACTATTATCTTTCCCTAACCTACATCTACCTGATCGTTATCTTAAAATAATTTTTACGTATCACAATAAGTTTATATACATGGTCTTCAGTTTCCACAGGTTAGTAGTTGCCTTAACGTTTGTACATTTGTTGTATAGGCATAATATATCTACACACTTTGCCTGGGTATCTGAAATACATCACATAGTCATCTTAATGTTCTCTCGGTAGTGCACGTGTAGAGTTAACTGGTGTCGTAGTTCAGCCTTTTTGTGTCTGAAATTAAGCACTGTTCTGACACTGTTTTCTGCATTTTACTCACATGATACACCGGAATGGAGCTTAGTTGGAAATGAGCTGTCCTCGTTCACACGGTGGTATCTAAGTATAGCAGCACAGTTCTTAATCTGATGTCTACGGACATATGATAGTTCAGTGTTTTGGTACATGATTACGCCAATAATGTGGATATGTATGTAAGCTATTTTACATCTTATATTATCAAATATTCATGTACTAACTATCACTCTACATTTAACTGTTGGATTTCAGGTATTTCTACCCCAGATGGTAAAATTAGTGACCACCTGTATATCCGGTCATTTTGATGCACACCACTCTGTATGACCGTGATCGGGGAGTTGTCGGTCTGGACAATGCAGTGAACATCCGTCAGAATTAGATGGAGCTTTCTCACCGTATAGATGACGCCTAGGGTTGCCACTGTGATATGGAATCTCTGGACTCAACAGGTGTGATCTTACGGCTCACGTAGCAAATCGGGTGGAAGATGCTCTCAAAACTTTGGCCTAGTACTGATGGCATCTGTCCTAGAATAATAAACGAGCCTAGGATTAGGCAAGCGGAGGATTGGAATATTACAAAAAAGGATTTTCATTTTTGACAGTGCAGAAATTAATAATGCATCTTTGACATTTCCTTTTTACAGATGCTTTTAAAACATTGGAATATAGAATTATAATTTCTGAGTAATTTACTAATCCCAAAAGGCTTCTGACCTTCTTCTTTCTAGTAGACATGGTCAGATTCATAATTTTAGTACTAATTTTCTGGTCAGTCTTTAGTTGATCTTGAGAAATGACATGACCCAAAAATGAATTTATTTTAGGCATAATTTGACTTTGCTTGGTTTGACAGTGAGACCGAAGAGTCGCACTCTGTCAAAGGCATGTCTCAGTTTCAGTAGGTGTATTGTCCAGTCATCATTATTCTGATTTATTCATGTGTATTCTATAAGTTCACTACATGTATGCCCCTCGTCGGATTTGCCAGTCTCACTAACTAGTGTAGTTGCGCTATGTATGTCTGTCGTCTGATCACTAAATGTTGGTGCACTCTGTTCGTCTGTCACTACTTCTGTCTCTTGTCTTGAAAAGTGAGGTTTCCGCATGTTGACATGGAATATCTCTAAGTGTCTGTTTATCGATATTTCATAGTCAACATGTACCATGGTTATGTGCCACTTTGAATGGTCCTTGCCATTTCGTTTGTATGGAAGTAGCCTAAATCTGTCTTGATCAAGTTCCAGATTACTTGTTTTCGCACCTTTGTTTGTGTGCTTGTGGTAGAACTGACCCTTCCTCTATCAAATGGCTTGGGTGCCAGTGTAGAGGGTTGTACTTCAGCTGTAGGATGTTTACCCTTCAACTTTTGTACCAATTGATGACAGCCATTACAAGCAAATAGATTATGACAAAATAATTTTATGTTATTGAAAACACTTGGCCTGGCATTGCTGTATGCAAGATGACCCGCACATGGTGTTTTGTGTGCATTGTTTAGCACACCTAACTGATGTTGTTCAAGTAACACCTGTTCATGGTTACTAGTAATATGACATGTAGTTGAAATGCCATTATTACGTCTAACGAACCAAGATGCATTCTTGGTCATTTTGGCTTTGCCTTTTGACAATTTTAAGTATGGAGACACATTAAAATCAGATTTCTGCTGGTGTATAAGTTTTTGTGTGTTTTTGTCATCTGTGCTGGTTGGAAAAAGCATTAGTAGTGTCTCATTTTGTAATGGGTCATGATGTTTTGAAGTGTCAACTCTGGTTGTTGCCTTAGCTGCATTTAATTTCTCCCATGCAACTATTTCTTCACTAGTACATTGTTTCAGTTGAGGTAAGCACCCCAAAATTAAATCTGTACAAGGGTTGTTAAGTATTGCACAAGTAAAGGTACCGGAAAGAAACGGAGAATCAATACGGGCTTTTGCCAAAGGGTAAATTTCAACGTTACCCGAAAAGGTTCGGCATTTCACAGTGTCACCTGTGTAATCACCCGGACTCACTAGTTCTTTTCGAAGACCAATAAGGGTGCTGCCGCTATCCAGCAAACATTGGCATGGTACATCATTGACCATTGCATTGTGGAACACTAACTTGCCTCTGGAGGCTAATGCTGCATTCACACTCTCAGATGAGCATGGTACTGTATGTCCACATTCTAGTTTTCCGTCTGCATGGAATTGGTGACATCGTTCACAGCTGTCAAAGCTTAACATATCGTTTGCACCACACACATCTTCTGCTTGGTTAGTAGGTAAGTCACTTTCAACCTCACACTCACTACCACTATCTGAAGAGGTGTCAATCAACATAGCGTTGTTAGCTTTCAAACGTTGGCGGCCAAGGCACTTATTAGAATAATGGCCATAAGAGGAACAAAAAAAAACATTTGATTGCACGCCTGTATGCAGACCGTTTGCTTTGCTGCTTCTTGATCACATTTTCAAGATGCGCCGGATAATTCGGCGATTTGTCGCACATAGCATAAGTGTCGTGCATTAGTTGACAGTACATGCATTTGGAAACTTTTCTGTCTTTCTTATCATACTTCTGAAAAGGTTTTCTGTTACCCTGATAGTTTTTTGGTTGGTCTTTCACAAAGGAAACTATCTCAGAGTCATTTGAAGTTTTAAAAATATCTCTGTTGGAAGAAAAATATGCTGAACCTTTCTTCTCAAATTGCTGGATGTTCTCAATGTCTGCCTGCTGTAAAAATTTAGCAAAAGGAGAAGGTATGGTGGATATTACCTTATCCATAGCTATTAAGTTTTTTAATCTATCAAAGTCTTTTCCTATGTTAGCTGCTTTAAGCCACCTGTCTAGTACACTCTGTACATTTGAAACATAATCAATAAAGGTTTCACTAGGTTTAGGTTTTAGATTTGAGAATTGAACCTGATACCCAGGGGCATCAAGTAAAAAGTGCTGCATAATCCTGTCATGGATGTATTGATAGCTAGATCTAAGGTCAATTGGTATAGATTCTATTACTTTAAGGGGCTCACCACTCAGATTCTTCATATAAATAGGAGCCCACATCTCTAAAGGAACTTGGTGATATTTAAATTGATACTCTACATTCTCTGTCCAGGCAGATATGGAGTCCTCTTTACAATATGGTTTGATAATATTTTTGTATTTGTTGAACTTATTTTCCTCTTGTTGACTTCTTAGTTTAGTGGCAGAGATTTCTGCGTGTGAGTCTACATTCATCTCTTTCATTTTCAACTGTGTCTCTGATTCTACTTGAATTTGTTTTTCTTTGACTCTTGCCATTTCATCTATCTCTTTTTGCTTTAGATCTAATTCCTTTTGTTTTAATTCTAGTTCTTTCTGTTTAATTTCCTTATCTTGTTGTAACTGTTGTTGCTTAATTTCTATTTCTTTTTGCTTTTGTTTCAACTCCATCTCCTGTTGTAACTGTTTAAGTCTTATTTCTCCAGCTTTTACCATCTCAGCTAACGTTTCCATGTTATTTGGTAATTGGCTAGCAGTGACAGACAATGACCTTTTTATTAATTATTTATCTTTGATATGTTATGTTTATTCGCCAATGAGCACAAAGAATTGTACTCTTTGCTTGTGCCCTGCAAAATTTAATGCTGAAAAAAAAAAAACAGAGCACAAAAAATACAATAGTGTCTCACAAGCTGAAAAAGAGATGCACTATTAATCACAATGCATGCCAAAAATATAGTTGTACTCAGCTTAATGTGGGAACGAAGCTCCTTTGACACAGGTCCCCTTGTTTGGTACACTGGGGTGGCGACACGTTTCGTACGTAGCACACGGTATTTGGCCTACAGGTGTATGTGCACAGCTGTTGTTTGCCCTCTGATATGTAGGGCAGCAGTAAACACGCCTCCTTAACGATATGATTTACTCGACAACTAAGGACAATGACTTAGACAATGACAGACTCACGAACAACTAGAACATGTATTAATTAAATTTAATGTCACTGTCCTGTCTTTGTTCTAACCAGTAATTGCCTTTCGTTACTAACCTAGTTAATTTCTGTAAGCGTTGTGCAGCTAAGTATCAGATGCTTAGCCCGAAAATAGTTCCATCGTGACGATAAGCAAAGAGAAAATAGACCCAAAAATGAATAAATGCTTGTAAAGAAATCAAAATAACATAATAATGTGTAAATAAATAAATATATTCATTTAGTAACTTAAATAAGTAAATAATAAACAATATACAGCACAGATTCAGGCGGGCCGCCGCTAAGCGATCTTGTAAACACTCGACTGCTTTATGCTAATGACGCAGAACAACTGTCTGTCAATCACTCTACGTCATCGCGCAGCGCTATTTTTAGATCTCAAAAATCGATATTGTCGGCTGACAGTGTATTCCTGCGCCGTGAATCATGTTTGGTGCTTATTCAAGAATAAATTGGTAAATATATGAATAAATATAAGAAAATAAGAATATTAATACTTACAGTTTCGAAGAATACATGATTTCATTTAATAAATATATCATAAACACAATTAAACACTATTTTGTCACGATAGGCATATTTCTAGCTCGCAAATTCTCCTGTCTGCACAAATTATCGTTACTACAAAAATTAAACCCTAGTCTGGAGCCCGTGGATGAGTGGATTAGCTTGAACTTTTCGTTCAAGCTTCACTTCTTGACACCACAATTACCCTTTTACTGTGGGTATTAGCTTGGCGCTTTCGTCCAAGCACCACTTTCTGACACCACAATTACCCTGGCCTGTCAACAACTCAACTGACAGGCATCATCGGGTACTTCTCACACACCCATACAAGACAACTTGCAAGTCGTGTGGGAGGCAAAATGCATGGTCCATTTTATTGCCGTTGGCTCGCTTACAAGCGGTAAACAGTCGCTAATGCAATACACAATATACAGCCACAGAATTATCTAACACAAACTGCTAACCCTATGCTAGTTCTATCTATTAGTGAACACAAAACTCCTAACGCTATTCTAAACGATGTGAACGCCTCAAGTCCAGTCTCCCGTCTGCCCAACTTCTGTCCCATGGTCACACACCACGCGGCGTGACCTTCACCTTGGTGCGTGTTACCTCACATCGCACGCCGTTAGCAACCGTGGCTTGTTGAGTGCATACTCAACTGTGCTGTGGCTACACGAGGTGTGATGTTATCGTGATGAGAGTGCTAACTCTCTGAACAACGCCTGCGTGTCTCATGAGGGAGTGGCTAACCTTCTCCTATTACCTCATCTCCCCTGCCCTTGCCTCGGGCACCGTATCTCCTCCTGGTCTCTTCAGGATTGACCGCTCTCCCTGGCGGAGGGGATGCGGTCGAGTCTTTGACACCAGGGTTAACGTCAGTCATACTTGTACACAATTTCTCTGTTGAAGAGTTCATACTCACATTTGTCTCCCCTTTCTGAACCTGTTTCTGGACATCCTTCACATTTCTCCCGCCGTCTGCCTCCAATGTCTGCAACCTGGTCTCTAGTTCTCTCAACAAGGTCGTGTTCTGAGCTTGACCTTCAGATATGAGCTGGACACTCTGTGTGTTAGCCATGACCTTGTCTGCCAGGTCACGTGTTACAGTTTCTGCAATCTCATGCTTGTAGCTGCAGTCATCAATGATTTCATCAATTCTAGCATCTAAGGCATCAACATTTTCTTTCACAGACTCCAGTAGATTAGGCACATGAACAAGTTTCTCTACGAGTTCTGCCTGAGATTCCATCTCTGCTTTCTGTATGTTTTGTGCCGTAGATATCTTCTGCAACTGTTTCTCCAGACTGTGTAATCTTGTCTTCTGCTCTTGCTCTATTGCATCTTGTGTTTCACTGATATCAATGATTTGTCGTTTGACTTGTTTAAACCTTGAGCTGTGCTTCTTGTCTGACTCTGATAGTTTGGATAACAATTCCTTCATTTGTTGATCAATGCCACTTTGTTGTTCAGCAACTTTTTCTGTTCTACTCCTGAAGCAGCACATGGCCTCTTCTATGACAGCAATTCTGTCTAAAACCGGTTTCATGTGAGCTCCATCTGTGCATAAAATCAAACAACTTATCAATGATAACTAAATTAAACAAGTTATTACTGATATATATATATATATATATATATATATATATATATATATATATATATATATATCTATATATATATATATATATATATATATTATTAACATGTTATCAAAGCTGCAACAGCAATGGGTAGACTGATGGTCAACAGAAAACTGCCAGAGTTCTTTATACAAGCATGTCACAGCCCAACTCTAAAGACAGCATCAACTACATGTCACAGCCCAACTCTAAAGGCAGCATCAACTACATGTCACAGCCCAACTCTAAAGACAGCATCAACTACATGTCACAGCCCAACTCTAAAGACAGCATCAACTACATGTCACAGCCCAACTCTAAAGGCAGCATCAACTACATGTCACAGCCCAACTCTAAAGACAGCATCAACTACATGTCACAGCCCAACTCTAAAGGCAGCATCAACTACATGTCACAGCCCAACTCTAAAGACATCATCAACTACATGTCACAACCCAACTCTAAAGACAGTATCAACTACATGTCACAGCCCAACTCTAAAGACAGCATCAACTACATGTCACAGCCCAACTCTAAAGACAGCATCAACTACATGTCACAGCCCAACTCTAAAGGCAGCATCAACTACATGTCACAGCCCA
This sequence comes from Cepaea hortensis, assembly GCA_963921405.1. Classification (NCBI taxonomy): domain Eukaryota; kingdom Metazoa; phylum Mollusca; class Gastropoda; order Stylommatophora; family Helicidae; genus Cepaea; species Cepaea hortensis. The sequence goes on from OY992891.1 coordinate 20,793,616, forward strand.
ACTCTAAAGGCAGCATCAACTACATGTCACAGCCCAACTCTAAAGGCAGCATCAACTACATGTCACAGCCCAACTCTAAAGGCAGCATCAACTACATGTCACAGCCCAACTCTAAAGGCAGCATCAACTACATGTCACAGCCCAACTCTAAAGACAGCATCAACTACATGTCACAGCCCAACTCTAAAGGCAGCATCAACTACATGTCACAGCCCAACTCTAAAGACATCATCAACTACATGTCACAACCCAACTCTAAAGACAGTATCAACTACATGTCACAGCCCAACTCTAAAGACAGCATCAACTACATGTCACAGCCCAACTCTAAAGACAGCATCAACTACATGTCACAGCCCAACTCTAAAGGCAGCATCAACTACATGTCACAGCCCAACTCTAAAGACAGCATCAACTACATGTCACAGCCCAACTCTAAAGGCAGCATCAACTACATGTCACAGCTCAACTCTAAAGGCAGCATCAACTACATGTCACAGCCCAACTCTAAAGACAGCATCAACTACATGTCACAGCCCAACTCTAAAGACAGCATCAACTACATGTCACAGCCCAACTCTAAAGGCAGCATCAACTACATGTCACAGCCCAACTCTAAAGACAGTATCAACTACATGTCACAGCCCAACTCTAGAGACAGTATCAACTACATGTCTCAGCCCAACTCTAAAGACAGTATCAACTACATGTCACAGCCCAACTCTAGAGACAGCATAAACTACATGTCACAGCCCAACTCTAAAGACAGTATCAACTACATGTCACAGGCCAACTCTAAAGATAGCATCAACTACATGTCACAGCCCAACTCTAAAGACAGCATCAACCACCAACATCACCAAAACCAGAGCACAATCTTTAGACACGAATAAACATAAACTATTATACAACCCACCAGGCACATTACAGTTGACAAGAAAATGTTGTACGGAGATCTTAAGATGCATCCCGATAGACAGTTAATTAAATAGCTCGCTAGGTTGTGATTGTATTAATTTAGTCTAATTGTAAGTTAATTAAGTAGCTCATTAAGCTGTGATTTTATTTTATTTTATTTTATTTATTTTGCATATCCTTTACAGGACATCGCTGTCAACACCAGCATCTTTCAGCTGTATGTTGATTTCCTGGCCAGATTACGCTCAGTAGTTTGCCATTGCTTTCTGAGCGGCCGGCTCACATACCCCGTAAGTTACCGATGCGATTCGAACCACTGCTGATTCTCACCGTCATCACGTTACCTACGAGAGTATACGAGATAGTCTAATTGTTAGTTATCTAATTAGCTCGTTTGTTGAGATTTTATCAAAATATTTAAACAGGTAAGCAGATTCATTGAGTGAATGAGGTAAATCACGAGATGAAAAGAGAACTAGACTAATCATCAAAGTTCTGCCGTTCTGTGATCTTATAAAGTTGTGAATATGTTGTGTAGAGTTAGTCATTATACCGGACAAATAGGACTGGAGTGCTCGATACAACAGAGGTACGAGCATAAGGAGGGCTTCACTGTCATGCTTATGAGTCATCAGATCAGATCAATAATAGGTTTAATCAGACCTGGACCAGCCAGGATCACACTTCTAGGATCACATCCCCGGATCCACACTCCTCAGAAATCCACAGAGATCAATTGTCAATAATGCATTCAGATGTCGATCCCTGGCACGATCCCCTGACAAACAATTATACAAAATGATTGGAGACCGTACACTATATGAGGATATAGAACAACACACTCCGGATGAACGCAGAAGAAGAAGAGCAACAACAACAACACACTGTATGGGGATATAGAACAACTCAATGTATGGGGGACATAGAACAACACAATGTATGGGGGACATAGAACAACACTGTATGGGGCTAAACAACAACAATCTGTAGGGGGATCCAGAACAACACATTGTATGGGGACATAAAGAAACACACTGTATGGGGACATAGAACAACACACTGTATGGGGACATAGAACAACACACTGTATGGGGACATAGAACAACACATTGTATGGGGACACAGAACAACACATTGTATGGGGACATAGAACACCACACTGTATGGGGACATAGAATATCACACTGTATGGGGACATAGAACAACACACTGTATGGGGACATAAAGAAACACACTGTATGGGGACATAGAACAACACACTGTATGGGGACATAGAACACCACACTGTATGGGGACATAAAGAAACACACTGTATGGGGACATAGAACAACAGACTGTATGGGGACATAGAACAACACACTGTATGGGGACACAGAACAACACATTGTATGGGGACATAAAACAACGCACTGTATGGGAACATAAAGAAACACACTGTATAAAGACAATAACTACACTCTATGTGGAAACATTGACCAATACATTGTATGGAGAAATAAAACAGCATACTGTAAGGAAACATATAGCAGCACACAGTACGGAAAATAGAAACGAAGATGATATAGAAAACAGAACACCACACTGTATAGAGACAGAACAATATATTTAATGGACACACAAAGCAAACAGATTGTTTAGATACATATTTGGAGAGATAGAACAACACACTTTATGATGACACAGAACAACACACTGTATGGTGACACATAAAAGGATACATTGTATCAATACATAAAGTAGCACACTGTAAATGGACATAGAGCAACACACTATGTAAGGACATAAAACAACACACTATTTAAGGACATAGAACATTATACTGTATAAGGACACATTATTTAAGGACAGAACACACCCCGGGAAGGTTAACCCGGTCAACAAATGCCCACAGAAGTCGGATGTGTAGGTCTAACGGCGCAAGAACGCAGCTCTGCTGTAAACAGGCACATCGCAGACATGTCCGAAAAAAAAATCCGGATGAACGCAGAAGAAGAAGAAGAACAACAACAACACACTATATAAGGACATAGAACAACACACTATTTAAGGACATAGAACATCATACAGTATAAGGGCATAGAGCAACACACTATTTAAGGACATAGAACAACACTATTTAGGGACATAGAACAACATACTGTATATGGGCAAAAAACAACACACTATTTAAGGACACAGAAGAACAAACTGTATGGACACATTATAAGGAGCCATGAGTGAATTAACACAAGAGACTTCCCACTTTGACTGCTTGACAAAAAGACAATGGTAGTGAAATTTATAACACTTTGAAATCTTCATCAAATGACATAGACAGATCTCTTGGAGAGAACTTGAGACACAACTGTACCAGCAGGTGAAGAAAAAACTCTGCCAATGGATAGGGCAATACACTGAGGTAAATCAAAGAATAGTATAACTAGAACAGCTTTAAACTGTAACACACAGGGCTAACGGAATAGAGGAATTCCTAAACACTCATGAAGAAGTGAAGCAGAAACAGAAATGAACAGCCTGGGAAGCAAATGGACAGAGCTGCTTGGGACAGCTAAAGATAGGAGGGGGTGGGGAGGGGGAGCTCGGGGTGGAGTTGATTAAGGACCTATGCCCCAATAGAGAATATAGGGCAACAGAAAAGGAAGATGACAGATCTCAGGCTTTAGTGTTTTTGCCTCAATTCTGTCCAGGGTTAGCCTCCATGCCAACGTCTTAGACAACAGTATTAATTATGTTTGTGTACTTGTCTCGTTTATCTCCAGTCGTCACAATGTTCTCCAACGTCTCTGTTATCCCTGATCTCATTATATGATCACAGAACACCATTTGGCCCTTTTCTAAAGTTGCATATAATGTTCTGCTTTTATTAGTCTTTTTTCAGATATTCGCAACGTTCACGTCAACAACCACAATATCTCATATTTGTGTCATCATGTTTTACATACAGCCATTGTTTCTGTTTTTTTGATAACCAAGTTACTACAATGTTGCAGTTTTTGCAGATATTGTGCTATTTCAAACATCAATAATTGTACATAACGCAGCTCATATTCCTGGTCTATCTTTGATGTCTCTGTTTGATAGATCTGCTTGAGTTTCATCTGATCTCTCTCTTAGTGTTCGGAATGTGTATATTACATCATGTGTTCCTTTCCCATCCACAAATCTGTATTGTTCGACACCAATTTCCATATTTGTGTCCTCATTTGTCTAAATATAATTATAAGTAGAAGCTTGGTGACATGGTTTATGACACTCATTGTACAAATTTCTTCGCAGTCAGTTGTTCCTGGTCTCTCGAGTAAAGCTATAAATACAAATTTTCGCACGCCCCTAAGTATATGACCACAGTTGTAAATATCTTTACACATTTTTCAACACTACTATTAGACATTCGGCCGGTATTACCAATTCCTCTAGCGTGAATTTATCTGGCCTTATTTTCATTTCTTAAAATGTTTGCAGCATCAGTGAGTTCTTGTTGTTTCCTGGCCTTGATTTAAAATATCCTGTGTTTAATCTTATCTTTCTGACTGTTAAATTACTGAATGACACGAGTGATAATACTGATAAAAGATAATACTGACAGAACACTTTGGTGTTGTACATTATCTGGGAGGTCATGTGGTGTCCAGAGATCAAACATACAATAGGCTTACTGTGTGTGTCATTATATAAATCATTCCAACATCAGAGACCAACCTGCAGGTTTATCCGACTCTGTCGACTGTCTGTAGGATGTTGTTGCTGTAGAACAGTGTTTCCCAACGTGGGGCCCACGCCCCACAGGGGGGCAATTTGACTGTTGAGGGGGGCAATTCGAAAATGGAAGAAATCGGCTGAATATAACAAAACGGGGAGACTTGAGACTGAAGTTAACTAAATTGGAACCTGACATAAGATCTCTTTGCAGCAAGCATCAAGCGCAAGGATCTCACTAAATTTAAATAATAAATAATTACTAATAATTAAAATAATATAGAAAAATCTTTCATTAAAATTATTTTGTACTTGAATTTCAGTTCTCCATTATATGTTTTGAAAATTTACTTACTGTGTTTGCTCAATAATTACCTAGTGATTTCTTCCTAAAACCTATCATTCAAGTTTCTTTAGTGAACATTTCAATTTTTGAATATTAAAAATAATGTATATGTTGAGGGGGGGGGGGCATGGGGCGGGGGAGGGGGGCAATATGAATTTTAGAAAGGCTTAAGTGGGGCATGGTACAAAAAAGGTTGGGAAACACTGCTGTAGAAGCTAGTGGTGCTGCTGGCTGTCTGTCAGATGTTGCTGGAGTAGAGGATGTTGTGACTATTGACTGTGATGTCTGACCTGGCTGTTCACAAGAAAGCTGATTTGCAGCAACACCGACTGATCCACCTGTCAAGGAATGGAGGAAACAGACAAATAATGTCCAAGATTGCAGACACATCCAGTCTGTTTTGGTTTTGGTTTAAAGATTAATTGTACACATGTAGCCCCATAAGTGCACACATCTTCTCCCATTCGTTACACAAGTGTATCTCCAACAGTGCACACATCTTCTCCCATTCGTACAAGTCACTGTTCTGTCCAAACCACTGTTCTGTTCTGTCCAAGACACCATTAAACTGATTATTTGGTTGTTTCGGGATTTGAAATTTAAATATTGAGCACAACCCACCACTGGCAACGCTGATCGTATTCTGGCACGAACCTAAGGCCTATCCACGTCAATATGGAAGCACTATACTCGAGTCTCACTCTCGTTTGAGCTCGTCAGTGGTGCATATCCCTGGCCGGATCCGGAAACAATTCCGGATCACTGGCGTGTGAAGCAGGTGTGTAACCACGCGGCACACGCCAAATTATCATAACAGAATATTACAACGTCACTCATCGTAGGCTATGCTCAAGATTGCCCAATCGCCGCGACTAACGTCCATCAATCGATGTGGACCCGAACGATCAGGACTTCTCACTGGCAAGGAACACCAGGCCTCCTTAAAATCCAGTGAGCAATAATCAAATTGATTATTTGGTTGTTTCGGGATTTGAAATTTAAATATTGAGCACAACCCACCACTGGCAACGCTGATCGTATTCTGGCACGAACCTGTTCAATACAACAACCATCTGTCCATCCATCATGTGCCATGCCGATAAGTGTGGGCGGTCATGTTTCGCCATCTCACTTGATCACCAGAGTCGTGGATCAGCTCAGTGTTTCTATCTCGACCATACCATGTGGCCAAGCCATCCAGGTATTTACTTCTCGGTCTTCCCCTTGGTCTCTTCCCTTTAATCTTGTCAGTTGTCACCAAGTTCTCAGATTAACTTCTCATAACATGCCCAAAAATGTTTGACTGAGTCTAATGTCTCTAATCAGTTTACAATCTTCATCTTCTTCAACCAGCTGTACCATTTCCAAAAACTGATGAGATTGCTAGTGTGGTTGTGTGTTGTACATTCTGACCACTCCAATCTTCAAACTGAACATTCACATTCTAACTGTTGATATTGATTCATTCAGTTAAAAGATCTCAATTCAGGCCAGCTCTCTAAGGATCCTTATAAAGCCGGCTCAATCCATTGGTTAACTTTCAAATGTATTGACCTTGCCAGCATCATATCTGCTCTTTCATTAGTTATTTCTTACTTACTAGTTCTTACGTGCTAGTTCTTACCTGTTAGTTCTTCACATTTTTCACACAGGAATTCAATGGCAGTGTCTATCATCTGACTTAACTCTTGGTGCTCCAGGTTGTTGTCTCCACTGTGTGTCCATGATTCTCCTGCTGCGATTATCTGCAATAGTACAGACATTCTCAGAGGTCAACCAGTGAACAGTCAATGTATAACATGTTCCTCAACAGGGATATCCAACTACTGGAGGCATCAGTGGACAGGACCAAACCTGAGCATCCCAGCTGCAGTTTTCAACATAAGCCCAAACAAAACTCCCCACCAGGAAGAGGAGGTGGAAGTGGAGGAGGTGGATACATGTTAAAAAAGAAGAAGAAGAAGAAGAAGAAGAAGAAGAAGAAGAAGAAGAAGAAGAAGAAGAAGAAGAAGAAGAAGAAGAAGAAGAAGAAGAAGAAGAAGAAGAAGAAGAAGAAGCACGAGCCTAGCAGCTTTAAATAAATAAACGCAGTAACCCACAAGAAATATATAACACTTACCCTGTGGACATACAGTCTGACAGCGCTGATCACAAGAAATATATAACACTTACCCTGTGGACATACAGTCCGACAGCGCTGATCACAAGAAATATATAACACTTACCCTGTGGACATACAGTCCGACAGCGCTGATCAAACGGTCTCTCTGATCTTTCAAGAAACTCAGCTTGTAGGAAATGTATTGTGCTTTCCACTGTTTGGCAGACGCCATCTGTGCAGTTCTTGGGTAGCTCTATAGTTCAAAGAAAGTGTATCACAAAAATCTCAGCAATTTAATGGTTGTGTTAGAATAAAACATCAAACATGATTGAGGAGCTCGACGAATGGAAAATATACAGAGATGCAGGCAAACATTTCAGCACAAGTCTTTATCAATGGGACTGTCACCGTCCTAGATATCTAGGGGAATGAAACTCGGGCTCATACAGGCAACAAACTCCGTTCATATGCAATCTAACATCATTTATTTATATTATGTTACAGTAAGCTGGCGAAGAGAGTTTTCGCAAGCCAGCAATCTGCAAGTTGCGTATCACAGGAATTTACAATAAACATGATTATTACAACAACTCTATCAGCTATCTAACATATGCATAAGACCCCTAAATACACTTGGGTTTTAAGCTATCAAGTCCCCCTTAAGGTAAGCCCTGTTGCTTCCTCGATGTCCAGTCCGTGTCTGCCTTTCCACACGTGTCGCAATCCGACACGGGTGGTAACTCTCTCCGAGTTTCTCGTGGACCCCGCAATCGGCGGGCCCCATCGGTGTCCACGGGGCTGTGGACACACTGACCGGTCCTTCGAGAAGGCTCTGGATTATTCGAGCCTTCGAGTGACTCGGTTCTTTCCCTTTAGCTGGAGTTCTATCCCTTCTCCACTCTCTCTTAATTTTATGTTGGTACCGCCCTTATGTGAGACTGTGACAGGAGTCCCCCTCCCCCCTGCTTTGATGGGTTATTATATGGTAATTAGTTCTGTACTAATTCTGTCACAGGATCACATAAAGTCGGTGTTTGTAGTTTGGTGGATAGTAACTTGGCAACCTACACATCTGCATCAACAACTCATGTATTCTCCCATACACCACTTCAAGATGATTGCTGAAGAGGTCTCTCTCTTCTATGTTCTTAAACATGCTTATCTGACCGAAGTTCCGTGACGTTTCCAGTTGTTTTTACAACCGCGCCCTTCTCAAGTATCCATATGATACCAAGATATAAAACTCTGTGTAAGAGAGTTTTAACAAGACAAATGTCTTGGCTTATTTAAGTACACTTGCAAATCTTGTCCTGCGTGTGTATTTCGATACATTTTTACTTCTGTATGTTGTATATTGCTGAATATGTAGTTAGGCTGTTGTTTTATCACATCTGACTACGTGTGTTCCTGTTGGCTTGTTAGTGTATTGACTGATATGTTGCTGTTTCTAATAAAGTGACTGTATTTTAATTGTTAGTGTTCAGTTTTGAGTTTGTATAAAGTGTGTGCTCACTGTGTGGTTTACTTCCAAGCGTCACGAGTTGGGATATCCTTTGTCATGAATTACCCAATCTGTGTAATGCATGATCGGGGCATTCCAAACAGTGGCGCTTAGATGTAGTGTATTCAATACTAAACATGTATCAACAATTGAGACAGGTACTACATTTTTACATGAAAGACGCAGACAAATTAAAATAAATACGTTTTGCGTACAATTTGTCCGCTCAGTATATCGCTCTCTCATGTAATTCATTCACTCTGTCATTCATACATCTTTCATTTTAGAAAGGCTTAAGTGGGGCATGGTACAAAAAAGGTTGGGAAACACTGCTGTAGAAGCTAGTGGTGCTGCTGGCTGTCTGTCAGATGTTGCTGGAGTAGAGGATGTTGTGACTATTGACTGTGATGTCTGACCTGGCTGTTCACAAGAAAGCTGATTTGCAGCAACACCGACTGATCCACCTGTCAAGGAATGGAGGAAACAGACAAATAATGTCCAAGATTGCAGACACATCCAGTCTGTTTTGGTTTTGGTTTAAAGATTAATTGTACACATGTAGCCCCATAAGTGCACACATCTTCTCCCATTCGTTACACAAGTGTATCTCCAACAGTGCACACATCTTCTCCCATTCGTACAAGTCACTGTTCTGTCCAAACCACTGTTCTGTTCTGTCCAAGACACCATTAAACTGATTATTTGGTTATTTGATCTTTCATACAAAATAGTATTTTGTTAAAATATACAAATAAAGTTAAGGTAAGTCTTACTGCCCTTAGAAAAAACGGATTAGGCGATATGTTCCCTTTAAGGTAACAAGTACTTTTTGTACGTGTAATCAAAAAATGGTTTATAACTTAAATAGAAAAATTGTATAGGAAGAATATTTCACCTATGAGTGAAAATGCCTGTAATATATTATGGTAGAAAATATACAAGTTACAGGTTGACATATTTTATATATATAATTAAATACAAGTGTAATACATATTAACTAATAGTAAATTAATTAACTCCAACGACGATGTGTGTGTTGTCCTCCTGTTGTCCGTGTGTCGTGCCATCAATGTTAACAGTTAATATAGCTGTCTCTTTCATGTTGTAATAGACGTAGTTCTATTCTGGTTGTTTGCGAAGTTTCTTTGAAATAGCGAGTATGCAGTGTTCTTAATCTTTACACGATGACTGTCAGTTCACTGGTTGAAATCACTTCACAGATATTATATATCGCTCGGATTGTTTTTAAAGCCTTGGCAATTGATAATATGGCTTAATGCAATATAGGGTTCTCAAAGTTTCATGTTCGTGAGTGTTATAAGTAGATTATTCACTTGGTTCAAGTTTCATGTTCGTGAGTGTGATAAGTAGATTATTCATTTGGGCGTTGATATTTCTGGATGAAAGTTCTATGGTAGGTGTAGAGGTACACTGTTCTATGCAACAGACTAAAATATCACAGCTTATTATATAGCGAATAATTAATGTGCATAGTGTTAGTCTGCTGGTGCATTAGTTTGCCGTGATAATATGTCAGCAATAATATTATCAGTACCCTTGATGTGGCGGATTTCAAAGTCGAAATCCTGAAGAAGAAGACACCATCTTGACAATGGATGATTCTTTGGAACACCTTGTTTAAGTACCAGCAGTGGCGAATTATCGGTTAAAACAACAAAATGCGAACCTAAGAGGAACTTAGATAAACGACGCATACAAAAAAGTAGACTTAATGCCTCCAACTCAACTGTGGAATAATGGATTTCTGCCTTTTTAAGCTTGCGGCTGACATAGAGTATTGGATGTCTCACACCTTGATATTCCTGCATCAGGCATCCTCCAATTGTGATAGCACTCGAATCTGTGGTCAGAATAAAAGGTATATCTATGTTTGGTAATCTTAATACGAGTGGGTTAGAAAAAATTGATTTCAATTTGCACATTACATCCTCTAAGCGGATACTCTTACAAAATTTTTCTGGATGATCTTTTGTCAACAGATTAAAAAAAAACTGATGTGAGTTCCGCCCAGTTTGGTATAAACTTGGCATAATAGTTTATGAGACCTAACAGGCTTCTGACCTGTTTCTTTGTAGTTGGAACTTGTAGGTTGAGAATTTTTGATACGATTCTATCATCTGTCAATAGTTTGCCTTCAGAAATCCTATGACCTAGGAAGTCTATCTGTTTATAGCCTATTTCAACCTTGGAAGGTTTGATAGTAAGTCCAAAAAGAAGGATTTGATTAAAGACTTGTTGGAGTGTAAGTAAGTGAGAAGTCATGTCTGAAGAATGGACACATATATCATCAATATATGATTGCACGTCCTTGATGCCGTGCAATAACAGTCTAGTTAACCTGACAAATGTGGCGGGAGCGTTCTTGAGACCAAACGGAAGATATCTCCATTCGTACAGCCCAAGCGGTGTAGCGAATGCTGTTATATGCCTTGAAGAGGGAGATAGTGGTACTTGCCAGTAACCTCTAGCTAAATCAAGTTTAGAAAAGAAGGATGATTGAGACATATTCAAAATGAGGTCTTCACAGCTGTACATTGGCTCAGCATCTGTCGTGGTTATAGTATTTAATTTCCTGTAATCTATGCATAGACGAATGGTTTGGTCCTTCTTTTTCACCAGAACAATTGGCGAAGAGTACTGGGACACAGATTTCTGTATTATTCTATTTTTTTCTAAGTCAAAAATTTCTTTATCTAAATTTGCCCTATAATGTAAAGGAATTGAATATGGTCTACATTTGATAGGTGTTAGATCTGTCAAAACAATTGAATGTGTTATTTTGTCAGTCTGTCCAGGTTTGTTTGAGAAGATAGTTGTATAGTCGTTAAGAAGAGACAAAATGTCTTGTCGCTGCTGTTGTGTCAAAGTGTCAGAGATTTGTATGTCCTTCATCGTACTGTCGTCGTTCATAATTGGTACTGGAATTTCCGTATTGTCTACGTCCGTCTGATTTATTACTGACGCTACTGTTTGTAAATTGTCTTCAATGTCATTGTCGTCGTCGTCGAGACTAATAGTTGGCAATGTGTTGTTAAATTGGTCGTACTTTGTCGTTATCCCATATTGTCGGTACTGTGAATATGTTTTCGTCGTCTTCGTTGTCACAAGAATGAGTCGTTAATGATGCTTCGTTTAGATCTTCGTTTGTCGAGGTGTCATTCAGTCGGGTAATTGTCGTTTCGTTTTCGTTGTCCTTCTTGTCAGTCTGGATATTGTCATCTGTTATCTGCGTCTGCTTGTTCGTGTCACTGTCATTTCTAGAATAGTACGGTTTTAACATATTTACATGGAATATTTTCAACTTTCCATTCAAAGAAATTTCGTAGTCAACTTCCGAAATCTTTCTTACAACTTTAAATGGTCCCTGCCAAGAGGTTGATAGTAAATCTCTCTTGTCAGGTAGTAATAGTAAAATATCTTGATTTGGTTGTAATACAATCGTTTTTGCCCCTTTGTTGGCGTACTGCCTGTACCTAAAACCTTTCTCCTGTAATGATGTTCTGGCCAGTATACAGGATCTAATGATTTTGTCTCTGGTGTCAGTGACCAAATCATAGGTGGAAACTGGTAATTGGGTGTTTACGGGTTGTGATATTATATCTTTGTAAATAGAGAGAGGTCCTCTTGGGTTCGCTCCATATATCAATTCAAACGGAGAGAACCCCGTGCTTGATTGTGGGACTTCTCTGTATGCGAACAGCACCGTTGGGAGAAGTGTATCCCAATCGGCTGGATTTTCAGCTGTCACTTTGGATAACATATGTTTTAGGTCCCCATTCAATGTTTCGCAAATTCCATTTGCGGCTGGTCAATAGGGACTTGTAAAACATTGTTTTATGCCTAGTAACTTAGTTACCGATTGGGTGGCATTAGATATGAATTGCGTTCCTCTATCCGATATTATCTTCTCCGGAAAGCCAAAACGGGAGAATATCTGTAATAATACGTCCGTCACATCCTTAGAGGAGATAGATTTTAATGGAATCATTTCTGCCCACCTTGAACACAAGTCAACGAGTGTAAAAATGTATCTATTTCCTTTGTTTGAGATGTGGTTCAAAGGACCCACTAAATCAACTGCCACGATTTGAAATGGTCTCGAGGCAGTTGTGGTTGATTGAATTTCTGCCGTAGGGTTTTTACCTTTTTTGATTAGTTTTTGACAGATATCACATGATGTACAATGGGTTTTTATGTCTTGGCAAAATTTAGGCCAATAAAATTGGCTCAGTACTCTGGCCCTGGTTTTTTCATAACCCATATGACCTCCGAAAGGTGAGTCATGGACTATATGTAGCACTTTCTCACGATGTGACTGAGGTAGAACCACTTGCTGTATCGTGGTTTGATCTCTGGTATATAATCTCGTTAGAATATTGTTATTTAGTCTAAATGTCCAAGACGCGTTTTTCGTCAATTTTGGCTTTAATCCTACTAGTCGAAAGTATTGCGAAAGGGTTGGATCTGCTTTTTGTTCTTCTATAAACTCGGTGGTGGTAATATTGGGTGAAATGATTTGTAGCGACTCCTGAAGTTGGTCATTGTAGGTTTTGTGTGTCATTTGTCTTGTTACTATATTAGCGTATTGTGTATGTTGTTGCACATTTACAGGCTCAATATTTTGTGGATCGATGGCGTCCTCAGTTCGAGGTGTTAATTTGATGGTATTGTAACAGAGGAAGGGGTTTTGGTAGTATTTAGGTGGGAAATACTACAGCACGATTGAGCATCGGGGTCGAATGAGAGGAGAGATGCTCAATTCGTGACGTGGTTTGTTGTCAAAGGGGCAGTTACCATCAAGATACCGAGCAGAAAGGGTGCCACACTAATTCCAGCGGTCATCAACATGAATAAAGTATATTTGTAAAGATCATCCGCCAGACTCCACTCATGTTATGAGTTGTCAGTTATGAGTTGACTTCGTTACAATAAGCGAAATGGTGCCCACGACACAGGATTCGAGCCTGGTGTAACTTTATAACATCGCGGAGGCCAAAAACTAAGACGATGATCCGTGCTCCGTTTATCTCAGTCGTCAGAAATAATTTCGGCACGCTTTTGAACAACCATTGAATGTAACAAGGCGCAGTAAAAAAATGGCCAATAACGTATCAGCGAAAAAATACAGCGACCAAAAGCCCGCCCAGGGGTGGTCGTCTGTAAGTCTTTTTCAAGACTGCTGCTGGCTGTCAAAATTTTGCTGGCGTCAGGAGAAAAGTTTCACTGGCCATAACGAATTGCGACACCTGAGATCGTTATCAAACCGGCGAGCGTCAACTGTGGACACCATACTTGGCGATTCCTCTTATCCGTTCATCTAACGGACGTGTCAGAAGTTGTCCTGAAGGTCAAGCCGTCTAACCGATATCTCGAGCGAGCAGGAGTTCAGCCTCAATGTTAATAGGTTTCGTTCTGAACGCTAACAACTGGAGAAAAAAAAAGAAGATCGAGACAGCAAGTAAATAAGGCATTACTTCATGGATTGCCTAATGTTTTGTTGACGAGTCAGACTATCTCGGGGCTCCACTGCAGTTGAGAGCCGCTCGCTATCTCAAGACATCGATGAGGTACCCCACCCGGGGCGAAGTCAGAAGCCAGAAGACTGGTCGGGACCCTACCACGGGTTGAAGTTTAGCCAGGCATCCCAAGAGACGAAGTTACCTGGGAGAGGAGACAGACTACCTGAACTCCGCTACCTGAACTCCGCGACTGAATTTCAGCTGACGCAGAATCCTAGTGTTTGAGTAACCTGAGAAGAGCGAACGAACTGTCTGAGGCGCGATTGGGTTCAACTACTACAGCGTTGAGTGTAATCTGACGGCGAGTCTAGGAAAATACCTCGTGCTGGGATAGAGAAACAGAAGTACGTAAATTTATAAACCTGATAACTGATTGAACTGTTCTTAAGAAATAAGTGATTTGATTTGTGTTTCTTAAATTAGGAAATTACGATTGTGAAGTTGTTTGCTTGCTCTGTTTAAGTACATTTCAGCATGGCGGAACAAGACACCTTGGCACAAGTTTTGACGGGGGTAGGAACAGCAGTAGGCAGACTTAATATGGTTATTAAACAACAAGGAATGGCAACAGAAATTGTGAAGTTTAGTGGACAGGCTAGAGACTTTAAGAAATGGGTCACTTCCATAGAAAAATATGCGTATTTGGTCTCAGCAACAGATGAAGAGAGAATGAGACTGGCTTATCAGACGGCAACGGAACCGGTTTCGGATCATATAAGAAGAAAGTTAGAGGCTAGAGTAGATGAGACGTGGGAACAATTCAAGGAAGACCTAGCACGGAAGTATGCGGAAATAACGGATCCACAACATGCATTTTCGGTGTTGAGACAGGCTAAACAAAACAACGGAGAGACGGTACAATTGTTCAGCGATAGATTAATTAACCTGGCTGAAGAGGCATTCTTAGGACAGAATGTACGAGGAGAAGAGGTGGAGAGGATGTTAGTCGGTATTTTTGTGGATGGCATAAAATCCGATGGTTTGAAATTTAAGTTGATGAGGGAGAACCCTGAGAGGTTGTCACAGGCTGTAGATATTGCAGTACAAGAAGAAAATTTGAGACGTAGGTTTAGATTGAGAACAGGACGAGAAATAGGAACTAGTCGAGAAGAAAGAGTTGAGGAGCCCATGGAAATAGGACAAACAAGGTTCGGATGGAATAGGAGGGGAGGTGTACAGATGGTACAAGGCAGAAATAGAAATGAGTATGAGGACAGGAGACAAATGAGATATCCTACAACTGGGACGGTAGGTAACACAAATAACACAAATATACTCTGTTATTCTTGCGGTCAGCGGGGACACATGGCTCGTTTTTGTGGAAATAGGCGTGTCCAATCGAATACACAGAGTAGAAATGGCAATAGGTTAAATAGGAATGTAGAAGATAGACACAGAAATTTTACAGGTACAAGAACAACGCAGGAAAACCGGCGCCCTACCTATTGAATGGGACCTGGAGTAGGAAGGGAAATAATAAGGTTCCAAGGTTTAAAGAATACGTTAATAACAGGTATACTAGGACGAACAGAGAACATTTTCAACTAGATGAAGTCAAGCAGTTTATAGAAAATAAAACAGATTATAGTTCTTGTATTATAGAAGTAGGAAAGTATAGAATTCGTACATTAATTGATTCGGGAGCTCAGGTTAGTGTAGTAAAAGAAAGTTTTCTATACAGAATAGTGAGAAATTGTAGGATATTTAGGAGTCATAATAATCTTCACTCCGTTACGGGACAGAATTTACAAGTAATTGGGCAAACGATGATAAATTTCAAACTAGGAGGGGTCAACGTAAGACATCTTTTTCATGTAGTGAAAGATTTAAATAGAAACATGCTGTTAGGAAGAGATTTTTTGATAAAAAATGGAGTAAGACTTTTCTTTGATTTACACAAATTAAAATTTAAGGACGTCTATGTAGATATGGAGGAAGACATGCATATATCAGCACAAGTGAGAGTTAAAATGTCCACGACGTTAAAGCCACAGTCGATTAATTTGATACAAGTAAAGCTAAAGAGAAACCCATATTATGTAGCAGGAGACACAGTCAGAGTCACTGAATTACAAGAAGAAGTAATTGATGAACCTGGTTTGGAAGTTCCGGATGGAATAATAGCGTTAGATAAACATTTAACCTTTCCAGTTATGGTGATTAACAACACAGGTAGAGAAATTAAATTATACAGAGGGTGTGTAGTAGCAAAACTAGAACGTAACGTTAGTGAAATATTGGCAACAGATAGAGTAGAAATGCCGGGAACTAGTTGTTCACAATCTTCTAGTGAAAGAAGTAATAACAGACGCGGACGCGGAAGTAGAGGAAACACACGAATGGATGAATTGATCCATCCATTCAAAAGAAATACAGCACAAATACATTCAATAGATAAAAAGACAAGAGAACAGGAATTGTTGGCACAGTTAAAGACTTCACCAGAAAATAAAGAAGTGTTGGAACAGTTTATAAAGGAGAATCAGGATGTGTTTGCAATTAGTGATTTAGAGTTAGGTAAGACAAAAACGGTAACAATGGAGATAGATACGGGAGACCATCCGCCGATTAGCTTAAAACCATATAGAACTCCCTTAAGAAATAGAGAAATTGTAGAAAAGGCAATAGAAGAAATGTTGAAAGCAGGGATAATCACAAGATCAAAATCAGAGTGGTCATCTCCGGTGGTAATTGTAGCCAAACCTGATGGTTCGAGTCGATTCTGTTGCGACTATCGGGCGTTGAACAAAATTACTAAAAATGTAGCATATCCACTGCCAGTGATCGATGATATTTTGGGGTTGCTTAATGGCGCTACATTTTTCACGACGTTGGACGCAAGAGCAGGATTTTGGTGTATCCCGATGTCAGCAGACGCGCAAAGGAAAAGTGCTTTCTGTACTCATATGGGTTCTTATGAAATTTTACGTATGCCTTTTGGAGTCAAAACTGCGCCATCTCACTACATGCTCTTAATAAATGAAGTATTAGAAGGTATGCAAAGGTTTGCACTAGCCTATATAGACGATATTCTGATTTTTACGACAGGAGATGTAGCTGATCATTTAAAACATATTAGATTGGTATTCGATAGATTAAGGGTACATGACGTTAAATTGAAACTTAGTAAGTGCCAGTTTTTAAAGACAGAAACAAAATATTTGGGTTATATTATAAATAGAGACGGAATAAAACCAGACCAGGAAAAGATAAAGGTTATTAAGGAGTTACCTCCTCCAACTAATGTTAAGGAAGTGCGTGCGTTTATAGGAACTTGTGCATATTATAGGCGGTTTGTCCCGGCGTTTTCAAAGATAGCAGAACCTATTACAAATTTAACAGGCAAATACGCTAGATTTAAGTGGGATGATGAGTGCCAAAAAGCGTTCGAATATTTAAAAAACAGCTTAACACTGGTACCATTATTGACGCATCCAGATTTAAACAAACAGTTAATACTGTACACAGATGCTTCGGACAATGCAATAGGAGCATGTTTGGTTCAACCATATGAAGGAAAAGAGTCTGGAATACCAGGGGTTAAAAATGAAAGGCCAATTTACTTCTTATCTCATAAACTTAGCAAATCTCAACGCAAATGGACGACTATTGAAAAAGAAGCGTACGCCATTCATTATGCCCTTCAGAAACTAAATTACTACTTACATAACGCAAATTTTTTTATTAGAACTGATCATATGCCTTTAAAGTCTTTTTTAGAAGCTCCAGTGCAGAACAGGAAAATACAGACGTGGGCATTGAATTTACAGGGATACAATACGAAAATTGAGTACATTCCAGGTAGGATTAACACATGCGCTGATTTATTATCTAGGATTCCCTATCCACAGTCGTCAGGTGACACAGAAGATGAAGGAGAACCAGAGATTGACGATCGAAACTGGCAAGTAAATATTTTAGATTCTGCCATAATAAATGGAGAAGATTTTGAGAGTTTACCGTCGGATCAGGAGGCTGAACATGGACTGGAAGAAGACCCACATTTAGCACAGTTTAGTATGAAAGAAGACAGGAATTAGATCCAAAAGTCTTACAAATAAAACAGAAATTAAGTGAAATGGAGGAGAACAAATATAAGAAGAATATTTTGGTTTTACAAGAGGATGGACAGTTATACTATATGTGTGAAAGGAACGAACAGCTAAGGAAATATATCCCAAAACATTTAGAAAATGAAGTTTTAAAAGCTTATCACAATGATAATGGACATCTCGGGCGGGATAAATTGGTGAAAGCACTTACGAGTAAATATTATTGGCCAAACTTATTTAGATCTGCTTGTAAATATGTGGATACGTGTGAAAGATGCAGATTAAGGAATATGAAAACAATTAAGTGTCCTTTACAAGATACAGATATTCCTCAGTTCCCTATGCAGAAAATCAGTTTAGATATATTGGGTCCTCACCCTAGAACATTGTCAGGGAATGTATATTTAATTCATATAGTAGACGTTTACAGTCTTTGGCCGGAAGTTTATGCAATTCCAGATAAGAGCGCTGATACTGTCATTAATATTTTTTTACAGGAGTTTGTACCAAGATTTAGTTGTCCACAGATTATACTCACAGATAATGGTAGAGAATTTGTGAATAAGAAGTTTGAAAAATTGTTGAAGGATTTAAATATAAAACATGTAAAGACCTCATACTATAGACCTTCTTCAAATGCTAGGAACGAACGACAACACCGTACATTATATGATATTATAGCAAAGATAGTGGATGAACATGAAAAAGACTGGGATTTATTTTTGGGACCAGCGCTTAGCGCCATACGTACAAATCAAAATGTGAGCACAGGCTTTTCACCATTTTATTTAATACACGGGAGAGAACCAGTGTTACCAATAGATAATCTCTTAATACCAAGACGGAAGTATATGGGAGAAGACTTTCAGGAGACCATTATACAAGAAATGCATAAAGCACATATGAGGTTGAAGAATAATATAAGTAAAGCTAGAGAAAGACAGAAAAAGTACAAAAACCTGAATACAAAGTTACAGGAGTTTAAAGTAGGAGATAGAGTGTATTACAAAAAGCATAGAAGGAACTCTAAGTTTGATGATCGTTGGGTCCCAGGTTATTATGTCATAGAAAGGCTAGGTAATGTGTCGTATAATATTAAGAACCAGGTGACGGGACATGTGGCAAGGGCACACGTGGAACACTTAAGAAGAGATGATGATGAGAAGGAAAATGATAATTATAATAATAATTATTGTTCAGACACCGGATACTTAGATTAACGAGTCGTTAGGGGAACTACAATAACCCCAGCTTTTAGAAAAGATCCGACACACAAGTTAGGTTACGATGATACTCAAGAACAAACAATACCGAAAACGATAGTAGGAGAAAAGTTGAATGAGACCCATTGTGATAGTATAGAGTCTATGGAAGAAGAAGTAAGTGCTCCATTTAAAAATACTAGACAAGCAACAAAAAGAAGGATGGATAAACAAAGAGAAAGAGAAGTGAAAAGACAGAGGAGAATTAGAGAGTATTCAACAAGTGGTGAAGAAATGCCTTTACTAGAAAGATCCTTAAGAAATAGTGATAGACAAATTAGATGGGATATTGAACGGAAGAGATTAGCGGCTGCTAACGAGAGAAATACAGATGAAGAAGAAGAAATGGATGAGAAATCAGAGTCAAGTAGTAGTATGGAGGAGGATGATAGATTATACGGGGAGGATGATATTGATGTAGAGATAGCATTGATACAGAGAAACTTGGAGTTGTTGAAGAAGTGGAAACGTAGGAGATAAATTGATAGAAAATATTGCAGATTGCAAGATGTAAGTTTCAGGCTGTAAGGAAAGAGATACCTGATGAAGTGTGTGAGACGGTGGAAATGGAAAAGGCTTCTGTTGGTACTTTTTATAAATGAGCTGGAGGAATAGTCAAGCAATGGATGTAGGTTAGACTGAGATATATATATATATATATTTGTTCTCTCAGTGACGGAATTGCTGGTTGTTTTGGTTTCTTATTGGATGGATAAGTTAATCAATGGTACAGCAGGTAGTTGTACTATATAGTAAATAGACAAGTTTTTACTGGTGCTAGGAAAATCGTGGTGTATGGTAATGATTAAGTAGTTATAGGAATTTGTCCACAAGAAGCAATTGGGGAGTAGATAATACGGCCATTGATAGTTAAAGGCTTATACGAAAAGAACAGATATTGTTTTAAATTAGAATTTGGTCTGTAAATAACAGATATAGATATATATAGACCTGGCGGTGAATGGTTTTAATTTCCTGCTTATAAAAACAATAGAGTGACTTGGTTACTTTAAGTAGATAATTATATGTGAGTTATAATTTTTTTTGAAGAACTTCTCTTTAGCGAGAAGACACTTGTGTTATTGAGTCTGAGTTTGTAATGCTTAATATATAATATTTTTTTTTTCTTTGCTTAATTTGCTTTTGTAACATGATTGTTGTTACTTAATTTTAGAATAGGGTTATTGTGTTCTTAGACTTTTACGTACAAACTGTTGGTCCGTAAAAGGGACCAATGGTGTTAGGTAGTATTAGAAAATTTTATTTTGGTTTGATAAGATGCATGTTGTATTATTTTAAAATCTGTTTTCTTTGAATGAGTTGGGGGGATATCTTGTTTTGACTTTATTTCGTTTAAGTTAATTAAGTTGTTTGGTGTATTAGGTTACATAGTTATAAATTTAATTAAGTAAGTTAATTTTCAAGTATTTATGGTGTTGGCTGGAATAAAGAAAATAATATGAGGGCTAACAGAGAGACACATACTGAGGGCTAATAGAGAGACATGTAGATAGTCGTAATGAAGAGGTTCTTATGGATATGAAATGTTAGAAAATAGGAGCTACATTAAAGTCAGCATTATAGGAGGGGGGAGACTGTGAATGGCAGCATATAAATGGGAGTGTTTATATAAATATTATGAGAAGTGAGGGGGAAAGAAATAGGTGCTGTGAAAAACCAGCGTTAATTAAATTGATAATGTTCATAGAATATGAACATTGGCTCATGGTGAAAGGTGAGGTGACGGAAATATAGACAAGATTGTGGATGGCAATATAAAGGTTATATATATATAAATGTTGAGAAAACGTATGTCAACTTGGTTTATAGAGAACAAAGATTTATTTTCATACGTATTTTTAAAAAAAATTGTTGTACAATTTTTTTTATTGGCAAGGGAGGTAAATGTGGTTGTGTGGACTATGCATTACTTTATGTAAATGTGATCACGTTGTCTTTTCATCCTTTATGCTTATCACTGGGTGCGCACCCCTTCTTTGTTTTTTCTAAGTACGTTGTTGTTCTAGTTGTCTTGTGTTGTGAGCATGCGAGGGATTTTATAATGCCATGTGTACAATAACGATTATATGAACTATTCTTCTTATGATATGTATATTTGATACAGAAACGAGCCAAGAAGGGACCAGAAATATATATATATAGTGGATGACTATATAGTTTGAAGAAATAGATTTAGTTACTTAACATAAAGTGCTTTGGGGAGGTTTGGGAACTGTAGGAAAGACTGTTTGGTTTAAAAGAGTTACCATACCTGGTATGATATATTGTACAAAGCAAAATCGAAGAAATAGTTTATAGTAGGTTACTAGGGTGACAATATGAAAGGGAAGAAGGGTTAAATGATATAATATACTCAAATTTGAGTTAGGTTGGGGAAGGTTAGAGGAAATGTGGGAGTTAAAGGAAAAGAAGGAATAGAGTAAGAGAGTTGGGGATAAAGAATTTTTTCTTTAGAGGAAAAATTCTTTAGTAAACATAGGGAGGTGTAACAGAGGAAGGGGTTTTGGTAGTATTTAGGTGGGAAATACTACAGCAAGATTGAGCATCGGGGTCGAATGAGAGGAGAGATGCTCAATTCGTGACGTGGTTTGTTGTCAAAGGGGCAGTTACCATCAAGATACCGAGCAGAAAGGGTGCCACACTAATTCCAGCGGTCATCAACATGAATAAAGTATATTTGTAAAGATCATCCGCCAGACTCCACTCATGTTATGAGTTGTCAGTTATGAGTTGACTTCGTTACAGTATCATTGAAATATTCAACCGCCCCTGTATTCTGCAACTCTGTGAATTCGTTTCGAATTCCGTCATCGGTTGTCTCCCTTGTGCTTTTGGCAGTTTCAGACATGCACGCGTGGTTTTTCGTTTTGGAATCGCTGTTTGGTTTTTGGATACAGTTTTTCTGTTCCCATGCCACACTAATTCCAGCGGTCATCAACATGAATAAAGTATATTTGTAAAGATCATCTGCCAGACTCCACTCATGTTATGAGTTGTCAGTTATGAGTTGACTTCGTTACAGTATCATTGAAATATTCAACCGCCCCTGTATTCTGCAACTCTGTGAATTCGTTTCGAATTCCGTCATCGGTTGTCTCCCTTGTGCTTTTGGCAGTTTCAGACATGCACGCGTGGTTTTTCGTTTTGGAATCGCTGTTTGGTTTTTGGATACAGTTTTTCTGTTCCCATGCCACACTAATTCCAGCGGTCATCAACATGAATAAAGTATATTTGTAAAGATCATCTGCCAGACTCCACTCATGTTATGAGTTGTCAGTTATGAGTTGACTTCGTTACAGTATCATTGAAATATTCAACCGCCCCTGTATTCTGCAACTCTGTGAATTCGTTTCGAATTCCGTCATCGGTTGTCTCCCTTGTGCTTTTGGCAGTTTCAGACATGCACGCGTGGTTTTTCGTTTTGGAATCGCTGTTTGGTTTTTGGATACAGTTTTTCTGTTCCCATTCTCTGATTTCTTTTTCAGGGCAAGATCTTATGTTAGGAAGATTCCCAAGGATAATTTCAGCGGCAGGATTTTCTAGTACTGCGCATAGCACTTGTCCTGATATAAAAGGTGTCCGAATTTCGGCAAGTGCTAGGGGGTATCTTTCTATAGTGCCTGCGAATGTGCGACACGTTATGTATTTGTGTGTGTAGTCTTTGTCATTAACTAATGTTCTCTTAATTCCACAAAGAGTCGACCCGCTATCTCGTATTAGTGTACATTGTTTGTTATTAACAAAACCTGTCGCAAACTTTAACTTGCCTGTTGATGTTAAGGCTGCGTTGGCCATTTCGTTAGACACTGGGATTGTGTGGCCGCATAACAAAGTTGTATCAAGCTGAAATTTTCTGCAGGTGTTACATGTGTTATCAGTGATGGTGTTAATGATTTCTACTGCATTACCTAACTCGCTCGCACTTTCATTCTGGATGTCGCATTCGTTCTGTTGTTCAGTTTCTTCATCTGAAGATGTGTCTATTAATGCGGCATTGGCCTGCTTCATCATCTCTCGCCCTTCACAGCGTCCTGAATAATGCCCATAACTCGAACAAAAATAACATTTAACCGCTCTCTGATATGCGTTCCTTTTGTTCTTTTGTTTTTCCACTATCATTTGGAGATGATGTGGATAATTTGGTGATTTGTCACACATCGAGTACTGTTCGTGTGTCAGATGACAATACTGACACATGACTGGTTTTGTGAACTTAGAGCGTTGTTTGAACCTATTTTCATTTGGTTTTGAATATTTGGTGTTTGTAACCGCTGCTGTTTCATTTTGGCTCATATTTAACTGAAAAATATCGCGGTTCGCTGTAAAATATGCGCTCCCCTTAGTTTCTATCTCTTGGATAGTTTTACAATCATTTTGCCTTAGAGATTTAGAAAAAGGTGTTGGTATTGTGCTAATAATTTTATCAATTATAATTAGCTCCTTCAGTTTATCATGGTTGTTATTTGTTTTTGCTGAGGTTATCCATTTTGTACAAATATCTTGGACTGTAGACACGTAGTCTATGAAAGTTTGGTTAGGTAATGGGGTTAATTTTGAGAACTGTAGTTGATAGCCTGCTGTATCTAATGAAAAATGTTGTAGTATTCTTTGTTTTAAATAGTCGTAATCTTTCCTCATGTCTTGTGGAACTGTCTCTATCACTTTTAAGGGCTCTAATGCCAAATTTCTCATCAGAATAAATGACCAGTCGACTTTTGCGACGTTATGGTAAGTCATCAAACACTCGAAGTTCTCTAAGTATGCGCTTATTGAATCTCCTGAACAAAACGGCTTGACTAGGCCTTTATATTTGTTGTATTTTTGTTCATCTTCTTTACTTCTAAGTTTGTTTACTGACATTTCTAAGTTGGAGTCAATTTCCATTTGTTTCAGTTTTATCTGTGTTTCTGCGTTTAATTGGGCTTGCTTGGTCGCAGCTTCGAGCTCCATTTGCATCTTCTTCTCTTGAGCCTGCAGTTGCATTTTCATTTCTTCAGCTTCCATTTGCATCTGCATCTTTTTCTCCTCTCTTTCTGCTTGCATCTTTTTCTCTTCCCTTTCTGTTGCTCTGTCTTCTCGTGCAATATTTTCTGAATGTGTCTTTTGTGCCCATTCTGAAAGTTTTTCCTCAGTATATCCTAACCTAATTCCTAATTCAATGCACTGTTCTAATGTTGACATCTTGTATTTTAGTTATTGTTCACTTTATTGAAATTAAATCCCTTTGAAATTAGTCTGGGTGTACAAAAGTTGGTTATCCCCCTTAATGTTTACATTCAAATTTACACGAGCAGGTTTATTTGGTTATGAGATTAGCATATATATAAAAATCAATACAAAGAAAAATGTTACATCAATGAATCATGGATGAGTATCGCTTAGGGATATAATGAGCATGACATGAAACTCATCTTATTTTCCCCGGTTTCTCGACTGTAGTCTTGTTTTGTTTTCCTGTTTTCTCGCCACTACTGGAGGACAGGTTACATACACACGATATTTCGCGGAACAATCTGATGTTGGAATAAAAAAAAATTAGTAACTGTCAATGTAATTGTCACAGTCATGTCAATGTCAAATTTCATGAACATCATCATAATTTCACATATCAAATATTTGTGTAGAGGGACTACAATAGCTCATTCACAGATGATACGATGATAGCTGCAAAGTTTTTGACTTTGTCATGTATGAAAGTTGATATATTTTTTTTTACTTGGCAAAACCAAGAGCTGTCTGGAAAGTAAAGCTTCTGCTTGCCAAAACCGGCTTGCCCCCAAATAGCCTGTCACCGTCCTAGATATCTAGGGGAATGAAACTCGGGCTCATACAGGCAACAAACTCCGTTCATATGCAATCTAACATCATTTATTTATATTATGTTACAGTAAGCTGGCGAAGAGAGTTTTCGCAAGCCAGCAATCTGCAAGTTGCGTATCACAGGAGTTTACAATAAACATGATTATTACAACAACTCTATCAGCTATCTAACATATGCATAAGACCCCTAAATACACTTGGGTTTTAAGCTATCAAGTCCCCCTTAAGGTAAGCCCTGTTGCTTCCCCGATGTCCAGTCCGTGTCTGCCTTTCCACACGTGTCGCAATCCGACACGGGTGGTAACTCTCTCCGAGTTTCTCGTGGACCCCGCAATCGGCGGGCCCCATCGGTGTCCACGGGGCTGTGGACACACTGACCGGTCCTTCGAGAAGGCTCTGGATTATTCGAGCCTTCGAGTGACTCGGTTCTTTCCCTTTAGCTGGAGTTCTATCCCTTCTCCACTCTCTCTTAATTTTATGTTGGTACCGCCCTTATGTGAGACTGTGACAGGGACATTAAACAGTAAACAACAACAGAGCTCCAGTAGCAGCACTTCATCAGAAAACCCTGTACTCCCCTCCCATTTGCAGGTTTAAAATTTTTTTTTTTTTATTTTGCATATCCCTTACAGGATGTTGCAGTAAACACCAGCAT
The DNA here is from genome assembly GCA_963921405.1 of Cepaea hortensis. NCBI lineage: Eukaryota > Metazoa > Mollusca > Gastropoda > Stylommatophora > Helicidae > Cepaea > Cepaea hortensis. The sequence continues at coordinate 20,819,528 of OY992891.1, forward strand.
TTTTCAGCTGCTGTTGATGTACTAGGCAAGATTGTGCTCAGTAGTTTGCCATTGCTTTCTGAGCGACCGGCTCGCATACCCCTGTAAGTAACCAACGCGGCGAGATCCGCTACCGAATCTCACGCAGCTGCGTTACGAGAACATATGGGATTACGGAGAAAGACGTTAACACCTACGCCAAGGAGACCGGCTCTGTGACTGGTTACTGAGTTTATTTTCAGTACCAGTCACAAATTATTTTTCCGTTTTCAATAGATTTATTAAGGCCGGAAATCAGACCCTTTCCAAATAACATCTGGCTTAAAACAGGGTGATGCACTATCGCCGCTCCTTTTCAATCTGGCTCTAGAGAAAGTTGTAAGGAAGGTAAAGGAGGAATGTGATATTGGAGGAACATCCAAGCTGCTTGGTTATGCAGATGATACAGATATTATAGGGGAAAATGAACAAAAGACATTGGAAATATTGACTCACTTAAAGGAAAAAGCTCAACAGATGGAGCTGGTTATCAACCAAGATAAGACAGAATATATGGTAATTTCAAGAGAAGGAATGGCTAAAAACTCTGGCCACATACAAATAGATAATATGACCATTAAAAGAACGGAAACATACAAATACCTGGGTACAATCTTCAACTGCTCCAACATAATAAGGGAAGAAATACAAGCTAGAGTCAACTCTGGAAATAAAATATGCTATGCACTACAACATCTGCTAAAATCAAATGCGCTATCTAGTAACACCAACATCACACTATACAAAACACTGATCAGACCAGTTGTGCTGTATGGCTCTGAAACCTGGAGTACAACTAAAGGAGACGAAGCCTTGTTACAAACCTATGAGAACAAAGTCTTAAGACGCATCTTTTGGCCCATTAGGGATACACAAAGTGGAAAGTGGAAAAGAAGAAGCAACAAAGACATTTATGATCTGTTTAAGTCCCCGCTAATCACTGGTATCATGAAGGCTAATAGACTACAATGGCTGGGACATATAGAAAGAATGGAAGATAATAGGGAAAGAAAACTCGCTTACACTCAGGAAATAAATTACCGTAGACCCCGAGGTAGACCAAGAAGACGGTGGAGAGATGATATAGATACAGACCTACAAGCACTTGGAATTGGCGACTGGCAAAAGAAGGTCAACCAGAGAGATGAATGGAGACGGATTGTATCTGCAGCAAAGAACCTAAATGGCTCGTAATGCTGAAGAAGAAGAAGAAGAAGAAGAAGAAGAAGAAGAAGAAGAAGAAGAAGAAGAAGAAGAAGAAGAAGAAGAAGAAGAAGAAGAAGAAGAAGAAGAATAGATTTATTGAAACAAACCAATTTGGGAGTCAGCTCTGGGTTGTCTAGCAGACCTGATATTAGGTAGCATGAGTAAATGCTGCATTCTAAAACAAATGTTTATCATTCAGAATGAATGTCTCTAATACAATCCTTAGTCCCTTAGAATGAGTTAATTTCCTAAATGTAACACAACTGATAGTTTGTTAGATTGAGTTAATATCTCATGCTACTATAAGCATTTGTCAATCAGAAACATTCAATTTCTCTACTCTACCACAAATTCTTACACTTGGAATTACGAGGTTCTCTACACCATCACACATGTTGGTCAGATAGATCAATGTCTCTACTCTATCACAAATGTTTGTCAGATAGATCAATGTCTCTACTCTATCACAAATGTTTGTCAGATAGAGCAATTTGTCTACTGTACCAAACAACAATTTCTCTACTCTACCAAACATGTTTGTCAAATAGAGCAATTTCTCTACTCTATCCTACATGTTTGTCAGGTCAATTTCTATACGCAAACACACATTTGTCAGATAGAACAATGTATCTGCTCTACCAAACATGTTTGTCAGATAGAGCAATTTCTCTACCCAAACACACATGTTTGTCAGATAAAACAATTTCTCTACTCTATCAAAATTATAATCACTTAAAATTAGCAATTTCTGTACTCTACCACAACATAGCAATTTCCCCCAAACTGCCACAAGAGGTAGTTACAGGAAGGACTGATGAACACTTCAAACTGAGTCTAGAACACAAGAAGCTTTGTATATCAAAATACAACAGCAAAACACAACACCAAAATACCACATACAATATTTTGCAAACACACACACCTTAACACACAACATAAGTGTCTCGTATGAACAAGGTTAAAATATAGCATGAAATATAGCACAAAATATTCATGAAATATAACATAATATAGCAAAAGGGACATAAAATACACAAAACATACAGCTTAACAATGGATCATACAACATACAGCTTAACAATGGATCATACAATATACAGCTAGTTAGTTAGTTAGTTAGTCGCAGTTCCAACTTCACAGCAACGGGTCGTCCCCATTATGCTCCGTTCCTGTGCCAGTGAATATCACACAACTCCCCACTGCCCAATGTGAAAAGTGAAAAAGACAGGAGTCTCGACAAACAACAGCCCGCACAGATACACTGTGCACAACATACAGCATAACAATGGATCATACAACATAACAATGGATCATACAACATACCAATGGACCATACAACATTACATAGCAATGGATCATACAACATACAGCATAACAATGGATCATACAACATACAGCATAACAATGGATCATACAACATACAGCATAACAATGCATCATACAACATACAGCTTAACAATACAGCAAGACATAACGTGTGATTATGAGAGAAAGAAATCAGTAAAGACAATTAGTGAGGGCGAAGTTCTGCAAGCCACTGGGTGGCGATGATTAATGTTTAAATATTTCTAGCTAATGCATGCAACAATACATGGATGTTGTAAAAGACAGTGACATTTCAATCGTTTTGGAACCCCTGATGTCACAGAGAATAACATTAAATAAAAGAATTTGAATGGCACTCATATAAGTAGAGTTATAAAGTCGTGTGTAGAGATTAGATGATACACTAGGCAATTAACAGTAGAGATTAGATGATACAGGAGGCACTAGTGCAATTAACAGTAGAGATTGGTTGACACACTAGGCAATTAACAGTAGAGATTAGATGATACACTAGGCAATTAAGAGTAGAGATTAGATGACACACTAGGCAATTAACAGTAGAGATTAGATGATACACTAGGCAATTAACAGTAGAGATTAGATGATACACTAGGCAATTAACAGTAGAGATGAGATGATACAGGAGGCACTAGTGCAATTAACAGTAGAGATTGGATGACACACTAGGCAATTAACAGTAGAGATTAGTTGATACACTAGGCAATTAACAGTAGAGATTGGACGACACACTAGGCAATTAACAGTAGAGATTGGACGACACCCTAGGCAATTAACAGTAGAGATTAGATGATACACTAGGCACTAGTGCAATTAACAGTAGAGATTGGATGACACACTAGGCAATTAACAGTAGAGATTGGATGATACACTAGGCAATTAACAGTAGAGATTAGATGATACACTAGGCAATTAACAGTAGAGATTAGATGACACACTAGGCAATTAACAGTAGAGATTAGATGATACACTAGGCAATTAACAGTAGAGATTGGATGACACACTAGGCAATTAACAGTAGAGATTGGATGACACACTAGGCAATTAACAGTAGAGATTAGATGATACACTAGGCAATTAAGAGTAGAGATTAGATGACACACTAGGCAATTAACAGTAGAGATTGGATGACACACTAGGCAATTAACAGTAGAGATTAGATGATACACTAGGCAATTAAGAGTAGAGATTAGATGACACACTAGGCAATTAACAGTAGAGATTAGATGATACACTAGGCAATTAACAGTAGAGATTAGATGACACACTAGGCAATTAACAGTAGAGATTAGATGATACACTAGGCAATTAACAGTAGAGATTGGACGACACACTAGGCAATTAACAGTAGAGATTGGATGACACACTAGGCAATTAACTGTAGAGATTAGATGATACACTAGGCACTAGTGCAATTAACAGTAGAGATTGGATGACACACTAGGCAATTAACAGTAGAGATTGGATGACACACTAGGCAAATAACAGTAGAGATTGGATGACACACTAGGCAATTAACAGTAGAGATTGGATGACACACTAGGCAATTAACAGTAGAGATTGGATGACACACTAGGCAATTAACAGTAGAGATTAGATGATACACTAGGCACTAGTGCAATTAACAGTAGAGATTGGACGACACACTAGGCAATTAACAGTAGAGATTAGATGATACACTAGGCACTAGTGCAATTAACAGTAGAGATTGGATGACACACTAGGCAATTAACAGTAGAGATTGGATGACACACTAGGCAATTAACAGTAGAGATTGGACGACACACTAGGCAATTAACAGTAGAGATTGGATGACACACCAGGTAACTAACAGTGGAGATTGGATGACACACTAGGCAATTAACAGTAGAGATTGGATGACACACAAGGCAATTAACAGTAGAGATTGGATGACACACTAGACAATTAACAGTAGAGTAGAGATTGGATGATGCACTAGGCAATTAACAGTAGAGATTGGATGACACACTAGACAATTAACAGTAGAGTAGAGATTGGATGACACACTAGGCAATTAACAGTAGAGATTGGATGACACACTAGACAATTAACAGTAGAGTAGAGATTGGATGACACAGTGTTAATAATTAACAGTAGAGATTGGATGACACACTAGAGAATTAACCGTAGAGTAGAGATTGGATGACACACTAGGCAATTAACAGTAGAGATTGGATGACACACTAGACAATTAACAGTATAAGTAAAGTAGAGATTGGATGACACACTAATCAATTAACAGTAGAGATTGGATGACACACTAACAGTAACACTAATCAATTAACAGTAGAGATTGGAAGACATACCAGGCAATATATAAATATAACAATTAAAGCTAAAGTGACCACGCAGGGATTCGAACCTGCAGCCTCCAAATGGCGACAGCGCCTCCCTGAAGGAACAAGTGTACTTCAACACTCGACCATCTAATGTGCCAGTATGGAAAGTAAGCTTGCCTGCCGGCACGGTGGCCATGTTGAATTGTTGTTTGAATCACAATTGAGACCGACTTTTAAACTGACCCTGGTTTTCAGGTCGACCCGGCTTTAAATGAGAACCAGGACCACATCACCCATAGAGTCGGTTATTACAGAGCTAGCTAGCACCATATACCCAACACGACTTAAGGTGTGTCAAGTAACAGTTGAAAGGTCCTTCTTTTTCTGTATTGTTTGCTCAACCGTTTAAACTAACTAACAATAAAATAAGTAAACTTTAACTAAGTCAATGTTTAAACTAAATCCTAAATGTGTAAGTAAACGCTAAGTCCATGTTTAAACTAAACTAAATTAAATGTATAAGTATAAGGATTAGCAAACCTTGCGAGGTCTTGAAACCAATAATAAAGATTGATTTATTTGTTTGTTTCGGGATTTGAGATTTAAATATTGAGCACAACCCACAACAGGCAATGCTGATGGTATTCCGGTACGAACCTAAGGCCTTGTCCACGTCAATGTGGAAGCACTATACTCGAGTTTCGCTCATGTTTGAGCTCGTGAGTAGTGCATATCCTTGACCGGGCCCGGAAACAAACCCCGGATCACTGGCGTGTGACGCGGGTGTGTGACCACTAGACCACGCAGTGCAGGCTAGACGCAACCAATCTATTCTAGTATGAGAATTTGGTTGCGTCTAGCAGGCAAAGCTAAAAATCTTTAAAATGTCCGGCTTTAAAAATATTTTATGTTATTTTTTTTATGTATTCTTGTTACAACTTACAATGTATCTACACTCTACCGTGTATTTACATTCTTTATTAAAACCCATTACTTAATAATATTTATTTGATTTTCCTATTTATACCAAATGTGGAACACCAATTATTTGTATAATTTGAATCTCACTGTTGCTCTATTCGGCAACACTAACAATGCTGTAGTCTCTATGGTTAAAATGTTAATGTTATTTCCGGTTCCGGTAGCAGAGACGTCACTTAAAATTGATTTTTTAATTTGTAATTTTTGCCGTCTATGTTTATGAACATGGCTTCTACAAAGAGAAAATGCAAATTCTCGAACACTATGAAAACTAAGTTTCCATGCTTCGTTGAAGAACGCAACGAGAATGAAGCAAAGTGTACGATTTGCGATAGTTACTTGTCCGTTGCCAACAAAGGAACTACTGACTTGGAGCGCCATGTTGACAGTGAGAGACGTAGAAACCTAATCAACGTGTCCGCGTCATTTAGCACATTGACGTTTTTTTTTTTTTCTTCCAGCCTAAGTACTAAAACTATAACTAAACTAAATAAATTTAGAGTAGGAACATGGAATGTTAGGACATTAAATGAGCTAGGAAAGTTAAACAATGCCCTAAGAGAAATGGAAAACATGAAAATGAATATACTAGGCATAAGTGAGATGAGATGGAAGGGATCTGGCAAAATTATAACCGGACAAACACACAATAATTTATTCTGGAGGGGACACACATGAAAAAGGTGTAGGAATAATATTTATGAAAAAACAGCCAAATCTATGAATGGATACTGGTGTAATTCAGACAGAGTTATAATGGTCAAAATCAAAGGCAAACCAATAGATATAAATATTATACAAGTATATGCACCAACAACAAGCAGTAGTGGAGAAGAAATACAACACTTTTACGATGAAATAGAAATGGCAATAGCTTAAATTGGATCACAAGAAATAAAAATAATACTGGAAGATTTTAATGCAAAAGTAGGAAAGGGAAAAATAGAGGATATAGTGGGGAATTACGGTTTAGGTACAAGAAATTAACAAGGAGAGAATCTAATAGAATGGGCAAATATTAATGATATGATAAATGGAAACACATGGTTTAAACACCATAAAAGACGACTATACACATGGAAAAGCCCTGATATGAAAATACGCAACCAAATTGACTACATATTTATTAATAAAAGATTTAGAAATGCATTAATTAATGTTAAGACAATGCCTGGTGCTGACGGTAATAGTGATCATGTACCACTATGTGGACAAATAAAAGGAAGATTAAAGAGAGGGAAAAAATGGTTAAGAACCTGAGACTTAATAAAGAGGTTCTGAAAGTAGATAAAGAAATTCAAGAACAATATAGAGTGACTGTGAAAAATAGGTACAATGCAACGGCTAAAATATAGAGTATAAATGAACAATGGGAAATGTTAAGGGACTCCATTCATCAAACCAGCAAAGAAGTATTACCGGAGAGAAGCCAAATAGCTAAGAAAAAATGGATGAATGAAGAAATCTTAATGCTTATGGACAAAATGAAACAGGATAAAAATGACAAACAAGAGTATGCTAAGATAAATAAAGAAATAAGAGTTAAATGTGTGAAGGCAAAAGAAAGTTGGTTAAACGAGCAATGCAAACAAATTGAATTAAATTCCATTAAATATCAAAAAAAAAAGTATGCACAGACAAATCAGCGAGCTCACAAGAAGAAAAATAAGAATAAATACGGGGTGTTTGAAATCAAAAACAGGAAAGATATTATTGGAGGAAGGTGCTATAATGAAGAGGTGGAATGAGTATATAAGAGAATTATATAATGGAGAAAGGGAAGAATTAAGAGACTAAAGTAACCTAGAAGGCCCACCTATCCTAAAAGAAGAAGTCGATGACGCTATGAAACATATGAAAAAAAGAAAAACAGCTGGGCCAGATGAAATCACAGTAGAAGTATTGGGAGAATTTGGGGTAGATATATTAACCAAAATGCTGAACGATATTTATAACAGTAGATATTTACCAAGCGATATGGTAAAATTTGTATTTATAGCAATACCAAAGAGACCAGGAGCTATTGAATGTGAAGATTTTCGTACAATTAACCTCATAAACCATGTCGCTAACCTTCTACTCAGAATTATAATGAGAAGAACAAGAAAAATAAAAATAAATATGGAAATTAGTGAAGAACAGTATGGTTTTATGGAAGGAAAGGGTACAAACAATGCAATATATATATATTACGAAAACTAATAGAAAGGTCACTAGAGAAACAGAGAGACATATATTTATGCTTCATAGATTATACTAAGGCATTTGATAAAATAAAACATGATGAGCTGATTAAAATGTTGGAAGATATCAACATTGATGGGAAAGATTTAAGAATAATAAAGAATATATACAGTAACCAAGTTGCAGCAATTAAAATGAGAAATAAAGAAGGTAGTTACGAACAGATAAAGCTAGGAGTACGACAGAGGTGTGTCTTGTCACCCGATCTCTTCTCCCTTTATAGCGAAGTAATAATGAGAGAGATCAAAGAGAAGCCAGGAATACTAATTGAAGGATATAATATAAGCAATATATGATATGCAGATGACACAGTATTGGTGGCGGATAATGCTACAGACCTACAACAATTATTGGACATTGTAGTATCAGAGAGTGCACAGAAAGGACTCTCCTTGAATATCAAGAGAACAGTAACAATGGTGATATAAAAGAAAATGGAGACACCAAAATGTGACATAGAAATAGAAGGGGACATTCTCAACCAAGTGGATAATTTTAAATACCTAGGGGCACTTATAACATCAGATGGAAGATGTACAACAGAGATTAAGAGCAGAATAGGGCAGGCAAAAGCCACATTTCAGAAAATGAAGAGTATCTTATGCAATAAGTCGCTGTCAATGAATGTAAGAAAGAGAGTGCTAAAATGCTATATAGAACCAGTTTTGCTGTATGGCAGCGAATCTTGGAATGTAAATGAACAGATTAGGAAGAACTTGGAAGCAACAGAGATGTGGTTTTTGAGACGAATGTTGTGAGTTCCTTGGACTGCCAGAGTAACTAACAACGATTGCCTGAAAGAGGCTAATGAAAATAGAACACTATATACAACAATAAGAAAGAGACAAACAGCTTTCTTTGGTCATGTGATGAGAAGAGAAGCATTGGAGAACATCGTGACAACTGGAAAGATCGAGGGGAAGAGAGGCAGAGGCAGACCAATAGAAATGATGCTGGGCGGATTGAGACGGTGGCATAGAGGAATATCACCAGCAGAGTTGATCCAGAACACCAAAGACCGAGATCTGTGGAAAGCCTACGCCAGCCGGCACGGCACTTGATGATTATGAAGTACTCAAAGGTGTTGCTGAAAGAGCATGCGGCTGAAGCAACTTTGGCATTTCATACAGTTTGTCATTGCCAGTCTTACAACTCGATGACTTGCACAGCTGGTTTGATGCACACATTATTTGAAGATTCGGAAACTGCTAAAAATATTGCTTGTGCAAAAACAAAAGACTGAAGCAATAAAAAACCATGTAAATACCCCCGCCCCCCCCCCCCCCACACACACACACACTGTTGATGAATTGGATAAATCTTTAAGTGGTATTTCATGTTTCGATCTTTCGACAGATGCTAGCAATCACGGTTCGCAGAAAATATTTGCGGTCGTTGTTCGGTACTTTGACTGGAAAGCAGGTGGAATCCAAAACTAAGATTCTCGAGTTAGACAATACACCAAATGAAACCCCAGAAACTATATCACAGGATATTTTAAAAACACCCAAAAACATGATTTGTACTCCAAATGTGTTGCTTTTGCTGGTGACAATGCCAATGTGAATTTTGGAGGCTTTAACAGAAGAGAAGGTAGAAATGTGTTCTCGCATTTAAAGGAAGCTTTGAGCAAGCCATTAGTAGGCGTTGGATGTTCTGCTCATGTTCTGCACAACTGCATCCAAAACGGCGCAGATTTAATGCAGATTGACGTTGAATCTATTGTCTTGAAGATATTAAATTACTGTTCTATATACATTGTCAGAACAGAAACTTTAAAGGATTTTTGTGATTATGTCAACATTAACTATCAGAAACTACTCTATCACTCTAAAACAAGATGGCTCATTTTGTTTCCATCTGTTGAGAGGCTGTTGAGGCCGTTTGCTGCTTTGAAAGAATATTTTCTTTCTATAAACCAACCACCTCCTATGATAAAAAATTTATTGGCAGGTATTGTAACAACAATGGACTGATTGTGGGTTTAGTCTGGAACGATTTAAATGAAACATTAAATATGTCCCCATTTGTCCTCCTTTTTGTCTTAGTATGTCTTCCTTTTGGTGCCCACGTATCTGGCAACCCTACCACTGTGGGGTATTGATGCGTGATAAGGCGGACGCGATCAGGGCTCTGTGAGATCATGTGAATCGTGTGGAAGACAGTTCAATTATCATGACCTGGAGAGAATGGTGCAGCAGGGAGTGACCTGGCCATCTAGCCACATTCAGTACTACGACGAAAGGCCAGATGGACACACAATTATATTTCAACCGACATTATTAGTATTGGTACTCTTCGCTGGCTGTTGAAGACGAAACAGAGCACAGAGTGCAGTGAAGTCGCTTCTTGACTCAACTTGATTGAGTGTTATGTATTTGTTTCTGATATGCCTGTGAGGTGTACTTGTTTCTTAAACGTCTTTGTGATGTCTTTGTCTTTTGCCTGCCTATGTGATGTAGCTTCGTGTATGCCTATATGTTGTAGTTGTTTCTTGCACATCTGTGTGATCTACTTGTTTCTTTGACTTCTTCTTGCCCCTTTAGCTAATGTTAATGTCCAAACATACTACACATTCCCGAACCTAGAATAGACGTCACAGTAAGTGAAAAACATCACCAACCCTATTCATACACTTACAGGCTTAGTTAGTTAATTATTCGACAAATCATCCTCATTGCACATCGAACCATTCAGTCCATAAGTGCTCGGATCCCCTCCTCAGCAAATCCCGCTGCGTGTACCGGCTTACGACACCAGTTCCGTGCTGGTTTATCAATCTTCTTTGGCTTCCTGCGTAGTGTTCTTGTTTAGCCACGCCTGATTAAATTTTCTATTCTCGCAGTCTGGCCATGGTTGTAGATTCGCAGTCATCACTTGGTTCTCGCAAAAGTCTTACTTCTCGCAGCGCATTCAGAATGTCAGCATGGTCCATAGCGCATCCGTCCTCCACAGTAGCCTCTCCTGCGAGTTGTCAGCCCATTCATTTCCTTGTACTCCCGCATGCCCTGGCACGAAGATGAAACTAATCTTTATCAGCCGAGACCGTTCCAGAGACAGCAACCACTCTCTTCGGATCCACCCCGTCTCTATCCTCTTGAGCACGCTCATTAAGTCGCTAAGGACACATGCTCTGGTGAATGTCTGTGTCTCGAGCCATGTTATTGCTTTACTTACTGCCATGACTTCCATAGTCAGACTACTTGTGGTCTCAACAAGAGCACCAGAGTCCTCCTTCACAATTCTCCCTCCGGCCCGCGCCGTAAAGGTCTTGAGCTTCTCACATGTCGGACGACCGACCCATCTGTGTAAATGACAGCATCACTGTCTAACGAATTCTCGAAAATCAACGCTTGTACTTCAGCCTCCACAGTACCCGGATTTTCTTGTTTGCATTTTCTGTCTAGTTGAAAGCAAACTGAAAAGGACGTACATAAATCTGTTGGCACTAGTACCCACTCCTCGCCAGGTTCTAAGTCCTCTAGTGAACATACCTGATGAAGAATGTCTTCCGCTTGACCCATCCACAACCTTCCTCTTTTTTAACCTGCTGCCCTTCACCTTCCTAATGTCACTATGCAGTGGATGTTATGTGTTTGCGTTGACTCTGAGGTAGGCACGTACTCTGCAAATTTGTAGTCTGTCTTCAATGGTTGGAAAATCAAACGCTATGGACCGCTGAGTGAACCAAAAAAGACTGTTAGATTCATACAAGAGACAACATTGCAGTTATAGACATATTTCAACCGAACGAAAGAAGAAGAAAATCAAGAAGGTAGCGCATCGCCCTGCCTGCTGTATCTCTTGTACATCCAAGAATGATGCGCATAGCTTCGTTTTGTATCCTTTCCATCCTTTCTATCTGCTTACGGCTGAGAGTCAGGATCGCCATCGCATATTCAAAAATGGACATGACCAGCCCCTCGTATAGGAGGCATAGATGGCGCTGCTCACAGTTTGCTGCCGCCATAACCCGAATCGCAGCCAAACCTCTCTTAGCCTTTGTTATCACCTGGTCGATGTACTTATTATAAGCAAGGCTTCGATCACAACGTATCCCCAGGAAATTCATTGCCTGCGTTACACTTACAGGCTTTCTTCTTACACCCCAGTACAACCTACACAACCCTTAAACAAGTCCCAGCACGCCAAGCATTATGTCATCCTTTCTATCGTATATTTCGCATATTCTGTTCACAATTGCAAGCATAACAATTAGTACTAATTAGTAATGCAGTAATGATATGTGCACATTTAATTAGTAATGCAGTAATGATATGTGCACATTTAATTAATAATGCAGTAATGATATGTGCACATTTCCCTTGCGTTAACGCATAGCTGTCGAAGGCACACATAAAGTCATAATTTTGATATTCAATAACTTTTTTAATGTAATGAGTTAATTGTTCCAATTGCACATAAGAATACCCTAGGGTTCAAACAATCAATTGACTATTGTGTTGCATCTGGGTCACGAGAGATTTTTGGCGTATTGCTTTCCCGTGAGTATGATGTGTGGCCTCCTCTTGCATCGATCAGCGACTGGCATCTCCTGGGTATGGATGCGATCAGACGTCTGATGTGGGCCTGTGGGATGGCTGCCCACTCTTCCTGGGGTGTCTGGAACAGATCATGGCGATTGGCTGGAGCAACGTCTCTGCGACAAGCACGTCTATGCAGCTCATCCCACAGGTGCTCAATCGGACACATGTTTGGAGACAAGGGTGGCCAGGGAAGGGTGAGAATGTTGTTGGCAGTCAGGAACTGCGTGGTCACCCGTGCACAATGGGGTCTGGCATTGTCCTGTTGAAACACTGAACTTTGGGTAGCCAAAAGTGGAAGGACATGGGGTCGAAGAATTTCATTGACGTATCGTGGCGCATTAAAGCCTCATTCAAATGTAAACCAATTGACTCCTTTCGCTGTAACTGATAATTCCCCACACTATTGCACCTCCACCAACGTGCTGTGGAGCAAAACGTTCATTTCATCCACTGTAGACCCTTCTCCGACTGTCATGACGCTGCAACAAAAATACAGATTCGTCACTAAACCAGACACATCTCTATTGGTTGTCTGCTGCCCAAGGACGATGCTGGTTAGCCCAAAGATGTCGATTTTGGCGATGGTGGCGTGTAAGGACAGGTCCACGATGAGGTCGTTGTGTCCGAAGTCCAGCGTCATGAGGTCTATTCCGGAGTTTGATCAGACACATGACGTCCTGCAGGCAATGGCTGGGCAGTTGAGGAAGATGTTGTAAACCTGTCTCTGAGATGACGAAGGCGAATAAAGCGATCCATCCATCCATCATGTGCCATGCCGGTAAGCGTGGGCGGTCATGTTTTGCCATCTCACTCGATCACCAGAGTCGTGGATCAGCTCCGTGTTTCTGTCTCGACCATGCCACAAGGCCAAGCCATCCAGGTATTTAATTCTAGATCTTCCTCTTGGTCTGTTCCCTTCGATCTTACCAGTTGTCACCAAGCTGTTCTCCAATCCATTTCTTCTCATAACATGCCCAAAAAATTTTGACTGTCTACGTCTAATGTCTCTAATCAGTTTACGATCTTCATTTGTTTCTTGAAGGACTTGTTCATTGGTCTTTCTGGCTGTCCATGGTATTCTTTGCATTTCCTCAGAAACCACATTTTCACAGCCATCAGATGTTTTTCAGCTTGATTGCTCATTGTCCAAGCTTCACATCCATATAAAAGTACAGGTTCTATGTAGCACCTCAACACTCTTGTTCTCGTTTCAATTGACATCTTTTTATTGGTCAGTATGTTTTTCATCTTGCTAAAGGCTACCTTTGCCATGGCGATTCTTGTTCTAATCTCTTCTAATCTTCCATCAGATAAAGCGATCATCCGCTGCTATTGCCACTCTGGATCGTCCACTGCGATGCCGGTCTTCAACTGCGCCAAAGGCTTGCAACCGGTGCCAAAGTCGACTGATGCATGCTTAGATGCCTGGCAACCTGATTTTGACTTTCGCCTGCATACAGTTGGCTAATAGCAATGTTCCTGAAATGTATCGATAGAATTGACACAAATGTTTGCTTGAAAATGAACTGAATTGTTTTATGTAGCGTTATCCTTTTGTAGGGTTTCAGTTGCGTAGTCAGCGAGTAGTGTTCACCCCAAATATTGTTGCTTTCACGAGCGCGCATCATGACCTGTGGTAAAAATTTTGTCATAAACACTATTGACCACTGAATTGTAACGATTACAAAAAAAACAAACAAAATTAATTCAGGTCAACACGTGCATTTGACACTGTAAAGAACATTTGAGGCTGGTTTTTATATACCCTAGCACCAAATTTTACTTACAAACTCATAAAAACGCACCCTCGGATAGCTATGCTTTCTTTTTGTGAAAAGTATAATATTGTGGTTGTTATTTAGATTAACACAATAAGAGATTATGAATGCAATAATGTATGAAAGGAGAGAAATAATCAAGGTGGAATGTTAAACAGGCCTGCGTGCCCAATTCTCTAACCTTTGAGAATAAAGTTTGCTGGCTTCCTTTAATGTTGCCTGCATGTATTTTAACTAGTGGATCTCCGTGCCTTATGTATGACCATGTCCCTAATGTATACATTGTTGTATATGTTTCACTGGTAGATCTCCATGTCTCATGTGTGACTACGTCCCTAATGTATACATTGTTGTATATGTTTCACTAGTGGATCTCCATGTCTCGTGTGTGACTATGTCCCTAATGTATACATTGTTGTATATGTTTCACTAGTGGATCTCCATGTCTCATGTGTGACTATGTCCCTAATGTATACATTGTTGTATATGTTTCACTAGTGGATCTCCATGTCTCATGTGTGACTATATCCCTAATGTATACATTGTTGTATATGTTTCACTAGTGGATCTCCATGTCTCATGTGTGACTATGTCCCTAATGTATACATTGTTGTATATGTTTCACTAGTGGATCTCCATGTCTCGTGTGTGACTATGTCCCTAATGTATACATTGTTGTATATGTTTCACTAGTAGATCTCCATGTCTCATGTGTGACTATGTCCCTAATGTATACATTGTTGTATATGTTTCACTAGTGGATCTCCGTGTCTCATGTGTGACTATGTCCCTAATGTATACATTGTTGTATATGTTTCACTAGTGGATCTCCATGTCTCATGTGTGACTATGTCCCTAATGTATACATTGTTGTATATGTTTCACTAGTGGATCTCCATGTCTCATGTGTGACTATGTCCCTAATGTATACATTGTTGTATATGTTTCACTAGTGGATCTCCGTGTCTCATGTGTGACTATGTCCCTAATGTATACATTGTTGTATATGTTTCACTAGTGGATCTCCATGTCTCATGTGTGACTATGTCCCTAATGTATACATTGTTGTATATGTTTCACTAGTGGATCTCCATGTCTCATGTATGACTATGTCCCTAATGTATACATTGTTGTATATGTTTCACTTGTGGATCTCCATGTCTCATGTGTGACTATGTCCCTAATGTATACATTGTTGTATATGTTTCACTAGTGGATCTCCGTGTCTCATGTGTGACTATGTCCCTAATGTATACATTGTTGTATATGTTTCACTAGTGGATCTCCATGTCTCATGTGTGACTATGTCCCTAATGTATACATTGTTGTATATGTTTCACTAGTGGATCTCCATGTCTCATGTATGACTATGTCCCTAATGTATACATTGTTGTATATGTTTCACTAGTGGATCTCCATGTCTCATGTGTGACTATGTCCCTAATGTATACATTGTTGTATATGTTTCACTAGTGGATCTCCGTGTCTCATGTATGACTATGTCCCTAATGTATACATTGTTGTATATGTTTCACTAGTGAATCTCCATGTCTCATGTGTGACTATGTCCCTAATGTATACATTGTTGTATATGTTTCACTAGTGGATCTCCATGTCTCATGTATGACTATGTCCCTAATGTATACATTGTTGTATATGTTTCACTAGTGGATCTCCGTGTCTCATGTATGACTATGTCCCTAATGTATACATTGTTGTATATGTTTCACTAGTGGATCTCCATGTCTCGTGTGTGACTATGTCCCTAATGTATACATTATTGTATATGTTTCACTAGTGAATCTCCATGTCTCGTGTGTGACTATGTCCCTAATGTATACATTGTTGTATATGTTTCACTAGTGGATCTCCATGTCTCGTGTGTGACTATATCTCTAATGTATACATTGTTGTATATGTTTCACTAGTGGATCTCCATGTCTCATGTGTGACTATGTCCCTAATGTATACATTGTTGTATATGTTTCACTAGTAGATCTCCATGTCTCATGTATGACTATGTCCCTAATGTATACATTGTTGTATATGTTTCACTAGTAGATCTCCATGTCTCGTGTGTGACTATGTCCCTAATGTATACATTGTTGTATATGTTTCACTAGTGGATCTCCATGTCTCATGTGTGACTATGTCCCTAATGTATACATTGTTGTATATGTTTCACTAGTGGATCTCCATGTCTCATGTATGACTATGTCCTTAATGTATACATTGTTGTATATGTTTCACTAGTAGATCTCCATGTCTCGTGTGTGACTATGTCCCTAATGTATACATTGTTGTATATGTTTCACTAATGGATCTCCATGTCTCCTGTGTGACTATGTCCCTAATGTATACATTGTTGTATATGTTTCACTAGTGGATCTCCATGTCTCATGTGTGACTATGTCCCTAATGTATACATTGTTGTATATGTTTCACTAGTGGATCTCCGTGTCTCATGTATGACTATGTCCCTAATGTATACATTGTTGTATATGTTTCACTAGTGGATCTCCATGTCTCATGTATGACTATGTCCCTAATGTATACATTGTTGTATATGTTTCACTAGTGGATCTCCATGTCTCATGTGTGACTATGTCCCTAATGTATATACTGTTGTATATGTTTCACTAATGGATCTCCATGTCTCGTGTGTGACTATGTCCCTAATGTATACATTGTTGTATATGTTTCACTAGTGGATCTCCATGTCTCGTGTGTGACTATGTCCCTAATGTATACATTGTTGTATATGTTTCACTAATGGATCTCCATGTCTCATGTGTGACTATGTCCCTAATGTATACATTGTTGTATATGTTTCACTAGTGGATCTTCGTGTCTCATGTATGACTATGTCCCTAATGTATACATTGTTGTATATGTTTCACTAGTGGATCTCCATGTCTCATGTATGACTATGTCCCTAATGTATACATTGTTGTATATGTTTCACTAGTGGATCTCCATGTCTCATGTGTGACTATGTCCCTAATGTATATACTGTTGTATATGTTTCACTAGTGGATCTCCATGTCTCATGTATGACTATGTCCCTAATGTATACATTGTTGTATATGTTTCACTAGTGGATCTCCATGTCTCGTGTATGACTATGTCCCTAATGTATATACTGTTGTATATGTTTCACTACTGGATCTCCATGTCTCATGTGTGACTATGTCCCTAATGTAGGCATTGTTGTATATGTTTCACTAGTCGCCTATGTACCATACTGTCTCATATTATGCCCATGAAAATATTATATATTTCTGTGTATATGTTTCACTTCTTACAGTCCTCCATGTCGTGTGACATTGGTTATCATGTATGTCAGCAACCACCTGTGATTCCGATGTATGTCATACATATTCTCTCTTGGTCTACCCCTGCCTCCCCTCCCCTCCAACTTTCCCGTTGTGTCTCCGTGGCCGAATGTTTAAGTCGCCAGCCTTGCTCTCCCAGGGTTGTGGGTTTGTTTCCGGCTCTGTCATTGCATTCACAAGTGCAATTGTATCCGAGACTCCTGGGGGTCGTCGCTGGAGCTACGGAGTGTGTGCTCTGTGCGACGCTTTCACCAGACCCATCTGCAGAAAGAGACCGAGCCAAATGAGTCAAAACCCGGTGCAATGAAGTCGATCTTATGGCCTTGAGCCCTCCTGTAACCCACCTTTAATTATTGACAGTATTTTAAACACACGATTCACTCCACCAGTTGTGCGACGTTCTCCAAAGTCTATTGTATTATACTGCACTTGAGAGCTTCGCTAATTGTTTGTGTTTAGCTGGAAGTTATATCGCAGAGATCAAGATGAGAACAGGACAAGTAAACCGACATTGTATCACGAAGATCAAGAACAGAACATGACAAGTAAACAGACATTGTATCACAGAGATCAAGAAGAGAACAGGACAAGTAAACAGACATTGTATCACAGAGATCAAGAAGAGAACAGGACAAGTAAACATACATTGTATCACAGAGATCAAGAAGAGAACAGGACAAGTAAACAGACATTCTATCGCAGAGATCAAGAACAGAACATGACAAGTAAACAGACATTGTATCACAGAGATCAAGAAGAGAACAGGACAAGTAAACAGACATTGTATCACAGAGATCAAGAATAGAACAGGACAAGTAAACAGACATTGTATCACAGAGATCAAGAACAGAACAGGACAAGAAAACAGACATTGTATCACACAGATCAAGAACAGAACAGGACAAGTAAACAGACAGTGTACCACAGAGATCAAGAAGAGAACAGGACAAGTAAACAGACATTCTATCGCAGAGATCAAGAACAGAACATGACAAGTAAACAGACATTGTATCACAGAGATCAAGAAGAGAACAGGACAAGTAAACAGACATTGTATCACAGAGATCAAGAATAGAACAGGACAAGTAAACAGACATTGTATCACAGAGATCAAGAACAGAACAGGACAAGAAAACAGACATTGTATCACACAGATCAAGAACAGAACAGGACAAGTAAACAGACAGTGTACCACAGAGATCAAGAACAGAACAGGATAAGTAAATAGACAGTGTGTCACAGAGATCAAGAACAGAACAGGACAAGTAAACATACATTGTATCACAGAGATCAAGAAGAGAACAGGATAAGTAAACAGACATTGTATCACAGAGATCAAGAAGAGAACAGGACAAGTAAACAGACATTGTATCACAGAGATCAAGAAGAGAACAGGACAAGTAAACAGACATTGTATCGCAGAGATCAAGAACAGAACATGACAAGTAAACAGACATTGTATCACAGAGATCAAGAAGAGAACAGGACAAGTAAACAGACATTGTATCACAGAGATCAAGAATAGAACAGGACAAGTAAACAGACATTGTATCACAGAGATCAAGAACAGAACAGGACAAGAAAACAGACATTGTATCATACAGATCAAGAACAGAACAGGACAAGTAAACAGTGTACCACAGAGATCAAGAACAGAACAGGATAAGTAAACAGACATTGTATCACAGAGATCAAGAACAGAACAGGACAAGTAAACAGACATTGTATCACAGAGATCAAGAAATGAACAGGACAAGTAAAAATCACAAGTGATACAATGAGGAACTTCTGATGAATCCGTAATTACGGATTCAAAGAGTATGCTCAGTAAGGTGGAGGCAGGAATTTTCGTGTGGAATGGCTCTTGTCGCTTCAGAGGATACAGATTGTGAGAATTGTATGGATATTTTGACCTGGCCATGCGGGGGTGTGGTGGAATGAACAGGCTGATAGGCTAGCAGGGAATGCACCTCTTGGTGGTAGATTGCCTATAGACAAGGCGTGGGGGGGGGGGGGGTGATTGTGCGCTTGTGGGACCAGGTGGAGGAACAGACTGAGAACCCATATGTGGAAAAAATGAGATTGCGGGGGTCTGGAAGAAACTCAAAACTGAGAGAGAAGACCAGGAGAACTTTTAATCAGATAGCGGTGCCAACGATTAGTACTATGACTCTTCGCTGGCTGTTGAACGAGGGGACGGATCACGTATGGGAATTCCTGAGTGCAATGATGTCGATTCTTAACTCAACTCAACTTCTGATGAAATAAATCCCTGCCCTTTGAGGTCAGGCGGGCGCATTAGCGTGGTTGATATGGACCTACTCTGATAATTTTATGGATGGGGTAGGACGAGGGTTCGACGTCGGGCTAAATGAGGGAACGAGTGGCCAGCTATACTTCCATGCGTCCAGGCCTACACAATGTGATGTCTCGCTAAATGAGGGAGCGAGTGGCCAGCTATACTTCCATGCATCCAGGCCTACACAATGTGATGTCTCGCTAAATGAGGGAGCGAGTGGCCAGCTATACTTCCATGCATCCAGGCCTACACAATGTGATGTCTCGCTAAATGAGGGAGCGAGTGGCCAGCTATACTTCCATGCGTCCAGGCCTACACAATGTGATGGTCCTATCACATCACTGACTTACAGCAGCTTCCTGTCACTGGGGACAATATTTGAGGCTAGACAAATCATTCTTGCATTTTGATTATAATCAGTTTAAGCATATGGCTGTGAATCGTTGACATTTGGTGAACATATGTTTGTGAATCATGGACACCCCTCTGCCGTGCGTCCACCGTGACGAGGTAGAGGGGCTTGCGCGTTCCAATGACCCCAAGAGCTATGC
Source organism: Cepaea hortensis (assembly GCA_963921405.1). Taxonomy (NCBI): domain Eukaryota; kingdom Metazoa; phylum Mollusca; class Gastropoda; order Stylommatophora; family Helicidae; genus Cepaea; species Cepaea hortensis. The sequence goes on from OY992891.1 coordinate 20,840,131, forward strand.
CGACGGTAGCACAGCTACTGGTAGGGTCACCCATGTCGGACAGGTCAAGGGAGAGGGACCAGACGAAGAGACACACAAACCTGCTGCCTTGTAGGTAGACTGGGGACAGTCAAAGGCTAGGGAAAGCACTCCGAAAAAATGCTTCTCGAAATCGGATGTATACACTGGACGGGTGAGGCCAGTACTGGAATATGGCATTGCAGCTTGGGCAACAGCAGCTAAGTCAAACTTTAACAAAATAAGTAGAGCATAGCCTACGAGGGGTGACGTTGTAGTATTCTGTTATGATAATTTGGCTGTGTGTCCAACGTGTGCCGCGTGGTCACACACCCGCTTCAAACGCCAGTGATCCGGTGCTTGTTTCCGGATCCGGTCAGGGATATGCACTACTGACGAGCTCAAACGAGGGCGAAACTCGAGTATAGTGCTTCCATATTGACGTAGATAGGCCTTAGGTTCATGCCAGAATACGATCAGCGTGCCAGTAGTGGGTTGTGCTCAATATTTAAAATAAGTAGAGTCCAAAATCAAGGAATGCGAATCATAACTGGAAGCCTGAAGACAACGCCTATTAATGAAATAGAAAAGATCACTTGTTTACAACCAATGCAGGATAGAAGAGATAGCAGAGCCCAGCAACAAGCAGAAAAATTTAGAAGATTGACAGACCACCCTATGTATAACAGGTTTAATGGTTTTGGAAAGGGAAGACTGAAGCGTAGCAACTTTGTAGAAACTGCAAAACGAAAGATTAGGGCAGATCCTATACTTAACATATCAACAAACCCATTTACAATGCACACAGGTTCCCAGCTTGGAGACAGCAGCAACTGCCTGAGATGATAGAAAACATTCCTGGTATTGAGAAAAAGAACACTCAGAATGAAACCGAAAGAAGAAAAATAACCCTAAACTACATACAAGAACATTACCCAAGCAGAAATTGGACCCATGTATATACAGATGGATCAGCCAAAAATTCAATAGAGAATGGAGGAGGAGGAATTCTCCTAAATTTAAAAAATGGAATGAAAAAAACAGTCAGTGGCAACTGGAAAATTTTCAAGTAACTTCAAAGCGGAGGTAGAGGCTTTGAAAACTGCAGCAGAAATACTCTTTATGGAGGAAAATAAAGAGAAGCAATTAGTTATCTTCACAGATGCAAAGTCAGCAGTCTCAATACTGAAGAGCAAAAACAGCACAGAACTAGCTGACCTAAGAGCAGCACTCTATGGACTATGCCAGAAATTTAAAAAAGTTGTAATACAGTGGATCCCATCACATTGCAGTATACCTGGAAATGAAGAGGCTGACAGACAAGCAAAAGAGGGCGGACGACTACCACAGCCTGACATAGACATAACCTATAATGAGGCAAAGAGGTTTATAAAAAGCATTTATAGAACCAAATGGGACCAGAGCATCCAGGCCACCAGAAAGATGATGCATATTACAAACTCGACCGAAGAGAACAAGCAGCAATCTTCAGACTCTGCACAGGACATAACAGGCTGAAATACCATTTGTTCAATAAACTAAAGATAGGAGATACCGATGAATGTAATTGTGGAACTGGTAAAATGACAGCTAAACATTTGCTGCAGGAGTGCCCAATATATGCAGAACAGAGAAAGATATTTTGGCCCACACCTGCTTCATTTGAGGACAAGCTGTATGGAGATATCAACAAGCTCAAGTTGACTGCAGCTTACTTTAACTACATTCAGGTTGACATCTAAAGGTGCATGAAGAAGTATTTAGACTGCCACATTTCATACCACAGGTATGTCGGTTACAAAAGCATCCCAGAGGCATGAAATGGAATATTACTTGGATAGCAAATCCATTATGTGGAAAGTCTGAATTGAAAGCTCACTGTGTGGGCTTCATAAAAGGTGGAAAAAGTGTCCTAGTGGCACGAAATGGAATATTGCTTGGATAGCAAATCCATTGCGCGGAAAGTCCGAATCGAAAGCTCACTGTGTGGATGTCATCTGCAGACTGCATTCTTCTGGTTTCTGGAAGAATATCCTATGGTGAACGGAAGGCCCAAAATACGGAAGTGAGGCTAAGCAGCCATGTGCAGGACGTGATGATTCCTTGGGTGAGCCCAGTACCAGAGCACTGTGTGTTGGCTCTGCAAGTATGGAAGCTTCCTTGGATGGCGGGGAATGCCCATGGTCTACGCTTGCCTTCCCTTGAGGACTGACCAGGATGTCTTTGGCTGTTCTAAATGGGCCAGCTGGGATGGGGGATAACACCACAACAGTAAGAGTCAAACGTCCTAAGAAACCCCCGGGAAGGTTAACCCGGTCAACAAATGCCCGCAGAAGTTGGATGTGTCGGCCTAACGGCACAAGAACGCAGCTCTGCTGTAAACAGGCACAACGCAATCACGTCCGAAAAAAACAAAAAAAAAACTCTGGATGAATGCAGAAGAAGAAGAAGAAGAAGAAGAAGAAGAATCATGGACACTTGGTGAACCTATGGCTGTGGATCATGGGCTGTTGGTGAACATATGGCTGTGAATCATGGACTGTTGGTGAACATATGGTTGTGAATCATGGACAGATGGTACACAAGAAAAGAAAATCCCTTCAGGTCTCAGAGATGTAGTTTTACAGACGAATGGTGAAAATTTCATGGACAGTCATGGAATATGAATAATCTCACTATTTTGACAGAGTCTGTGTCACAATGATAACTCAACACAACCATCTGACAGAGTCTGTGACACAAGATAACTTATCACAAACATCTGACAGACTCTGACACAAATAACTTATCACAAACATCTGACAGAGGTAGTCGCCAAGTTTTGTCCATAATATGATAAGAGGAAAGCCGGAACATGTTATGACAACTGGAAAGATTTATGGAAAGAGTGACAGAGGGAGACACTGAGAGAAGACTCTTGGCAGTCTTTTGTCATGGCACGGAAATGTGTCAGCCCACGACTTGATACACGCTATTCGAAATCGCAGATGTGGAGAATCATGCTAGCCCACGCCAGTCAGCAAGGCTCTTGATGATGATGAATGCAGCTTTTATGGAAGCCTAAACAATCACAATGTATTTTTGTAATTTAGTTTTATTTACAAATCTTATTCATTACTAAGAATAGTTTTGAGTCAACTTCTATGGAAGACCCAGTCATCACTTTGTATATTTGTCTGTGATAGCCTCAACCTTCGCTATGTATATTTGTTATTTAACTTCTTAGAGACAGTGGAATGGGACAGTAGAATCTATCTGAATCTAAAGTTGAAAGATAAAGAACTGGGAGATGAAATTATGGAATATTTCTACATCTAAAATCCATGGATAAGAAGAAATGGAGATGGGGTGGAGTAATCTTTCCGAGTGTGGATAATGGTGCAAAGAAAATGATGTCACTGGCAAAGGGACAATACTCATGTAGGATTAAATCCGAGATAGAAGTAGTTAAAACTACAGCAGACAAGCTGTTGACTGAGGAAACTACATCAGACAGGATGTTGACTGATTAAACTACAGCAGACAGGTTGTTGACTGAGGAAACTACATCAGACAGGTTGTTGACTGATTAAACTACATCAAACAGGTTGTTGACTGATTAAACTACATCAAACAGGTTGTTGACTGATTAAACTACAGCAGACAGGTTGTTGACTGATTAAACTACATCAAACAGGTTGTTGACTGATTAAACTACAGCAGACAGGTTGTTGACTGATTAAACTACATCAAACAGGTTGTTGACTGATTAAACTACATCAGACAGGTTGTTGACTGATTAAACTACATCAAACAGGTTGTTGACTGATTAAACTACATCACAGGTTGTTGACTGATTAAACTACATCAAACAGGTTGTTGACTGATTAAACTACAGCAGACAGGTTGTTGACTGATTAAACTACAGCAGACAGGTTGTTGACTGATTAAACTACATCAAACAGGTTGTTGACTGAGGAAACTACATCAAACAGGTTGTTGACTGATTAAACTACATCAGACAGGTTGTTGACTGAGGAAACTACATCAAACAGGTTGTTGACTGAGGAAACTACATCAAACAGGTTGTTGACTGAGGAAACTACATCAGACAGGTTGTTGACTGATTAAACTACATCAGACAGGTTGTTGACTGATTAAACTACATCAAACAGGTTGTTGACTGATTAAACTACATCACAGGTTGTTGACTGATTAAACTACATCAAACAGGTTGTTGACTGATTAAACTACATCAAACAGGTTGTTGACTGATTAAACTACATAAAACAGGTTGTTGACTGATTAAACTACAGCAGACAGGTTGTTGACTGATTAAACTACAGCAGACAGGTTGTTGACTGAGGAAACTACAGAGAAACACGTTGTACTCTTACAGATGCAAGGTCAGAAACAGGTTACTGCACATTCTGTAGAACACATGAATCTGATCATGTTCTTCACACAGACAATACAGAGTAATAAAATTATAACTTCTTCTCTTAGACAACATTGAATCATAAAAGTGATCAGTTCATTTTATTGACAACATGACATCTTAAAATTGATAATTTCTTTTATTAGACATGTAATCATAAAATTGATCGGTTCTTCTCACAGACAACATGATGTTTTAACATTGATTAGTTCTTTACATTTAACACAAGGAATAATAAAAGTAAGCAACTCTTCACATAGACAACATGAAATCGTGGAAAACACATCATGAAATCATAGAATCACTAGCGTTATTTACATTAACAACGCGAAGCCATAGGACCAATATGTTATCCATAAAAGACAACAGGACATAATGAAATTTAGTTCTTCATACAGACAACATGAAATCATAGAACTGATCACTTGTTTCACACACAAAAATATAAATTAGTGGAGCTGATTAGGTCTTTACATCACCATTATTTAAGATATCCTTCGGGTCTAGAACCACATCACTGCCCGAGTGTCGATTGTCCTATAACAATATGGGTCTAGAACCACATCACTGCCCGAGTGTCTGTTATCCTATAACAATATGGGTCTAGAACCACGTGACCAATACGTCTCACGGCGTGTACAAGGCTCTTTTACTGGCACACATTACTATGTCATATAAACACTGTCATTTACTGACTCAATTTACTATGTCATATAAACACTGTCATTTACTGACTCACTTTACTATGTCATATAAACACTGTCATTTACTGACTCAATTTACTATGTCATATAAACAAGGTCCTTTACTGGCTCACTTTACTATGCCATATAAACACTGTCATTTACTGACTCAATTTAATATGTCATATAAACACTGTCATTTACTGACTCACTTTACTATGTCATATAAACACTGTCATTTACTGACTCAATTTACTATGTCATATAAACAAGGTCCTTTACTGGCTCACTTTACTATACCATATAAACAAGGTCACTTTTACACGCCTTAAGGCACATAACGTTGCTGGACACATGTTTGTATAGACCAGACACATGTTTGTATAGACCAGACACATGTTTGTATAGACCAGACACATGTTTGTATAGACCAGACACATGTTTGTATAGACCAGACACATGTTTGTATAGACCAGACACATGTTTGTATAGACCAGACACATGTTTGTATAGACCAGACACATGTTTGTATAGACCAGACACATGTTTGTATAGACCAGACTTAAGGCACATAAAGTTGCTGGACACATGTTTGTATAGACCAGACTTAAGACACATAACTTTGCTGGACACATGTTTGTATAGACCAGACACATGTTTGTATAGACCAGATACATGTTTGTATAGACCAGACTTAAGACACATAGCGTTGCTGGATACATGTTTGTATAGACCAGACTTAAGACACATAGCGTTGCTGGATACATGTTTGTATAGACCAGACTTAAGGCAAATAGCGATGCTGGACACATGTTTGTATAGACCAGACACATGTTTGTATAGACCAGACACATGTTTGTATAGACCAGACACATGTTTGTATAGACCAGGCACATGTTTGTGTACACCAGACACATGTTTGTATAGACCAGACACATGTTTGTATAGACCAGACACATGTTTGTATAGACCAGACAATGTTTGTATAGACCAGACAATGTTTGTATAGACCAGACACATGTTTGTATAGACCAGACACATGTTTGTATAGACCAGACACATGTTTGTATAGACCAGGCACATGTTTGTATAGACCAGACACATGTTTATATACACCAGACACATGTTTGTATAGACCAGACACATGTTTGTATAGACCAGACAAATGATTGCATAGACCAGACACATGTTTGTGTACACCAGACACATGTTTGTATAGACCAGACACATGTTTGTATAGACCAGACACATGTTTGTATAGACCAGACACATGTTTGTATAGACCAGACAAATGATTGCATAGACCAGACACATGTTTGTGTACACCAGACACATGTTTGTATAGACCAGACACATGTTTGTATAGACCAGACACATGTTTGTATAGACCAGACACATGGTTGTATAGACCAGACACATGTTTGTATAGACCAGACAAATGATTGCATAGACCAGACACATGTTTGTGTACACCAGACACATGTTTGTATAGACCAGACACATGTTTGTATAGACCAGACACATGTTTGTATAGACCAGACACATGTTTGTATAGACCAGACAAATGATTGCATAGACCAGACACATGTTTGTGTACACCAGACACATGTTTGTATAGACCAGACACATGTTTGTATAGACCAGACACATGGTTGTATAGACCAGACACATGTTTGTATAGACCAGACACATGTTTGTATAGACCAGACAACACTTGGGGCTGATGTGGTCAGTGTCACGCCAGCCGCCTTTACTTCCCAAGATATTTTCTGTAGCCATGTTGGGCTGGGTCCACCTGCCAGCCCAGGTCAAGGTTAACAACTCGAATCCGCCCTCCTGCATTTCGAACCCCTGACCACCAGTGAGGCAGGCGAGTGTCTAGCCACTAGTTTAACGTGGCTCCCATGTCATAGAACTCACCCCAATAGAAAACACGAAAAGTAGACCCATTTGTCATAATTATTCTTCTCTAACTGGTACATACGTAAATACAACACCCCACCAGCTTTCATGTCAACAACAGCCACACCACAACCGGTTGTTTCTTTCGCCTCAGCTGAACTCTCACACACGTGAGTACTTGACTCTTGATACAGACTTTGCTTATATTGGACACTAACATCCAGATGTTCGTTCTTCGACAGTCTTAATGAAATAGCTGCCACATAGAGACCATCAACTGGAGCTGTGAATATCCCGCTGTCTGCATCAAAGTTCTTACCAACATTGCAGTTCACTGTCTTGTACTGTTTTATTATAGTGTTGACAGCGACTTCGCCTTTAAATGTCGTTGTAGCATTAAATCCACATCTAGTTCGTGAAGATTTCACTTCTGTAAAAGAATCAAAGTAAGTGCTCTCCCTATTTCACTCTCTGGTTAAAACAAAAACAAAACAACAACAACAATGCCTAACTATAGTAATGATAACAAACATCATCAGCATACTCATCAATTGTCTTACCAGGTGACATGGGTGAAAATACTTCACACTTCGCTATGTCCAAGAGAATGTATCAATGACTGATATAATTTCATTTCCCATTTTCATGAAAGGCTGTCAAGAAACATCTCTCTATCTTCTTTTATCCATCCATCTATCCAGTTGTTATATTGTGTTCCAGGTATATAAGAGAGCATGTTTAAACAACTTTATCTTCTGCCCTTTAACCTCCATTGGAGAACATGCCTTACAACTATTCATACCCCGCCGTCTGATATTATGCTGTCTCCTACAGCTGCCTCCATATTATTCATCTCTGTCTGGTTTTTTTTTCTCCGATATGACATATAATGTGCCATGCCTATAAGCGTGGTTGGTCATGGTTTGCCATCTTGCATGATCACCCGAGTCTTGGATTAGCACTGTGTTCTTGTCTCGACCATGCCAAGAGGCCAAGTCATCCAGATATTTACTTCTCTGCCTTCCCCGTGTATCTTGCCTCTCAATCTTGCCAGATGTCACCACATGTTCTAGTTTATCTCATCTAATCACGTGCTAAAATGTCTATAATTTATCTAATCAGTTTACGGCTTTCATTTGCTTCTTGTAGAACTAGCTCATTGGTTTTTCTGTCAGCCCATGATATTCTTGGCATTTTCCTCAGAACCCCAATTTCCATTGTCAGTAGATGTTTTTCAGATTATCTGAACATTACATAGCATATCATGCATCCCAATATACTCGTAAATCAGGAAAAGAGAACCATGCTCTTATAACTTTCTCCTCTATGTAGTTCACACATGAAGACAACACTCCACCAACATTCATGGCAACAGCCACGCCACAAGCGGTTGTGTGTTTCCTCGCAGCTGAACTCTCACACACTTGGCTACTTGACGATTGATACAGACATTACTTGTGTTTGACATCAACATTCAGTTCCAGGTTCTCGAAGAGAAATAATGAAATAGCTGCCACACAGAGTCCATAAACTGGAGCTGTGGATATTCCGCTTCTGCATTAAAGTTCTCACCAACATTAGAGTTATTATATTATCATAAACCGACTGCAAGGTCCTCTTCTGTGATCCATGATTTAACACTAAATCCGGTGCCAAATTGCTGTTATATAGCTGAGGTGCAGAGTTGGAGTGAGCTTCCAACCTTCCAAAACACCCCGATGGCTTGTGCATTCATCACCTCTGGCAGCAAAATCCCCTGACCTTCGTGTGGCGGAACTGTGTTAACTAACACAGAAGGGGCGACGGCGAGTCTCTGCCGCCGTAAAAAAAAAACCCAGAACGCTCTAGATATATATGTACGTACACACATGCGCAGACACATGTGTACATGCATACATATTTAAACTCGATTAAGGCCACAGTATGCTCCAGCAAAACAAAGATGCTGAAGACGGAGGAAACCAGTCAGGACGCACACCACAGATATCAGGATGCCACGCAATTACGTAAAGAAATATGCCGATTACTACGAAAGGTTATATTGATGATCGCCCTGTTGTGGACCCCGAGGCAGGTGCAGTATCGGTCTCTATGCCACAAAAGGGTCCATCCAAAACGATCTACACCAATGGGTCAGTGGTTAGAAACAGACGTAGTGATCAGGTTTCAGTGTGACTATCACATGTAAGGCCTGAGTGCAGGGAGGTATTTGAAGTGCTGGGACCATCACATCTGTGGCCTGAGTGCATGGAGGTACGTGAAGTGCTGGGACCATCACATGTGTGGCCTGAGTGCACGGTGATATGGGAGAGTGCTGGGACCATCACATGTGTGGCCTAAGTGCACGGAGGTATGTGAAGTGCTGGGACCATCACATGTGTGGCCTGAGTGCACGGTGATATGTGAAGTGCCAGGACCATCACATGTGTGGCCTGAGTGCACGGTGGTATTTGAAGTGCTGGGACCATCACATGTGTGTCCTTTGCAGAACGGCGCGAACAACCCCACACCCCAGGTTGATTTACTTGACAAGTTTATGTTCAGTAGTTTGCCATGGCTTTCTGAACGGGAAGTCAACGTTGAAGTTCCACTGACCAAAGTAGGAAATGAACCCCCACCGACACAGCACCGGAAGTTTAAGTGCATTTAGCCTCGCGGCCTCACTAACATCTACATGGAAGATTAGGTTGGTTGGTTGGTTGGTTAGTTAGTCGACAGATCATCCTCATTGCACATCGAACCATTCAGTCCATAAGTGCTCGGATCCCCTCCTCAGCAAATTCTGCAGCGTGTAGCGGCTAACGACGCCAGTTCTGTGTTGGTTTATCAATCTTCTTTGTCTTCCTGCGTAGTGTTCTTGTTTGACCGCACCTCTTTTAATTTGCTGTTCTCGCAGTCTGACCATGGATGTAGATTCATTGTCATCACTTGGTTCTCGCAAAAGTCTTACTTCTTGCAGAACATTCAGAATGTCAGCCTGGTCCATGGCGTGTCCGCCCGTCACATTAGCCTTACCTGCGAGCTTGTCAGCCCGCTCATTTCCTTGTACTTCCACATGCCCTGGCACGAAGACGAAACTAATCTTTGCCAGCCGAGACCGCTCCAGAGACAGCAACCACTCTCTTCAGATCCACCCCATCTCTATCCTCTTGAGCATGCTCACCGAGTCGCTAAGGAAACATGCCCTAGTGAATGTCTGTGTCTCGAGCCATGTTATTGCTTTACTTACTGCCATGACGTCCATAGTCAGGCTACTTGTGGTCTCAACAAAAGCATCAGAGTCCTCCTTCACAATTCTCCCTTCGGCATGAGCCGTAAAGGCCCATGAGTTTCTCACGTGTCGGACGACCGACCCATCTGTGTAAATGACAGCATCACCATCTAAAGAATTCTCGAAAATCAACGCTTGTACTTCCGCCTCCACAGCAGCCGAATTTTCTTGTCTGCATTTTCTGTCTAGTTGGATGCAAACTGAAAGAGACGTACAGAAATCTGTTGGCACTTGTACCCACTCCTCACCAGGTTCTAAGTCCTCAAGTGAACACACCTGTTGAAGAATTTCTTCGCCTTGACCCATCCATGACCTTCCTCTTTTTAACCTGCTGCCCTTCACCTTCATAATTTCACTATGCAGTGGATGTTGTGTGTTTGCGTTAACTCTGACGTAGGCACGTGCTCTGCAAATTTGTATTGTCTTCAATGGTTGGAAAATCAAGAAGTAGCGCATCGCCCTGCATGCTGTATCTCTTGTACATCCAAGAAAAATGTACATAGCTTCGTTCTGTATGGAGGATTAGATGGTCAGTATTTAGCTCGCTGACCTCTACATGGAGGATTAGGTGGTCAGTATTTAGCTCGCCAAACGAACTTCGATTGGAGACATCGAACATCCACGGCATGATGGAAGGCTGTCTGGAATCTTCCCTCACTGTCTTCCTCTAGATCCATGTCCGTTAATCTGTCAGGTGTTTATAGTTTATGTTCCCGTTTGTCCTCTTAAAAGAGTGTAGCTGCAACTGGTGTGCAACAACAAAACACCAGCTCCATCAAAATATCTGCAGGCAAAGATGAGTGGAGAGTCATGATCGCCAGTGTCTGTTCCAGACCAGACACCTGAACCACAACACCAATAATAACGACGACAACAACAGCAGTAGCAACAACAATAACACATCAACAACAGCAACAACAACACTACAGAGATAACTATATAGAAGATGTGAGAGTTACCTAATTGTTGTAGTCTCGGGGACATAACTGCTACCTCCTGGATTAACTGGGACAGCTGCAAAAGTGAGAGACATTCTATACTATACTATACTATAAAATACTATACTATACTATACTATACTATGGAGCTAAGATGGTACAGTGTCTATCACGCTTGCCTACCGGATCCGGAGGTAATGAGATCGAATACCGTTGGATGAGGGCATATTTTCAGTGATCTGGACATCCAGGTGGACCCAGCCTAACATTGGTACAGGAAATGTCCTCGGACGTAAAGGCGGCCGGCCAGATATTGACCACGTCATCCGGCGAGCGCCGATTGCTCTGTAAAAATATTGGGCTAGCACCATTGTCGTTGTGATGACGTACTCCAGCAACATTGTCGTTGTGATGACGTACTCCAGCATCATTGTCGTTGTGATGATGTACTCCAGCAACATTGTCGTTGTGATGATGTACTCCAGCACCATTGTCGTTGTGATGACATACTCCAGTACCATTGTCGTTGTGATGACGTACTCCAGCAACATTGTCGTTGTGATGATGTACTCCAGGAACATTGTCGTTGTGATGACGTACTCCAGCACCATTGTCGTTGTGATGACGTACTCCAGTACCATTGTCATTGTGATGATGTACTCTAGTACCATTGTTGTTGTGATGACGCACTCCAGCACCATTGTCGTTGTGATGACGTACTCCAGTACCATTGTCGTTGTGATGACGTACTCCAGCTTCCCTTTCTCATGACGTGCCCACAGAATGTGGACTGTCTACTTCTGATATGAGTGACCAGTTCTCTTTGTGAGTTAACTTCTTTCAAGACATCTTCGTTGTTCTTTCTATCCGTTCACGCTGTTCTCATCATTCTTCTATAAAACCACATCACCGCAGCTTTCACATCATCCCTCACTTGTCTATTAATTGTCCATGATTAGCATCTATTCATCAGGAGTGGCTCAGTACGGTTCTTAAAATACTCTTTTCCTCATGTCGATTGAGAAAGGTAAATTGAAGACAGTATTCTTCATCTTGTGAAATGTTTCATTTATTTGGTTATTCTTCATTTAACTTCCTTAATACTTCTTCCAGTTGCTTGTATTAAATACATTGACTTTAATGTAAGCCTGAATGCACAGAGACACAGGTGGCCAATCTGTGCCTGACTTTAGTGTAAGCCTGAATGCACAGAGACACAGGTGGCCAATCTGTGCCTGACTTTAGTGTAAGCCTGAATGCACGGAGACATAGGTGGCCAATCTGTCCCTGACTTTAGTGTAAGCCTGAATGCACGGAGACATAGGTGGCCAATCTGTCCCTGACTTTAACAGGCGATGAGCCCAGCCACTTAACCCGTTCCTGACCATCCTCACGACATTATCAGCGCATTTCCTTATCAACGTATATTACAGTTGGGTGTACAAGTGATTTTGTAATAATCATTACTCCTGTTTTTCTGTCATGTCAAGGATGTGTGCTGTCACCCTATTTGTTTAACCTGTACGCCGAAAATATAATGAGAAATGTCAGAGATGATATAACCAGGGAGCAATATGATTCCCTATCAACGTATATTACAGTTGGGTGTACAAGTGATTTTGTAATAATCATTACTCCTGTTTTTCTGTCATTCAGACTAAGTCCTTTGTATTGAATTTCTATTGTAATTATATCTAACATTTCGTGTAACAGCTTTTCATTTCCAGCGACCAAAACCACGTCATCATTATAACGCACGTTGTTTACATTATGCCCACCAATGAATATTCCTGGTTTGTCTTGTATGGATCTCACTATTACATCGCTGCACAAACTGAACAGATCGAATGATAGCACACAACCTTGTCTTAGACCTTGTTTAATGTGTTGAAAAATGTCCAATTCGTTGTCAATTCTTATAGCTGCCCTTTGCTACCAATACATGTTCTTTATTATTACTATATCTTTACCATCGATGTTTGAAACGTCTAACATTATAATTTTATTGTGTCAATAAAGCACAAATAAAGATCTCATTAGTAATGATCCTATAAGATTTAATGTAAACTTGTTCTCATGTTTTGTGGATTATTCAAAGGCATTTGCTATGTACAACATCAGAAACTTTGGGAAATCATGAGGAATATAGGCTTTCAATCACATGTAGTACAACTCATAAAAATGCTCTATCTAGACCAACAAGCAGCGGTTAGAATAGATGGCGAGACATCAGATTGGTTTGACATCAAGCAAGGAGTCCGTCAAGGATGTGTGCTGTCACCCTATTTGTTTAACCTGTACGCCGAAAATATAATGAGAAATGTCAGAGATGATATAACCAGGGAGCAATATGATACCCTAAATATCGGTGGTCATGAAATACCAGAGATGCGATATACTGATGATACAGTAATACTATCCACATCACAGACTGGTATAGAAAACTTAATAACCTCAACCCAAAGAAATAGTGAAAATCACAACTTATATCTTAACATAGCAAAAACAAGATAATACATACAGATAAAACTACCATGGAGAAAGATATATATGTTAATGAGGGAAGATTGGAGGTGGTGGAAAATTTTGAGTATCTTCTTCTTCTTTTCGTTCATCCGGAGTGCTTTTTCAGATGTGATTGCGGTGTGTCTGTTATGCGCCCTTGGGCCGAAACCCGTAGGTCAACACATCGACTTTAGCGTGCTTTTTTGACCAGGTAGCATTCCTGGGAGACTCTCACTTTTGTGGTGCCATCTGCAACTTTGCTGGCCAAGTTGGAACGGTCGAAGACAACGGTCATCCCTCAAAGGAAGGCAGGGACAGTCCATAGCATTTTCCGCCATCCAAGGTTGCTTCCATAGTTGCAGGGCCAACACATAACGCCCTGGATCTGGGCTCACCGAGGGAAATCGTCACGTCCTGCTCATGGCTGCTTTAAATCCTCACTTCAATATATTGGTCATTTCGTTTACCCCGGGCCATTCCCGCACAAACCAGACAGGTTTGCAGACGGCATCCGCTCAGCGAGTTTTCGGACATGTGCTTGTCGTTGCGCCCGGAGCTGTTCCAGGCACGACAGACATTCGGAAAACTACCTAGTCAGAGCTGCTCTAGTTAAACAAATAGCCAAAAAAGTATACCAACTTGCCAAAATTAAAAATTTCCTTGACGAAAACACAAGAAAGATATTCTATACTTCTCATATACAAACACATATTGATTACTGCTCCACAGTCTGGGATGGATGCTCCAAATCAATAACAAAACGCCTATATTCACTCCAGAAAAGGGCAGTGCGTTTAATTAATGGTGAAAAGCTTACCGACAATGCTAACCTATATAAACGTCTCCGGTTACTGCCACTCCACAAGCGCCTGCTTTTTAATAAGACCAAACTAATTCACAAAATCCTATTTCAAAATGCTCCACGCTACCTTTGGCCATTGTTTAAATATAACGCTAGACATAGCGAACGACTAAATATACTTCATGTCCCTAAACCTAGGATAGACTTATATAAAACAAGCTTAGCATACTCTGCCGCTCAGTTGTGGAACAATCTTCCACAAGAAATCAAAGACACCACCAATCATGATACATACATTCGCAACCTGTTTGAACACTACCTTAGTACAGACTACATGCCCCCATAACAAATAACACAAAAAAGACAATAATGGTAACTTATCTCAAACGACAACTAGCCAAAAAACATTCCCTTATGTATGGCACGTTACACCCTCCTTAGGTATTTATAATGCCCATGTTAAACACTGCCTCAGTGAGTCATTTGTTATTGATTATTTTTCATGCGTTTTAATGTTCTTTTGTTGTCAAAAGTTGCTTCATAAGTGATGTTGAATGAAAGAATGTATGAGAGGAAATAGAGAAGAAGGGCAGAATGTCAGACGGGCCTGCGTGCCCAATTCTTAACCCTTTGAAAATAAAGACTTATTATTATTATTATTATTATGTTCCGAACAAGAGCGGCATTCGGAAACTAGGTAGTCAGAGCTGTTCCTAGCACGAGAGACATTCGGACGAGACATTTCACTCGGACGTAATTGCGTAGTGTCAATTTTTAGTTTGCCACCCATAGGACGACACTTCCGGCTTCCGGCGGGCATTTTTTAATGAGGTTAGCCTTCCTCGGGTTTCGAGACTCTTGTTTCGGCTTCCACACAGCAAGCTTTCGCTTCGGGCTGCCACGTAATGGATTCGCAAGACAGGCGTTCCATTTCATGACAAGGAGACAATTTTCCACCTTTGACAACACTCACTCCATGAGTGTGGTTACAGACTATCGGACGTCTGCGAGACGTGCGACCGAGGTGTTTTTCCACCTTTTGTATTCGCTCACGAGGTAGGCTAAATGTGCTGCCGGCTCAGCACCTTACCTCCGTGCATCTGTGGGCGAGTAACGGTCAGGACCTTTCATCCGGGGATACCTCATATCCCCCAGCTAAGAGCCATCAAACGAATCTGCGCCGAGCATGTAGCGTTCTCAGCACATCATCACAATTCTGATGTAGGTTTGTGTCGATCAGGCTCTCACTTCCGAGAGTTTATGGCTTAGAGACGTTCAGCCATACACCTCGGATGGGAGCCTTAGAGGTTATGTCTGGACTGAGATTTTAGAGATCGTTTGCCTGATTTTAACTGCTATCCTCAGTCTTACCTGCAGAGCAGCAGGTTGTGTCTCTCTTAGTCTGGTCCCTATCCCACGAGCCGTCCGATATGTAGTTTTCACCCATCGGCAAGCACATGGGGTCGATGGGACACGCAAGCTCCCCCACCACGGCAAGGTGGAGACACATCGGGGGAGATTTTGAGTATCTTGGGTCATTGATTACCAACAATGGTGACACAACTAAAGAAATTAATCGACGACTATTAATTGCTCTTCAAAGACTAAAACAACTTAATAAATTATGGAGTGGGACAGATAGAACTACAAAAATTAGATTTTTAAGAGCATGCATCTTTCCCATTGCAACATACGCCTGTGAGACCTGGACACTTACTAAACAAGCTGAACAGCGCATAAATGCTTTTGAATATAAATGTCATAGATGGGTTCTAAGAATATCTTGGGTAAAGAAAAGAACAAATGCATCCATACTTCAAGAGCTGAATATTGAAGAGGGTTGGCTATTAAAGACGATAAAACAAAGAAAATTGATATATTTTGGTCACTTGAAACGCCATGAAAGTTTGGAGAGAACAACAATGGAGGGGTATATGCCTGGGAAGAGAGGAAGAGGAAGGCCAAAGAGAAGATGGGTGCAGGATGTGGCGGATGATCTCCAGATGGGTGTATCAGACGCTGGATATCTTGCTTGTGATCGAGCAGTTTTCCGGAGTGTTGTTATGGCAGCGAGGTTCTGTAAAGGACATGCTACTGAATGAATGAATGAATACGATGTTAGTGTCTTTCACTTCTAAAAATATCATTGATCATTTCGAATCTTCCCACATTGGAAGTCCACTGGATTTCTGGTCTAATATCGCGGTTAGGCTGTTGAGCTGTTAAGGCCTGTGGAGTGTCTTCGCTTCTGGCTACGGTTTGCTTACGTATTGTTCTCATAATTTACTGGTAATGCATGGTTCCGTCACCCACCACTGTATAAAGTGCATGGAGTTACATTGTGAGCTGTGGATTTCATGTGGAAATCTGTTAAAACGGTCTGCGGTGGTTTGAATTGTTAAATGCATGTTCACAAAAAATGGTGGAAGGCCTGTCGCTGAACTGGCTGTGTTTGCCTTATGCAGTCATGTGTGTGAAACTGCTGCTTTTCTTGTGATTGCCACTTCCATTGATGAATGAACAGTAATTGTCGTGGTGCACTGTTGTGTTGGCATTCTGGCAGCGGACTTATGCATGTATGTCCGTTGGTTTCTCGGGACTGCTGTCTGTTCCACTTTTCACATGAAACAATGAGGAGCATTTACTGTGATATTCACTGAAATAGGAACTGAGGATTATGTGGTATCACTTTGCCGTGAAGTTGGAACGCGACTTACGACTAATGATATCTATATTTTGGTTGCTATTGCACGCAGATGAAATCGTCTTTCCGAAATGATCTCCGTGTTTTGTGCTTGTATTCTTGTTATCCCACACATTGTGTTTTCTAATTATTTACATAAATACAGCTTTACCAATTCTCTTCGAAAACGAACCTTTGTGACGTTATCATCTCGCACGCTGGCCCGTTCATTAAAACATGTTCTGAGTTGTTCTACTGGTCTCAGTCGATCGTTTAACATCTGACACAGGATCCGGAACTGAAATAAATGACAACAGGACTTTAATCACGCAGAATATCAACGATGTTATATACTTTTATCATATCAGTCAGTCAATCAGTTTCCGTCTTCACACCGATCACTAGTGTCGTGGATCCGCTCTGTGTTCTTTATTCAACCATACGACCTGGCCAAGCCATCCAGGTATTTACTTTTCTGCCTCCCCATTTTTCTTTTCTCTTAATCTTGCCAGTTGTCACCAAGTTCGCCAATTTATTTCTATTCATAGCGTGTCCAAAAAATTGTGACTGTCTGCGTCTAATCTCTGTAATCAATGTACGGTTTTCATTTGTTTCTTATAGGACTTGGTCATTGGTTTTTCTGTCTGTCCATTGTATTCTTTGCATTCTCCACAGCCATTAGATGTTTTTCAGCTTGTCTGCTCACTGTCCACGCTTCACATCCATACAAAAGTATAGGTACTATGTAGCACTTAAACACGCCTTTTCTCGTTGCAATGGATATCTTTTTATTGGTCAGAATATTTTCCAGCTTGCAAAAGGCTACCTTCATCATGGTGATTCTTGTTCTAATCTCTTTAATTCATCTCCCATTGTATGTTATGAGATAGTTGTACCGATTCACTTATTTAAGAATATTCACATTTACCTGTATATTAAATTGTGGTATTTCTTTCTTCTTGGTGGTGACCATAATCGATGTCTTCTTACAATTTAATCATAACCCAAGTTGTTCACTGCATCTACTAATTCTTGCAGGTCTTGGTCATTGTCTGCAATAAATACTGTATCATCCGCACATTAAAAGTTATTGGTGTTATGTCCCTCAATCGTTATTCCTTTCATATGTTCTAAATTTCTGAAAATATATGGGAAAAAGCTGGCTCCGCGGTGATGGGGTTACGGACACAGTTCGTGATCCCACATACCCGCGTTCGAAACACAGCTGCGCTCGATTTAGCAGCAAACCATGTTGCGTTGGTGTTTTACGTAATGGTATGGGTGCCGGTCATTCAGAAAACAATAGCAAACCACTGAATGTAAATGTGCAAAAAATGCTGGTGTTGACTGCAACCTCCTGTAAAGGAAATGCAACTAACTGTTTATAGGGTAAAAAGATCTGGCGACATTATACAACCTTGTCGCACACTTCTCTTAATAGGCTGATACTGATCTATTTCATTATCAATATTTATGTCTGTTTGCTGTTTTCAATATATGTTTCTTTACAAGTCTAAGATCATTCTCTGTGTTATTTGTCCACGTTATGAGAAGAAATAAATTGGTGAACTTGATGGCAAGATCGAGGGGAAAAGCTAACAATGGGAAGGCACAGAAGTAAATACCTGGATGGATTGGCCATATGGTATGGTCGAGATAAGAACACTGAGCTGATCCACGACGCTGGTGATCACGTGAGATGGCAAAAAGTGACCAAGCTTTCTTATCGACATGGCACATGATGAATGAATGAAGGTCTTTCCCATCAATTTGTAGATCTGTAAGCATCTTCATCATGTTGACATGTCACACTTTATCAAAAGCCTTTGTGTAGTCAATGAAGCAAAGATGTTTAGAACGCCCAATTAATGTTCTTAGAATATACACATTTACTGTACTCTTGCCTTCTATGAAAGCACATTACCACTACTACTTTTAAAACCTTCTTTTAGGAATATAATGTATAACTGTAATTATCTTACACATGTTAATATAATACGTGTCTATCAAAACGTCCATTCCCAATGAAACAAGTTTATAAATGGAATTACAGAAGCAGCAACATCTTTCACTTGATGGCAGGCCAGTTTAAAGTAATTGGTCAACTATACCATATCAAGCACAGAGTACGTGGCCATTTATAACGTCTCAAATACATGTATACATTCTCAAAGTCTCCAACACAGAGCACCTGGCCATCTATACCCTCTCAAAGTTTCCAACACAGGGTACTTGACCATCTATACCTTCTCAATGTCTCCAACACAGGGTACCTGAACAAGTACACCATCTAAATGTCTTATCAGAGAACTTGTTCGTTAACACAATCCCAAAATCTCGGAGTACTTGGTCATCTACACAGTCTCAAAGTATTAGAATACTTGGTCATCTATACCGTCTCCACCTCTCAGAGTACTTGGTCTTCTATAGTCTCCATGTTTCAGAGTACTTGGTTGTCTAAACGGTCTTTAAGTCTCAGAGTACTTGGTCATCTTCACGGTCTGAAAATCGCATAGTACTTGGTCATCTACTCGGTCTCAAAGTTAGACACTGAAGCAAATGTTCTTGTAGACGTGAAACTATGACCCCAGAACACATCATTCAGTTCTGCCCAACTTTCAGAGATCTGCGCTACCAGACATACCAGGAGCGTGCTGAGCTGTAGCAGAAATTATGGGGCACTGACATGGAGGAAACGATTAACCTCATCCCGGCAAGAAGGCAGCATATTCAGATATTAGAACACAAAACTGGAGAAGACGATAGACACAACAAACACTCAATTTCATGTCAGCAACAAACACGTCCTCCCACGCCAGGGTTAACGTCAGTCATACTTGTACACAATTTCTCTGTTGAAGAGCTCATACTCACATTTGCCTCCCCTTTCTCAGCTTGTTTCTGAGCATCCTTCACATTTCTCCCGCCGTCTGCCTCCAATGTCTGCAACCTGGTCTCTAGTTCTCTCAACAGTGTTGTGTTCTGAGCTTGACCTTCAGATATGAGCTGGACACTCTGTGTGTTAGCCATGACCTTGTCTGCCTGGTCATGTGTTACAGTTTCTAAGTTCTCATGTTTGTTTCTGCAGTCATCAATGATCCCGTCAATTCTATCATTTAATACATCGACATTTTCTTTCACAGACTCCAGTAGATTAGGTACATGAACAAGTTTCTCTACGAGTTCTGCCTGAGAATCCATCTCTGCTTTCAGTCTGTTTTGTGCCGTAGATATCTTCTGCAGCTGTGTCTCCAGAATATGTAATCTTGTCTTCTGCTCTTGCTCTATTGCATCTTGTTTTTCACTATCATTTATTTGTTGTTTGACTTGTTTAAACCTTGAGCTGTGCTTCTTGTCCGACTCTAATAGTTTGGGTAATAATTCCTTCAGTTGTTGATCAATGTCACTTTGTTGTTCAGCAACTTTTTCTGTTTTGCTTACGAAGGAGCACATGGCCTCTTCTATGGCAGCAATTCTGTCTAAAACCGGTTTCATGTGAGCTCCATCTGTGCATAAGATAAACATCAGATCAATGATAACTAACATAAACAGGTTATTAACATGTTATCATCACAGCAGGATCAGCAATGGCAAGGCCTATGGTCAACAGACAACTGCCAGAGTTCTTTATACAAGCATGTCACAGCCCAACTCTAAAGACAGTATCAACTACATGTCACAGCCCAACTCTAAAGACAGTATCAACTACATGTCACAGCCCAACTCTAAAGACAGCATCAAATACATGTCACAGCCCAAATCTAAAGACATCATCAACTACATGTCACAGCCCAACTCTAAAGACAGTATCAACTACATGTCACAGCCCAACTCTAAAGACAGTATCAACTACATGTCACAGCTCAACTCTAAAGACAGTATCAACTACATGTCACAGCCCAACTCTAAAGACAGCATCAACTACATGTCACAGCCCAACTCTAAAGACAGCATCAACTACATGTCACAGCCCAACTCTAAAGACAGTATCAACTACATGTCACAGCCCAACTCTAAAGACATCATCAACTACATGTCACAGCCCAACTCTAAAGACAGCATCAACTACATGTCACAGCCCCACTCTAAAGACAGCATCAACTACATGTCTCAGCCCAACTCTAAAGACAGCATCAACTACATGTCACAGCCCAACTCTAAAGACAGCATCAACTACATGTCACAGCCCAACTCTAAAGACAGTATCAACTACATGTCACAGGCCAACTCTAAAGACAGCATCAACTACATGTCACAGCCCAACTCTAAAGACAGCATCAACTACATGTCACAGCCAAACTCTAAAGACAGTATCAACTACATGTCACAGGCCAACTCTAAAGACAGCATCAACTACATGTCACAGCCCAACTCTAAAGACAGCATCAACTACATGTCACAGCCCAACTCTAAAGACAGCATTAACTACATGTCACAGCCCAACTCTAAAGACAGCATCAACTACATGTCACAGCCCAACTCTAAAGACAGCATTAACTACATGTCACAGCCCAGTTCTAAAGACAGTATCAACTACATGTCACAGCCCAGTTCTAAAGACAGTATCAACTACATGTCACAGCCCAACTCTAAAGACAGCATCAACTACATGTGACAGCCCCACTCTAAAGACAGCATCAACTACATGTCACAGCCCCACTCTAAAGACAGCATCAACTACATGTCACAGCCCCACTCTAAAGACAGCATCAACTACATGTGACAGCCCCACTCTAAAGACAGCATCAACTACATGTCACAGCCCCACTCTAAAGACAGCATCAACTATATGTCACAGCCCAACTCTAAAGACAGCATCAACTACATGTCACAGCCCAACTCTAAAGACAGCATCAACTACATGTCACAGCCCAACTCTAAAGACAGCATCAACTACATGTCACAGCCCAACTCTAAAGACAGTATCAACTACATGTCACAGCCCAACTCTAAAGACAGCATCAACTACATGTCACAGCCCAACTCTAAAGACAGCATCAACTACATGTCACAGCCCAACTCTAAAGACAGCATCAACTACATGTCACAGCCCAACTCTAAAGACAGCATCAACTACATGTCACAGCCCAACTCTAAAGACAGCATCAACTACATGTCACAGCCCAACTCTAAAGACAGCATCAACTACATGTCACAGCCCAACTCTAAAGACAGCATCAACTACATGTCACAGCCCAACTCTAAAGACAGTATCAACTACCCACATCACCAGAACCAGAGCACAATCTTTAGCATAAAACCCACTAGGCACATTGTTCATTGTTAGTTAAGTAGCTCTTCAGCTTGCGATTGTATTCATGTAGTTTAATTGTTAATTAATGCATTAGCTCGTGACTCTTTTGATTGCATCGATGCATTTAAGCCAGCATGAGGATTCGTTGAGTGAGAAAGGTAAATCACGAGAAGAAAAGAGAACTAGACTAATCATCGACGTGTCTGTGATTCTTATACATTTGTTGAGAATGTGTTGTGTAGAGTTAGTCATAATACCAGACACATGGGACTGAAATGATCGAGACAACAGAAGTACGAGCACAAGGAGGATTTCACTGTCATGGACACAAGTCATCAGATCAGATTCAATAATAGCTTCAATCAGGACTGGCCGACCAGGATCACACTTTTGGTATCGCACCCCCGGATCCACACTTCGAAATCCAATGTCAATAAAGCATTCATGTCGATCCCTGACACAATCCCCTGACAAACAATTATACAGAATGATTGGAAACCGTGCACTGTATGAGGGATATAGAACAACTCATTGTATGGGGATATATAACAACAACCTGTATGAAGACGGAACAATTCACTTTATGGAGACATAGAACAACATAATTTTGGGGCTCATAGAAAAACATTCTGTATAAGGATACATGGTATGGACACATTATAAAGAGCCATGAGCGAATTATCTTAACAGAATTCCCACTTTGACTGTTTGGCAAAAGGACTAAACAGTTAAATTTATGATACTTTGAAATCATCATCAAGTAACATGTATGCCACAGATCTCGTGGGGATAACTAGATAAATACCAATGAACGCAGTGAAAAAAGACGCTGGCGCTGGTGTTTGGATCAAGTCTCAAGTATGTCCATGTTATTCCTCCATACCACTGCCTTAAACAACCAGGATTAATTCTGTCAGTGTGGCTTTTGTCTCTTTCATCGCTGATTTCTCCAGTTGTCTCTATGTTCTACAGTACCTCTATTTTCATTATATGATCGATGAACACTGACACTTCCTCATGGTTGCATATAATGTTCTGCTTTCATTAACCTTTTCCAGGTATTCACAACATTCATGTCAACAACCACATTTCACTTGCCTCCAAGCTCTTCCCAATTTGTTCGTTCACATTCCATGATCCACTGCCATACAGCAGCAGTGTGTTCATGTAACATGTCAGCCCTCTCTTTCTGATATGAAATATGAGTTACTTATTATGTAAGATGCTTTTTCATATTATGATTTACTAGCTGACCCGGCCCGGCTTCGCCCAGGCCCTGGAGGGGATCTATCTATCTATCAGTCTGTCTGTCTGGCTGACCCGGCCCGGCTTCACCCAGTCCCTGGTGGGGAGCATCTCATTTAATTCATATAAGTAGTCATATAAGCTCTCCTGTTCCCGACTATTTGTCTGTCTGTCTGTCTGACCCGGCCCGGCTTCACCCAGTCCCTGGTGGGGAGCATCTCATTTAATTCATATACGTAGTCATATAAGCTCTCCCGTTCCCGACTGTCTGTCTGTCTATCTGACCCGGCCCGGCTTCACCCAGTCCCTGGTGGGGAGCATGTCATTTAATTCATATAAGTAGTCAAATAAGCTTCCGTTCCCGACTATCTGTCTGTCTATCTATCTGACCTGGCGTGGTTTCGCCCAGCTCCTGGCGCACAGTAACTTAAAAGAATGTCCTTCCACACACCATTAATTATTTTTAATGAAAACTGTTTTTAATCACCAACATGACAGTTGATAAGTTCTTTAAGCAGAAAAAGATGGGTTACAATGTTATGCATTATTTTTATGAAAACTTTGAAAATGCCTTAAAGATTATATCATTATTTATTATAACTCATATGCCTGAAAATAACTATAGACAAAGAGTTTAACAATAGTGCGAGTAAGTCCAACAATATGACTATAAAGTATATAGAAATGTTATTAAAAGTTATACCCCTTGAAATAACTTTTCTAGAGTGAAGTCCCCCTGCTATATAGAAATTATATAATGAAAAATGAAAAAGTAAATATTAAATAAGTAGAAGATTTTACACTAAGAAACTATTATAGTCGGTTGCACAGGAATGAAGGAAGACGTGTAGAAAATTTCATCTCAATCAGATGTACCGTTATCGAACGCATCCAATACATAGCTGACCACAAACAAAGCCACATACACTGTTTTATAGATATAGATTTATTTAGTTTAGCATAGTTCGTCTAGTTAATATCACATTTTTCTGTTATCGTGTTTTATATATGGCATTGTTTCTATTTTCTTGATAACCAATAACAGACCCCTTTTCACTCTAAGTTATTACAATGTCGCACAGCTATTTCAGATATTTTGCTTTTTCAACTATCAATACTGGGACGTGTTCATAACGCAGGCTGATTATATTATATTCTCCATCTCGCAGTCTTGGTCTATCTTTCAAGTCTCTCTTTGATAGGTCTGCTTGTGTCTTATCTGATCTCTCTCTTAGTGTTCAGAATGTATGTATTGCATCATGTGCCCCTTTCCCTTCTATAAATCTGTATTGTTCGTCACCAATTTCCATATTTTTGTTTTTGTTTTTCTCTTAATATTTCCAAGTAGAGCCTTAGTGACATAATTCATGAAACTGATTGTACAAAATTCATCGCATTCGGTTGGTCATGGTCTTTTGAGTAAAACTATATCTATAGATGTCAGAACATCTCTAAGTATGTGACCACGGTTGTAAATATCTTTCAACAGTTTAGTTACTATTACTATTCCACATTCGGCCAGTAATACCAACTCCCCTACCGTGAAGTCATCTGACCTTTTTTTCCCTTTCTTCAAATGTTTAGTTTAGTTTAGTTTAGTCGACGGATCAACATCACGGCACACGGGTATAACCCATAATGTGCTCCTTTCTACTACTAAGTCAAGCCTTAGTCCGGTGAATCTCAGTTCAGTGCACAAACCCCGTAGCAAAGGCAACGATCCTGAAATACTCTCTACAAATGTCTGCAGTATCAGTGAGTTCTTCTTGTTTCCTTTCTTCAAATGTGTGCAGCATCAGTAAGTTCTCGTTTCCTGGCCTTGATTTTAAATATCCTGTGTTTAATCTGATCTTTCTTACAGTTGAATCACTGAATTACCCCGAGTGCCGAACTAAAATAATAGTGACAGGAGAACTATTTGATGGTGTGCATTATCTGGGAAGTCATGTAGTGTCCAGAGATCAAACATATACTAGGCTTACTGTGTGTGTCATTATATAAATCATTCCAACATCCGAGACCAACCTGCAAGTTGAACAGACTCTGTCGACTGTCTGTAGGATGTTGTCGATGTAGAAGCTAGTGGTGATGCTGGCTGTCTGTTAGATGTTGCTCGAGTAGAGGATGGTACGGCTATTGACTGTGATGCCATATTTTGCTGCTGACAAGGAAGCTGATTTACCCCAACACCCAAAGAATGGAGGGAAAAGACGAATAACTCCAGAAATCTCAAAGGCCACAGAAATATTCAGCCTGATTTGCTCGTGGCTTCAGAATCACTTTAAATGCACATGAGTATCTTCATAATCCCTACCGCCTGGTTTGCTTGAGGTTTCAGAATCACTTTAACTGCACACGGATATCTTCATAAGCCCTACAGCCCGGCGGTCATGTGTTTGAATCCTATTCGAGGTCCCAGGTCGTGACACTGAATGCATGACCCTTGACCCATGGAGAGCCAACTGGTGTAAAATTATAGGATATCTCCACATATTGAATATGTCTGAGGGCGGGGACATGACCCATGGAGAGCAGACCAGTGTAAAATTACGGGATATCTCCACATATAGAATGTCTGATTGCTGGGACATGACGCATAGAGAGCAGACTAGTGTAAGATTATGGGATATCTCCACATATCGAGTATGTCTGACTGGTGTAAAATTATGGGATATCTCCACATATTGAATATATCTGAGGACGGAAATGTGTCCCATGGAAAGCCGACTAGTGTAAAATTATGGGATATCTCCACATATTGAATATGTCTGAGGGCGGGAACATGGGTCTGTGTTTTACTTTTACCACAGTGTGTGTGTGTGCGTGTGTGTGTGTGTATGATCACCATGGCCGCCTGGACATGTCCTTAGTTGTTCCTGTCTCTTCCATAATAAACTCATCCATATATGCGAGTAGCTGTACTATAATATACCCATCTATGAACACGGACTAGATGTTCCATAATGAACCCATTCATGTACACAAACTAGCTGTACCATAATAATATACCATTATACCATAATAATGTACCTTGACTATTTCAGCTCTCTGTAGGCCTCCACAATGTCAATGTCAGCTATCTATAGACCTCCACAATGTTAACTCTATATAGACCTCCACAATGTTAACTCTATATAGACCTCCACAATGTTAACTCTATATAGACCTCCACAATGTTAACTCTATATAGACCTCCACAATGTTAACTCTATATAGACCTCCACAATGTTAACTCTATATAGACCTCCACAATGTTAACTCTATATAGACCTCCACAATGTTAACTCTATATAGACCTCCACAATGTTAACTCTATATAGACCTCCACAATGTTAACTCTATATAGACCTCCACAATGAACCCTTTACAGGGCAGACGCTTGTCCATTTTTTAGCCCTGAACGGGCAAGATTTTTTCAGGTTTGGTCAAATTTCGGGTCGCGTTAATAAAAACATCACAACAAATAAGGTTTTAGTCAACCGATTTTAGTTAAATAAACAACACAAGGAAGGGAAAAGCATGCAGAATATGTTACTCACATGATTGTTGTTGGTAATCCATATATGAACACAAATATTTACGAAATACAGCATATTGTTTGTGATTTTCCGTCATCTATAGGGCAATTTACAAACACATTTTCAGAATCATAATCACTTTCTTTAAAGTCCGACTCAGACTGCTAATGCAAAGTAACGCTTTGCACTGATATCTAGCTCCGATTAATAGTCAACTTCGTGCCCTTTAATGTCATTTAAATTGAACCTAGCGAAATCTCGGCTATCACTTGAAGAATCGCCGAAATTCATTTTGAAAAACAGTGTAAAAATCCCGAAAACTATCAAAAAAAGTCCATAGAAGTCCATTCAAATTCATACTATCGCGTTTACACATGGTGGCCACGTTGTCAAGCTGTCGGCGAAAGCTAAAGTAGCCATCGGAAGTGTCGGAAAGCCGAGAGATCGCGTTTTTACAATGCATAATAGTATCGGACGTAAATGGCCGCTATGCTCGTTTAAGTGATCGGCCGGTAATGGCCGCTCTGCCCTGTAAAGGGTTAACTCTATATAGACCTCCACAATGTTAACTCTATATGGACCTCAACAATGTCAACTCTATATAGACCTCCACAATGTTAACTCTATATAGACCTCCACAATGTTATCTCTATATAGACCTCCACAATGTTAACTCTATATAGACCTCCACAATGTCAGCTATCTATAGACCTCCACAATGTTAACTCTATATAGACCTCCACAATGTTAACTCTATATAGACCTCCACAATGTCAGCTATCTATAGACCTCCACAATGTTAACTCTATATAGACCTCCACAATGTCAGCTATCTATAGACCTCCACAATGTTAACTCAATATAGACCTCCACAATGTTAACTCTATGTAGACCTCCACAATGTTAGCTATCTATATACCTCCACAATGTTAGCTATCTATAGACATCCACAATGTTAACTCTATATAGACCTCCACAGTGTTAATTCTATATAGACCTCCACAATATCAACTCTATATAGACCTCCACAATGTTAGCTATCTATAGACCTCCACAATGTTAACTCTATATAGACCTCCACAATGTTAGCTATCTATAGACCTCCACAATGTCAGCTATCTATAGACTTCCACAATGTTAGCTATCTATAGACCTCCACAATGTTAACTCTATATAGATCTCCACAGTGTTAATTCTATATAGACCTCCACACTATCAACTCTATTTATACCTCCACAATGTCAGCTATCTATAGACCTCCACAATGTTAACTCTATATAGACCTCCACAATGTTAACTCTATATAGACCTCCACAATGTTAGCTATCTATAGACCTCCACAATGTTAGCTATCTATAGACCTCCACAATGTTAACTCTATATAGACCTCCACAATGTTAACTCTATATAGACCTCAACAATGTTAACTCTATATAGACCTCCACAATGTTAACTCTATATAGACCTCCACAATGTCAACTCTATATAGACCTCCACAATGTCAACTCTATATAGACCTCCACAATGTCAGCTATCTATAGACCTCCACAATGTTAACTCTATATAGACCTCCACAATGTTAACTCTATATAGACCTCCACAATGTTAACTCTATATAGACCTCCACAATGTTAATTCTATATAGACCTCCACAGTGTTAATTCTATATAGACCTCCACAATGTCAACTCTATATAGACCTCCACAGTGTTAATTCTATATAGACCTCCACAATGTTAACTCTATATAGACCTCCACAGTGTTAATTCTATATAGACCTCCACAATGTCAACTCTATATAGACCTCCACAATGTTAACTCTATATAGACCTCCACAATGTTAACTTTATATAGACCTCCACAATGTTAACTCTATATAGACCTCCACAGTGTTAATTCTATATAGACCTCCACAATGTCAACTCTATATAGACCTCCACAATGTTAACTCTATATAGACCTCCACAGTGTTAATTCTATATAGACCCCCACAATGTCAACTCTATATAGACCTCCACAGTGTTAATTCTATATAGACCTCCACAATGTCAGCTCTATATAGATCTCAACAATGTTAACTCTATATAGACCTCCACAGTGTTAATTCTATATAGACCTCCACAATGTCAACTCTATATAGACCTCCACAATGTTAACTCTATATAGACCGCCACAATGTTAACTCTATATAGACCTGCACAATGTTAACTCTATATAGACCTCCACAATGTTAACTCTATATAGACCTCCACAATGTCAACTCTATATAGACCTCCACAATGTTAACTCTATATAGACCTCCACAATATCAGCACTCTATAGATCTCCAAATCTCAGCACTCTATAGACCACAATGTCAGCTCTCTATAGACCTCCACTATGTCAGCTTTCCATAGAACTTCAAATCTCAGCTCTATATAGAGCTCCACAATGTCAGCTCTCTATAGACTTCCTGAATGCCAGTTCATACAATGGTTGAGCCTTTGATATAGTGACCGTGCCAGCCATCATGCAGTCTCTTTCATTTGTTATTTCTTTCTTGCTGGTTGTGAACTACTAATTCTTACCTGTTTGTTCTTACCTGTTTGTTCTTACCTGTTTGTTCTTACCTGCTAGACACTATCTGCTAGTTTATACCTGTTAGTTCTTGACATTGGTCACATAGCAACACAATGGCAGCGTCAATCATGTGACATAATTCCAGATACTCCAAGTTGTTGTCTCCCCCTTGTGTCCAGGAATCTCCTGCTTCGATTATCTGCAAAAGAACAGATATTCTCAGAGGTCAATAACTGAACTGTCAATATGACATTAAGTTCTTCAACCGGGATGCCCAGACGAGAAGATGCACCAATAAACTGACCACACACCCTCATAGGCAATTACTGGAAGCATCAGTGAACAGGACCAGACATGGGTGTGTAAAGTGCAGATTTCAACTCATCTCTCAGAGATGACATCCTACCAGAATAAGACATGACCTAGCGTATGTGAGGACCTAACATTTCCCAGGAGCAACGGTAGATGCAGGGAGTAACACGCTTGCCTGCCGCCCTGTGCCCGAATGCCCATCGGAATGAATTTGTTTAACCTTTAAAACTGATCAATCCTGGTCAGTTGATGCTGCCTAAATGTGTACCAGGACATGTTCTGGAAAGCCAGAGCGGCAGGCCTGATATTGACCACATCGATACAGATTCCGGTGGTCTATAAACATAAGGAGCTAGCACCATATACCCAATACACTTAATGCTTAGAAACGAATCACATACTTTACTTTCAATATACACGACTCGACTCATGGCTTAGACAAGGCCCTGCACTGTACTTTACTTTACATTATGTTATTTTCTTTACTTTACATGACTTTACTTGACTACTAACACTTCTTGCCACAACATCAGTATCTGTTATGGCAATCACCTTGACACAGGTATGTGAGCAATATGTGAGTACCAATTGCATGTTTCTGTCAGTTTATGGTCTTGGGTGACCAACGTGACCCCACCCACAAGCTGGATTGTCAGCTCGATGATAAACAGAGGTAAAAGTTGCCCATTGGAGAACATGAGTTTAGGAATGTGTTAGACTCCACATATTCCAGGCCACAGCATAAAGACGCAAAGTGGCCAATTCTTTTCTCATAGCTGACTTTTCCAGACAATTCCTTTCTCGCAGCTGACTTTTCCAGACAATTCCTTTCTCGCAGCTGACTTTTCCAGACAATTCCTTTCTCGCAGTTGACTTTTCCAGACAATTCCTTTCTCCCAGCTGACTTTTCCAGACAAATCCTTGAAAATTCTGAAAAGTATCCGGCACACATTTTATGAGACTTGGTCAAGCCCTCTACTGTACTTGTCGGACAGAAGAATGTTACGACTGCTTGGGATTGAATTCGGACGATTGTCTTGGTTAGCAAGCGTACTAACTATTGTGCCACGACCACGGATCCTTGTAGAATAGATATTAATATTCATGAAACCCAGCTAAAACATTGTATGCTAGCTATCAATTGTGTGAATCCCAGCTAAAACATTGTATGCTAGCTATCAATTGTGTGAATCCCAGCTAAAACATTGTATGCTAACTATCAATTGTGTGAATCCCAGCTAAAACATTGTATGCTAACTATCAATTGTGTGAATCCCAGCTAAAACATTGTATGCTAACTATCAATTGTGTGAATCCCAGCTAAAACATTGTATGCTAACTATCAATTGTGTGAATCCTAGCTAAAACATTGTATGCTAACTATCAATTGTGTGAATCCCAGCTAAAACATTGTATGCTAACTATCAATTGTGTGAATCCCAGCTAAAACATTGAATGCTAACTATCAATTGTGTGAATCCCAGCTAAAACATTGTATGCTAGCTATCAATTGTGTGAATCCCAGCTAAAACATTGTATGCTAACTATCAATTGTGTGAATTCCAGCTAAAACATTGTATGCTAACTATCAATTGTGTGAATCCCAGCTAAAACATTGTATGCTAGCTATCAATTGTGTGAATCCCAGCTAAAACATTGGATGCTAGCTATCAATTGTGTGAAACCCAGCTAAAACATTGTATGCTAACTATCAATTGTGTGAATCCCAGCTAAAACATTGTATGCTAACTATCAATTGTGTGAAACCTAGCTAAAACATTGTATGCTAACTATCAATTGTGTGAAACCTAGCTAAAACATTGTATGCTAACTATCAATTGTGTGAAACCCAGCTAAAACATTGTATGCTAACTATCAATTGTGTGAAACCCAGCTAAAACATTGGATGCTAGCTATCAATTGTGTGAATCCCAGCTAAAACATTGTATGCTAACTATCAATTGTGTGAAACCCAGCTAAAACAGTGTATGCTAGCTATCAATTGTGTGAATCAAAGCTAAAACATTGTATGCTAACTATCAATTGTGTGAATCCCAGCTAAAACATTGTATGCTAACTATCAATTGTGTGAATCCCAGCTAAAACATTGTATGCTAACTATCAATTGTGTGAAACCTAGCTAAAACATTGTATGCTAACTATCAATTGTGTTAAACCTAGCTAAAACATTGTATGCTAACTATCAATTGTGTGAATCCCAGCTAAAACAGTGTATGCTAGCTATCAATTGTGTGAATCCCAGCTAAAACATTGTATGCTAACTATCAATTGTGTGAATCCCAGCTAAAACATTGTATGCTAACTATCAATTGTGTGAATCCCAGCTAAAACATTGTATGCTAACTATCAATTGTGTGAAACCTAGCTAAAACATTGTATGCTAACTATCAATTGTGTGAAACCTAGCTAAAACATTGTATGCTAACTATCAATTGTGTGAAACCCAGCTAAAATATTGTATGCTAACTATCAATTGTGTGAAACCCAGCTAAAACATTGTATGCTAACTATCAATTGTGTGAAACCCAGCTAAAACAGTGTATACTAGCTATCAATTGTGTGAATCCTAGCTAAAACATTGTATGCTAACTATCAATTGTGTGAATCCCAGCTAAAACATTGTATGCTAACTATCAATTGTGTGAATCCCAGCTAAAACATTGTATGCTAGCTATCAATTGTGTGAAACTCAGCTAAAACATTGTATGCAAGCTATCAATTGTGTGAATCCCAGCTAAAACATTGTATGCTAACTATTAATTGTGTGAATCCCAGCTAAAACAGTGTATGCTAACTATCAATTGTGTGAAACCCAGCTAAAACATTGTATGCTAACTATCAATTGTGTGAAACCCAGCTAAAACAATGTATGCTAACTATCAATTGTTTGAATCCCAGCTAAAACATTGTATGCTAACTATCAATTGTGTGAATCCCAGCTAAAACATTGTATGCTAGCTATCAATTGTGTGAAACCCAGCTAAAACATTGTATGCTAACTATCAATTGTGTGAAACCCAGCTAAAACATTGTATGCTAACTATCAATTGTTTGAATCCCAGATAAAACATTATATGCTAACTATCAATTGTGTGAATCCCAGATAAAACATTGTATGCTAGCTATCAATTGTGTGAAACCCAGCTAAAAAGTCTACATATTCAATTTTGTGAATCCCATCTCAAACATTTAGACTAGATATTCAATTATGAGAATCCCAGCTAAAACAATAATGGCTAATATTCATCTTGATCAATCCAATCTAAAACATTGAGTAACCTGAATTGTTTGCTTCTGTGAACTGGTGACGTAAATTTACACAAGAAATATTGATGTCAGTGGTTTGTTTATATTGTCTCTGTTGAGTTGACAACGTACTCAATGTGTTTATTTGATATGTGCTGAAAGAGAATCTTCTAGCCCATGTGACACGTTCTCGCAATGTTACAGTCCACATATGAAATCACATGGAGATGGTCCAGGCTTGTGTGCCCTTCGTCCTCAGATCTGCACATTAATACATTCAACAAAAGCAGCAGCAAGTGTCAGGTTCATGCAGACAGGCATGCTTCAGTTCAACAATCAAAGATATGGAACATCTGTTGGGACTTTTCCCAGGGACAGAATGGCCTGGTCTGCACCGCTAGGTGGCGCATTGGTCCATGATAGGGCAGATATGGTCAGGACCTTCTGGGGTCATGTATATAACGTGGAAGAATACATGATTGATCACGGCCTGGGAATAACGATGCGCCAGGGAACGACAAGATGATCTGGTCGACTCTTAATAATCCGAAGTAAGACCAGATTGTCGTGTCATCAGATTGCAACCGGCACAATAAGTATATGAACTCTTGGATGGTTGTAGAAGATGGAGACAAAGAGCATTTCCTGAATGCTGTTGTATCGGTTCTTGTGTCAACTCAACTCATCTCAATGTTTATTAAATCTTCATAGTTTTTGGTGAATACCATACTTGTTTACGTTGAAAAATGTCAGTTGGGCAGGACTGTAGAAGGTGGCCTGTCGTGATGTGGCTGTTACCAAATACACAGAAATTAGATGAACCAATCTTGAACTTCTACTATAGATGATATTTATTGTTGATGAGTTATATTCCAGACCGAAAAAAAATGTTGACCCGATCTTGCTTTGAAAGTTGATGATAAGCCTTATTTTACGTGTGGGCAATGTGGTCAATTCAAGAAACCGACACAGATGCCACAGAAGAACTAGAACCAGACTTACTGAAA
Organism: Cepaea hortensis; assembly: GCA_963921405.1. NCBI lineage: Eukaryota > Metazoa > Mollusca > Gastropoda > Stylommatophora > Helicidae > Cepaea > Cepaea hortensis. The sequence goes on from OY992891.1 coordinate 20,874,490, forward strand.
GAAGAAATCACAGAAGCCGTCAGATTAGCCCCATTGAACAAATCACGGGACAAGATGAAATACCAAGTGAACTAGTTAAAGCAGCAAGAGAAGTAGGAACAGCATGGCTACATAGATTATTCAACCATGTTTAGGTAGAAAAACAGACACCACGAGACTGGGGAAACACCATACTTATCCCAATTTGGAAAAAACAAAGGCAGCAAAAGAGACTGCACACAATACAGAGGCATTTCCCTTTTGGGTCATACTGGGAAAATATTTTGCAAAATTCTTGAGAAAAGATTACGAACTACTATAGAACCCCAGCTAAGCGAAACACAACTTGGATTTTGGAAAAAAACAAATGATGCACAGATGCCATTTTTACTCATAAAAAACGTATAGAAAAATCAATTGATTTCATTGAAACACTATACTTACCCTTTGTCGACAAAGAACAGCCATTTAATAGAGTAGATAGAAACAAGCTGTGAGAAATCCTTAAACAATATGGAGTGTGAACACATCTAACAAACCTATGTAGAAGCTTATACAGCAACAGTGAATGCATAGTGAGAGCAACTGGAGGACACTCAGAACCCTTCACCATAAGATCCGGAGTACGACAAGCCTTGTCCCCTCTCTTGTTCATAACATATATAGACAAGATATGTAAAAAAAACAAAAAAAAACAGCTAAACAGAGACCGCAAGAACACAGCATGACGAGAACACAGAAGAAGAACCATCTGCAAATTACACCATTAGAGAACTCCTGTTTGCAGATGATCAAGCACTAATAGCAAAATTGTTTTGTTTGTTTGCATATCCTTTACAGGACATTGCTGTCAACATCAGCATCTTTCAGCTGATTGTTGATTTCTTGGCAAGATTACGCTCAGTAGTTTGCCATTGCTTTCTGAGCGGCCGGCTCACATACCCCGTAAGTTACAGACGCGATTCGAACCACTGCTGATTCTCACCATCGTCACGTTACCTACGAGAGTATACGAGATTACGGAGAAAAGTCACTAACCTCTAGGCCAGGAAGCCGCAAAATAAGAAGATGAATTACAAGACCACATGAATAGTATAAACGAAATGTGTAGGGAACATAACATGAAAATTAGTATAAGTAAAACAGAGGTAATGATTATAACTAAAGAAGAATAAAACAACAACAATTCACCTAAATAAACATCCTTTGAAACAAGTAAAGAGTTGCAAGTACCTAGGAAGTATAATATCATCAGATGGCAAATCAGAAGATGAGATCGAAAATAGATGCAATAAGGCAAACCAACTCATTGGACAAATGGCACCAATCCATCCATCCATCCATCATGTGCCATGCCGATAAGCGTGGGTGGTCATGATCTGCCATCTCACTTGATCACCAGAGTCGTGGATCAGCTCCATGTTCCTGTCTCGACCATGCCACATGGCCAAGCCATCCAGGTATTTGCTTCTCGGATTTCCCCTAGGAAGACCGAGAAGTAAATACCTGGATGGCATGAAGACAGGCATGCTTCAGTTCAACAATGCAAACATGTATCAATAACTACTAAAAAAGCACTTTACAACACAATCTTCCCACCAACTCTATTATGTTACCAATGCCAAACCTGGACAATGACAGAAAAAGAGAAAAGAAAAATCACAACAACAGAAATGAGATTCCTGAGAATACTTAATGTATCAAGAAGAGATAAGATCAGAAATGAAGAAACCAGGACTAAAGTGGGGGTTATAGCTGCACTATATTTTATTAGAAGGCAGCAAGTCAAATGGTGTGGCCATGCAAGTAGGTTACCAACTAACAGTATACCACAACAAACAAGATGTACAGACCAGAAGGAAGCAGAGGAAGAGGCCGACCATGTAAATGATGGACGCAGGGAATAACAGAGTCCATGGGAATATCGATACATGAAGCCCACAATCGGGCACTCTCCCGCTGTTTATACTTCACCTCGACACTGCAAGTTACAAGAAGAACAGGATGAGATGAAATGAGTGTGGTCGTTTGTGCAGGTTTCCACGACAGAAGCTTTAATAAAAGTGTCAAACATTATGCTTACATCACTATGTTGTAGACATCCAGCCAGATTTGTAAGTCGACCTGTTTCCTTGTCCATATACCTCCTTGTTGTATAAGGGCCATGTTTAGTCTGTTTATTTTTCTAGAAACCTACAAAATGTGCAAGTCTCTTCGCTTCTTCATTGTACAAAGGACATTTGTAATGTATATTATGTTTTTCAAGGTGGGTCGGGCTGACATAGAGAAGAGTAACCAGACTCACACTGAAAACATGCCAGGCTGGAATCCACATGTGGATAATTTGTATAAATGTGGAAATGCTACACCCACCCGACCTGGGGATTGCGGACCCAATGTCCAGCCTTCTCAGACTTAAAGGTGCCGTTTTCATGTTGCACACATTAAGCATCCCTTGGCAGTTGGAAATCCTATAGGGTAGACCACATATCTGACTTCTTCTTCTTCAGCGTTCCGAGCCATTGAGGTTCTTTGCTGCAGATACAATCCGTCTCCATTCGTCTCTCTGGTTGACCTTCTCTTGCCAGTTGTTGATTCCAAGTGCTTGTAGGTCTGTACATGTATTATCTCTCCACCGTCTTCGTGGTCTACCTCGGGGTCTACGGTCATTTATTTCCTGAGTGTAAGCGAGTTTTGTTTCCCTATTATCTTCCATTCTTTCTATATGCCCCAGCCATTGCAGTCTATTAGCCTTCATGATACCAGTGATTAGCGGGGACTTAAACTGATCATAAATGTCTTTGTTGCTTCTTCTTTTCCACTCTCCACTTTGTGTATCTCTAATGGGCCCAAAGAAGCGTCTTAAGACTTTGTTCTCAAAGGATTGTAACAAGGCTTTCGTACTCCAGGTTTCAGAGCCATACAGCACAACTGGTCTAATCAGTGTTTTGTATATTGTGATTTTGTTGTTACAAGATAGCGCATTTGATTTTAGTAGATGTTGTAGTGCATAGTATATCTTATTTCCAGAATTGATTCTAGTTTGTATTTCTTCCCTTATGATGTTGGAGCAGTTGAAGATTGTACCCAGGTATTTGTATGTTTCTGTTCTTTTAATGGTCATATTATCTATTTGTATGTGGCCAGAGTTTTTAGCCATTCCTTCTCTTGAAATTACCATATATTCTGTCTTATCTTGGTTGATAACCAGCCCCATGTGTTGAGCTTTTTCCTTTAAGTGAGTCAATATTTCCAATGTCTTTTGTTCATTTTCCCCTATAATATCTATATCATCTGCATAACCAAGCAGTCTGGATGTTCCTCCAATTGCACATTCCTCCTTTACCTTCCTTACAACTTTCTCTAGAGCCAGATTGAAAAGGAGTGGCGATAGTGCATCACTCTGTTTCAAGCCAGATGTTATTAGGAAAGGGTCTGATTTCCTGCCTTTATATGTTACTATATTATAAGTATCTTCCATGCATAGTCTGGTCACGTTGATTAACTTCCTTAGAATTCCAAATTCCCGCATAGCAATCCATAGACTATTCCTATGGACACTATCATAAGCCTTTTTAAAATTCACAAATATGTTATGGAGATCTATTTTATACTCCCAATGTTTCTCGGCTATTTGTCGTAAGATAAATATCTGATCTATTGTTGATCTGTTTTGTCTAAAACCCGCCTGGCAGTCACCTAATATGTCTTCTGAATACAGGTTTAGCCTGTATAGTCCAATGCGAGAGTGACAATCCCTGTTACAGTTTCCGCATCTGTAAGACGAGGCAAGTCCGCAGTAAGTGACTGCGTTTTAAGCCTGTGCCGCCTATCCTCAGTTTGTTGGATCAGATTACGCTCAAAGAGCACCAGTCCGTTTCGTACATCTCTTCTCCAGGAGCATCTGTCAGTTGCAACTCTTTCCCATGTGTCTGGATCTATTCCAAGGGTTTTCATATTTTGTTTACACATATCCCTATATCGCATTTGGAGTCTTCCGGTTGGCCTCTTTCCTGTGGCTAGTTCTCTGTATAGGAGATCTTTGGGAATACGTTCATCCTCCATTCGAGATGTGTATGCACTGTGGTAATATCTGCTTTTTCAAGCACATGTTTGTTTGTTATGTGCTCTTTCCATGTTATGCCCAGGATACGTCTCAGACATCTCATATGGAAGGAATTCAACTTCCTTTCCTGTCTTTAGTACAGGGTCCAAGCTCGATATAGTATCCGCACATTCCATGTTCCAAATCTCAAAAGTCCTTTAATGTTCCAAGGTCGTTGTCCCAATAAGTCAGTCCGAATTTGAGGCTTGTTTATCTGTTTCGTAACAAAGTAGTTTTTACAAATGTGGGGATGTTAACCCCACGCTTCAACCCCCCAACCTGGAGGACCAGGGTGTTTCTCTTTGTCTGTTCTCTACCCTTGACCTGTCCGGCTTGGGAGGCCCTGCTGGTAGCTACAGTACCGCCGGCATAGCTCTCAGGGTCATTGAGAAACTCAAGCTCCCCCACCACGACAAGGTGGAAACGCAATCGGGGGAGACATATCCGACTGCCCTGGCAAAAATGTAACATTGGACAATCCAGGCTTGACATAGTAAGTGTAGTTGGCAGAATTATGATACACGGACATTTGAATCATTGCCGGTGCTACAGAGTTGCTAAATTGTGTTCAGAACATCCTTGAATGACCAATGGGAGGGATAATGGAGAACTCCATGTGTGTGTGTGTGGGTGTGTGTGTGTGGTGGTGGGGGGGCGGGGGGGCGGTGAAGAAAAGGACAAGTAGGAAAAGGAGTAGGATTCTTCACATCCATTCATGGAAGTAAACATATCAAAGGACTCTTCTACACCGTGAGACCTAATTGATACATGGTGCAAGCAAGACTTATTTATAGAACAATCGCCACTGCCTGGTTTATGTGCTCAATATCTCGCCGGTTGCTTTTCTTCCCAAAGTATTTCCTCGTACCCACTTTAGGCGAAATCTACATGACAGCATAAGTCAGTTTTAAAAAAAAAAAACAATAATAAAACACGTCCACCTCAATTGGAATTAGAACAAATGACCAATGACAATGGGGTAGCCACTACGTCACAGGACTGTCCCTTGTATCGTGACAGAAAGAAGACGTGCATTTATACATTCTGGGGTAGATGTGAGATGTGGAGAAACAATAACATGCTTGACTACTCCATTTAACAAGGTATTTGATAACGATGAATGATAGCGGTTGTGTTTATTATTTAAAATATTTGGACAGCTTGGCTACTTTAAATAAACAATAACAAACACACTTCAAATACATAAACACAGTACACCAGCGTAAAGCCATAACAATAATATTAATAACATGCCTTGTTGACATAACCCCCAACAGCGCAGATCAAACGATCTCCCTGATCTCTCAATAGTTTCAGTTTGAGGGACATCAAAGTGACTTTTACCTGATTCGCAGACGCCATCTGTGCAACACTTGGACAGCTCTCTAGTCCTGGGAAAATGGATAACAGATATCTCAGCAAGTTAATGGAAGCAGGGCATGGTTACATTTTAAATTTATTTACTCATGCGTGAAACAATGTAACTTGTAAGAATCAGCGAGACAGTTTTGATCAGTCTTGAGTCTATCATATGTAATTACAATAGTAACAACAATAAATTATGACATAGAAAGTGACATATAACATTGCAACATATAATAATATATAGCATAACAATACATAATAACATTAAGAATAACATATTGTATAGAACAGACTTCAAGTGTACTTCACTACTGTACGTGTACTGTATTGTTTGCTCAGCTGTTGCTCAGACTTAAAACTTAAACAAGTTAAACTAACTTAACTAAATAATTAAACTTTAACTAAGTCAATGTTTAAACTAAATAAAATACTAAGTGTGTAAGTAAACGCTAGGTTAATGTTTGAATTAAATGTGCAAGTAAGGATTAGCAAACCTGATGAGATCTTGACTCCAACAACTAAAGATCACCAAGAATCACGGGTCAGTGGTCGACACTCTAGCTCTCTGTGAGACACGACTGACTTGTTCTAGCAGACAGTGAGCAAGAGTTACAGGACCTGGTGGACACCAGTAAACAGGCACAGTGCAGAATGAAATGTGGCTTAGATATTATTATTAACATCCTAAAAACAAAAACTATGATAATTAGCAGTGGAAAGGAAAGGCCATCTATGAACATCACAGTAAATGGGCAGATACTGGAACAAGTAACAAGTTTCTCCTATCTTGGACATATAATAACAGATGATGGCAGAAGTGAAATAGAAATCAAAAAGAGAATAGGAATGGCCAAAAATGCTTTCAAATCGCGTGGGAGCCTGGCAGAAGAAGCATCAACTAGAAAGTCGATTTATTTGGTTGTTTCGGGATTTGAGATTTAAATATTGAGCACAACCCACTACTGGTAGTACTGGCAACGCTGATCGCATTCTGGTATGCACATAAGGCCTATTCACGTCAATGTGGAAGCACTAGACTCGAATTTCGCTCTCGTTTGAGCTCGTCAGTAGTGCATATCCTTGCCGGACCCGGAAACAAACCCCGGATCACTGGCGTGTGAAGCGGGTGTAAAACCACCAGACCACGTGGCATATGCTGGACACGGCCAAATATCACAACAGAATATTATAACGTCACCTACCGCAGGCTGTAGCTCAAGATTTGCCCGATCGCCGCGATTGACGTCCGTCAATCGATGTGGACCCTATCGATCAGGTCTTCTCACTGGCAATGCACACCAGGCCGCCTAAAGTCCAGCGAGCAATAATCAAATTGATTTATTTGGGTTTTTCGGGATTTGAGATTTAAATATTGAACTAGAAAGTCGCATAGAAACCCTGGAGATGTGGATATAGTTTAAACTGACGAATATGTCGTACTTCACTGGAACAAAAACAATCAAATGCAGAGGTTCTAGAAAAACTGCGGATGAAGAGAGAGTTGATGAAAAACATAAAGAGGAGGCAAGTGAAATATTTCGGCCATGCTAACAGACATGATACTCTTATAACTTATAAAAACCATACTGGAAGGCAAGATTGAGGGCAAGCGAGCAAGATGTAGACAACGATACGAGTGGGGAGATAACATCAAGAGATGGACAAACACCAGCCTAACAGAATGTACAGTCAGGGCGAGAGACAGACCGTGTTGGAGATCCATTGCAGGCAACCTTCATTGTGGAGACGACACCTGATTGATTGACTGGTTGAAAGTCCACATCAGAAAGGAAATTCCCAGAAATTAAATATAATTCTAGGAATCTCATCTCAACTCATCTCATCATGTTCCTCTTGTACCTTGCGGTGTCGAGGTGAAGTATAAACTTCGTGAGAGTGCCCGATTATGGGCTTCATATATCGATATTCCCATGGACTCTGCTATTCCCTCCGTCCAACGTTTACGTGGTCGGCCTCTTCCTCTATTTCCATCTGGTCTGTACGTCATTGCTTTTTGTGGTATGCTGCAGTGATAACTGGTAACCTACTTGCATGGCCAAAACATTTGACTTGCTGCTTTCTAATAAAATCTAGTGCTGCTTTAACCCCCACTTTAGTCCTGATTTCTTCATTTCTGATCTTATCTTTTCTTGATACGTTGAGTATTCTTCTCAGGAACCTCATTTCTGTTGTTTGTTGTGATTTTTCTTTTCTCTTTTTCCGTCATTGTCCAGGTTTGGCATTGGTAGCATAGAGTTGGTAGGAAGATTGTGTTGTAAAGTGCTTTCTTAGTAGTTACTGATACATGTTTGTTCTTTAGTATTGGTGCCATTTGTCCAATGAGTTGATTTGCCTTATCGCACCTATTTTCGATCTCGTCTTCTGATCTGCCATTTGATGATATTATACTTCCCGGGTACTTGAAACTCTTCATTTGTTTCAAGGGATGTTCGTTTAGGTGAATTGTTGTTGTTTGTTCTTCTTTAGTTATAGTCATTACCTCTGTTTTGCTTGTGCTAATTTTCATGGTATGTTCCCTGCACATTTCATTTAGACTATTCATGTGGTCTTGTAATTCAGCTTCTGATTTTGCTATTAGTGCTTGGTCGTCAGCAAACAGGAGTTCTCTAATGGTTAGATTTGCAGATGGTTCTTCTTCTGTGTTCTCGTCATGTGGTACTCTTGCTATCTCTGCTTGGCTGGTTTCTTTACATGTGTTGTCTATATATGTTATGAACAAGAGAGGGGACAGGACACAATCTTGTTGTACTCCAGATCTTATGGTGAAGGGTTCTGAGTGTCCTCCAGTTGCTCTCACTATGCATTTACTGTTGTTGTATAGACTTCTACATAGGTTTGTTAGATGTGTAGTCACTCCATATTGTTTAAGGATTTGCCACAACTTGCTTCTATCTACTCTATCGAATGCCTTTTCTTGGTCGACAAAGACTAAGTAGAATGTTTCATTGAATTCAATTGATTTTTCTATAAGTTGTCTAAGAGCAAAAATTGCATCTGTGCATCCCTTGTTTTTCCTAAATCCAAGTTGTGTTTCGCTTAGCTGGGGTTCTAAAGTAGTTCGTAATCTTTTTTCAAGAATTTTGCAAAATATTTTCCCAGTATGACTCAACAGTGAAATGCCTCTGTATTGTGTGCAGTCTCTTTTGCTGCCTTTGTTTTTCCAAATTGGGATAATTATGTCATTTCCCGAATCTCGTGGTGTCTGTTGTTCTACCCAAACATGATTGAATAGTCTATGTAGCCAAGCTGTTCCTACTTCTCTTGCTACTTTAATTAGTTTATTTGGTATTTAATCCTGTCCTGGTGATTTGTTCAATGGGGCTAATCTGATGGCTTCTATAATTTATTCTTTTAGTATGTCTGGTTCTAGTTCTTTGGTGGCATCTGTATAGGTCTCTTGAATTCCTGTGACATCTGATGGGATGTTGAGAAGTTGTTCGAAATACTGCTTCCATCTTATTAGGATGTGTTTTTTTTTTCCACTTATTAGTTCTCCATTTTCTCTGTTAATTATTTCAGTTGGATCAAAGGGTTCTCCTCTGGCTCGCATTGCACCTATCTATTTGTAGAAGTTTCTAGTTGCCTCCTTGTAGTTTTTATTTAGGGTTTCTCCATAATCTTCCCAGTCTTTTTGTTTTTCCCTTTTTAATATTCTTTTCACATGCCTTCTCGCTATTATATATTCTATGCGATCACATTCCTGTTTGCTCTTCAACCACTTTTTATATTTTTCCTTTTTGTCTTTTACCGCTTTCTTTACTTCTGCGTTCCACCAACTTGTTATTTTCTTTATCCGTGTTTTTCGTTTTTTCGTGGTTCCACATGTTATTTTTGCAGTATTTAAAATGCTTGATTTGAACATCTCCCATTCTTCTTCCACTGTTTTTCTCTCTGTAGGTAATTTTTCAAAGAGGTCAGTTAGTTCTTTCTCATAATTTTCCCTTACTGCCTCGTCTTTAAGGCTTTTTTAAGTTTACTGATACGCATGACATGTATTTTCCTTCTCTTTGTTTTCTTCTTCTGATTGTTCTTATTGTGGCAACGACTGCTTTATGATCTGTGTTTATACTGAAATTGGGCACTACCCTTGCACCTAATATATTTCTCTTTCTGTTATTTCTTGTTAATATAAAATCAATTTGGCTTTTAGTATCTAGATCGTTCCATTTATACCATGTGTATACTTGTGAATCTTTATGTTTATAGAATGTGTTTGTTATATAGAGGTCGTGTTGGCTGCAAAGCTCTAATAGTCTACTTCCGTTATCATTCCTTTTATTTTGCTGATCTCCAGAAGCTCCCAGATGTTTTTCTATGCCCACTCTGTTATGTCCTAGTCTTGCACTGAAGTCTCCCATAACTATGATGTTGTCCTGCTTATCTATTTTATTTAGCACGTCATGTATTTCTTCGTAGAAGTCCTCGCATTCTTGCTCATTATTGTTTGCATTACATGGTGCGTATATTTGTACATATGTTGTAATTGTTTGTTCTTTTATTCTCGCTGTTATGATTCTTTCTGATATATATTTTATTTCTAGTATTCCTCTTGCTAGCCGTGGTTCGATGACTATTCCCACACCGTGTCTTGCCTTTCTTGCTGTTCTACTCCAGAGTAAACAAATGTGTAACTGCGGTGGAGCTCCTTGCATCCTTTCCCCTTTGTTCTGGTGTCCGCTATTCCCATCAGTCCAATTTTCTTCTCTTCCATTGTTTCTATAAGCTTCTTTACTATTGAAACCACAGACGTTGATTGTACCTATTTTTTGAGTCGCTGATCTATCTCTTAGTCCATTAACATTGCCGGGTCGATATCCGTTTGGGTCAGTCCGTTTATACTTCTTAGTTTTTCTACGAGCAGTATGAAGATCTCCTGCCGGCTTGCTAAGCCAGTCGCAGGTTTAGGATACAAATCTGAATACAGGGAGTTCATCCCCTATGGCGAGCCTAGATTCTAGGAATCTAACTTGGGAATTCCTTTTCTTATACGTATTTACGAGTTTCATTTTAGCAATCAAGTCTATTGTTTTCTTCTTCAGAGAACCAGACGCTGCAGTACTACTAATCTATAATTGGTGTAGTTCCTTGTTCTTGGCTCTATGGCCTGATAGGTTTCTTGAAGCTTACCTACAGTTGTACACATCTTGTTAAAATACTAAGTTACTTTTACTTATTATATTGATTTGTGGTGCGATCTTCTTGTTTCGATTTCGGTTCGTACGCTTACACAACCCCAAAATTGTCAAGGTGCCAGCTTTCCATCTCTAATATAACTTATAAGTCGCAAATTTCACTGTATAGTATGTCCCGAAAAGAATGCCGCCATTCACGATCAATTATTTTGAAAACTGTCTGTTGCATCGTTATGAAATTTTTCCAGCCGTCTTATATTTACCCCCACCCAAGGAATTGTCTTTGATAAGCCCAAAAACAACTTATATCATCGAAAGCGGCGACATTTCTTTGATGTTTTGCTGAAAAACTAGTGATTTCTCGGTAACAAATTTATGTTTACAGTAACGGAAGCCCCGCCAACTCAGATGACACACAAGGCGTATCCGGATTCGTATGGGAGTGGGTGCAATGAAAGAAGTAGCTTAAAATCGACAGGGTCGGCTGCATTGCACCGGGTTTTTAACCCATATGGCTCAGTTTCTTTCCGCAGCGCGGAAAGCGTCGCACAAAGCGCGAACTCCGTATCTCCAGCGACGACCCTCGGGAGTCTCCGAAAAATGCACTCGTGAAATGAAGGACGCGGCCCGGAATCTAACATACAACCTTCGGAGCCCGAGTCAGACGGCTTGATCACTTCACCACGGAGAATCCCGAGAGGGGTGCAATGTGTAAAATTAGTAAAGACAGAGAATTTACAGAGGCGTGGGGTAAATAATTTGTAAATTGACAGAAAAATAGAAGGAATATATTTCTTATCTTATTTTTCATTTCCTTCTTGTTTCTTCAGCTGCTGGTTAATAATGTGTACACAAGTATTCGTGTTAGCTTTTTATATTGAGTTCGTGAAAGCTTCCAAATAGCTGTGCGTTAATGTGCGTATGGAGTGATCAGAAATTATACCGCAATTTAGTCATCATGTTTTCATTTTTAAGGATCTGTTCAGCTGTCTGTGTAGTTTGTTCACGCGTACACATGGGTGACAGACCCGCTTTGAGTCTTCGTGAAAGATTGTCTACTCTGCTGTTTACCGTTCAGAGATGGAACATGATTACCTGTTTTGCACTATGAAAATAGTTGTCAGTGTCTCTGTAGTGGGCTTTCTTCTTAATGACCAAGATGTTGGTCATCTTTTCATTGAAGTTTATAGATTGATTCGTATGCACGTGTGTTGTCCCCTAATTTGGCAACGTGTTTGCTCTCACGTTTCTTGTTATGCCACAATATGTCAGTTGCCATCGCAATATTACTCTTCTGTTGGTATTCAATGCGTTTAGTGTGTGTGTGTGTTTTTTTTCCCCTTCAATACGGTTGTTTGTCACCGCTGAGGGCTTGCGGAATTGAAAATTCATCACTGTGGAATACAAACTGTTGCCATTGACATTATGCTGATGCTGTAATGTTTAGGGTCTGCAATTCGTCTGAATAGTTGGAGCAAAATATCCCAGTAAGACAGACAGACAGACAGACAGACAGACAGATAGATAGATAGATAGATAGATAGATAGATAGATAGATAGATAGATAGATAGATAGATAGATACCCGCCAGGAGCTGGACGAAGCCGGGCAGAGTCAGCCAGTTTATTTATATAATCACGTTTCATGAAAGAACCCCCATTGGAGACACTTCTGAACAATACCATTTAACACCGCGCTGTTTGTGCCAAAACGAAAACCGCTAGACAATTTTTAAAAATGCGCGTATGTGTCTTGCTGAAGCTGTAATACTTTTAAAATGATGGACTTAATGTCTGAGCTGTAAATTATATACCGCATACAAACAAAACATTGAAATCTGCTGTACAATCTCCAGAACAAAATATTTTTTGTTGGGTGGACATAATGATAACGTTATACGCTAAATCTCATCATTTTCCCTCAGTTGGTTACTGAGATATTGAATTTTATATTGGGGCAAAAAAATATAAACACACTATAGTTTGTTAGTACTGTAACCGAGATCTCATCATCATCATCCTCATCATCATCCAGTGCCTTGCTGGCTAAAGTGGGTGATCATGCCTCTCCACAAATTAATGATGCTAGCTAGGTATTTCTATAGCAGAATCGACATTCTAAGGGCGACGTGATAAAGATCACGCCAGCAGCCAATGCTTCCCATGACCGCATGTAGTCGGTTTTAGTTAGAATAGCTGTCAATGTAGAGGTCTTGTGCACCTTCAGGAGCAGGACAGAAAAAGTTGTTGAACAACAACGTGGCATTGATCAACAACTGAAGGAATTGTTATCGGACAAGAATTACAGCTCAAGGTTTACACAAGTCAGACAACAAATCGGTGATATTAGTGATGCTCAAGATGCAAAAGAGCAAGAGCAGAAGACAAGATTAGAGAGTCTGGAGAAACAGCTGCAGAAAATATCTACGGCATAAGACAAACTGAAAGCAGAGATGGAATATCAGGCAGAACTCGTAGAGAAACTTGTCCATGTACCTAATCTATTGGAGTCTGTGAAAGAAAACGTCGACGCATTAGATGATAGAATTGATAGAATATCAGGCAGAACTCGTAGAGAAACTTGTCCATGTACCTAATCTATTGGAGTCTGTGAAAGAAAACGTCGACGCATTAGATGATAGAATTGATATCATTCATGACTGCAGCATCAAGCATGCCATTATAGAAACTGCAACGCTTGACCTGGCAGACAAGGTCAAGGCTAATACACATACTGTCCAGGGTTGATCTGAAGGTGAAGATAAAATGACGAACTTGCTGAATGAATGGAAGACCAACTGCAGACATTGGAGGTAGAAAGTGGGAGGAATGAGTAAAATGACTGAGGGAGGGGAGGCAAATGTGAATATGAAATCTTTAACACGGTTCAGTTGAGTTGAGCTAAGAAACGACATCACTGGACTCAGGGCATTCCCACACGCGCTCCGTCCCCTCAATCAAAAGCCAGAAAAGAGTCATACTGCTAATGGTTCAAAGTGCCATCTAATTGAAAGTTCTCCTGGTCTTCACTCTTAGATTTGAGATTCGTCCAGAACCTCTGCCGATCCGCCGCCATTTCATTCTCTCCACATACGGGTTCTCATACTGTTCTCCCCGCTTTCTCCACCTTGTCACACAGGTGTCCGACCATCTCTATCTTGTCCATGGGTACTCTACCACCGAGAGGTGCATTCCCTGCCAGCCTATCAGCATGTTTATTCCCTCGCACTCCCGCATGACCAAAGCAGAAAATCCATACACATCTCACAATCTGTCACCTCTGAAACGAGGCGAGCCATTCTTCATGAAACATTCGTTTCTCCACATTACTAAGCATACTCCGTGATTCCGTAATGAATACGTGTGTTGCAGCGGTCTCCTCCAACCATCAGATGGCTACCGTTACTCCTTCCACCTACATTCTCATGCTGGAGGTCGTAGTCTCATTTGTAAGACTTTCCTTTTGTAAGCATCGTCCATTAGCTTTCGCAATGAAACCCCAGCCACTACGTCTGTTTCTCACCACTCACCCATCGGTGTAGATCACCATATCGCCTAGATAGGTGTTGTCCTGGATCAGTTGTTGCACCTCAAACTCCGTATGGCCCGCTGCCCATTTTCTGTACCCACGAACCAGTGTTATTATTCCTTGTGCTAGTCCGACATGTCTTCCGGAACTTTTACCCACTCTTTGTCATAATTGAGGTTCTCTATTTCAACATATAAAGTGTTTATATGTGTTACTATCATTAACTCCGTCAATGACACCTTTCATCTGTCAGGTTCAGATAAATGATAAAGTTAACAGAAGTATGTAAAGGGTTAAACAACGGAGTAGAGATTGAAAGAAACAGACGCTAGCAATTATGACCAAAGATAAAGAGTCCAGGGATAGCATCAAGCGAGTTAAACGGGAACATCTAGGACTTAGTCGTCTTAACTCCCAACTCATAATCCTAGGCCCCCTTTGATCTCTCCTATTCTTACTTTGATACAGAGAAAGAGATTAGGTCTGGTTACAAAACACCTCAGTCAAAAATATCCTTTTTTCGACATCTATCTATCCTTCAAGCTGACACTACTACCAGCGCGATATTTTCAGAGAAACCACTAGTGGCCTACAGACGGGACCGCAACCTCAGAGATGTACTCGTCCACAATAGAGTACAGGGATGTCCACCTCCACCATCACAATTAGGAACTAAGGCTTGCCTGAGATCTCGGTGCAAGACCTGCCCATATGTGATCCACACTCCAGTAGTGCGATTCCCCAAAGGCAATTTACGCATCACAGAAGAATTTTCCTGCACCAGTCGCAACGTCATTTACGCCATAATATGCACAAGGTGTGATATGAAGTACATTGGGAAGACGGGCCTCATGCTAGCCGATAGATTCTGCCAACATCTGATGGACATCAACACCAACGAGCGCAAGCCTGTCTCCACCCACTTCAATAGCGCCAACCATCAAGGTGCTTCTGATGTCCAGGTCACTGTCATCCAGTCCTGCTCCTCTGGTCCGCAACATCGCAAGAATACAGAAAACCGGCTCATATTCACTATGGGGTGCCTAACACCACACGGTCTCAACACCCAACATAGTTTCATCTAATCGTAGTCATTTCCCCTCCCCACTCTGTTGCTTCCACACCCTCCTGATATCACCCTTGTCCGGCCTCCAACTTATCCTCTACCCTGTCCCCTATGCCATGTGTGGCGTGTCGTAGGCTCTTTTCCAATCTCTCTCTCTCAATCTCTCTCATTATCCCTCAACAATCGTGCTTCTCTGTGCCTACCTATGCCATGGGTGGAGTGTCGTAGGCTGTTTTCCAATCTCTCTCAACAATCGTGCTTCTATGTGCCTACCTATGCCATGTGTGACAGGTCGTAGGCTCTTTTCCAATCTTCTCTCTCTCCTTCTCGGTCTCATTCTTACTCTCTCTCTCTCATTCTCTCTCAACAATCGGGCTCCTCTGTGCCTCCCTATGCCATGTGTGGCGTGTCGTAGGCTCTTTTCCAATCTCTCTCCCCCCTCTCTCTCTCAATCTCTCTCTCTCTTATTCAATCTCAACGATCGTGCTTCTCTGCGCCTACCTATGCCATGTGTGGCGTGTCGCCCTTATGCCATGTGTGGCATGTCGTAGGCTCTTTTCCAATCTCTCTCTCTCTCATTCTCCCTCAACAATCGTGCTTCTCTGTGCCTACCTATGCCATGGGTGGAGTGTCGTAGGCTTTTTTTCCAATCTCTCTCTCTCTCTCACATTCTCTCTCAACAATCGTGCTTCTCTGTGCCTACCTATGCCATGTGTGACGGGTGGTAGGCTCTTTTCCAATCTTCTCTCTCTCTTTCTCGGTCTCAATCTTTCTCTCTCTCTCTCTCTCCCTCATTCTCTCTCAACAATCGTGCTCCTCTGTGCCTACCTATGCCATGTGTGGCGTGCCGTAGGCTCTTTTCCAATCTCTCTCTCCCCCTCTCTCTCTCAATCTCTCTCTCATTCAATCTCAACGATCATGCTTCTCTGCGCCTACATGTCATGTGTGGCGTATCGTAGGCTCTTTTCCGATCTCTCTCTCTCGATCTCTCTTAATCTCTCTCTCTCTCATCAATAGTGCTTCTCTGTGCCTACCTATGCCATGTGTGGCGTGTCGTAGGCTCTTTTCCAAACTCTCTCTCTCTCTCTTTCATCCATCTTGCTTCTCGGTGTCTACCTATTCCAACTATATTGCTGATGGTCTGATGTTACACAGCCTCAATAACACAACCACTGGGGGGTCGATCCTCATATACGTTGTATAAAAATCAACCTTGCTGGCTCTATTTCATAGGGTACAGTATGAGTGAAGCCTCGTATATGTAGACCGATTGACCCCATATACATCCGGTGGCGTGCCGTAGGCACTTCTCCAATCTCTCTCTCTCCTCTCTCTCTCTCTCTCTCTCTCTCTCTCTCTCTCTCTCTCTCTCTCTTCCATCTCACTTCTCTGTGCCTACATATTCCAACTATATTGTCGGTGGTCTGATTTCAACACAACCACTGGGGGATTTGATCCTCAAATACGTTGTATAACAATCAACCTTACTGCCCCGAATTCATAGGGAACAGTATGAGTGAAGCCTCGTATTTGTAGACCGACCGACCCCGAATACATCAGGGGCGTGTCGTAGGCACTTTTCCAATCTCTCTCTCTCTCTCTCCTTCTCCATCAGGCTTCTCTGTACCCACATATTCCAACTTTATTGCCGGTGGTCTGATTTCAACACAACCACTGGGTGGTTTGATCCTCAAATACGTTGTATAACAATCAACCTTACTGCGACTATTTCATAGGGGACAGTATGAGTGAAGCCTCGTATTTGTAGACCGACCGACCTCGCATACATCAGGGGCGTGTCGTAGGCACTTTTCCAATTTCTCTCTCTCTCTCTCTTCCATCTTACTTCTCTGTGCCTACATGTTCCAACTATATTGCCGGTGGTCTGATTTTAACACAACCACTTGGTGATTTGATCCTCAAATACGTTGTATAACAACTAACCTAACTGCCCCTACTTCATAGGGAACAGTATGAGTGAAGCCTCGTATTTACAGACCGACCGATCCCACATACATCAGGGGCGTGTCGTTGGCACTTTTCCTCTCTCTCTTCCATCTTTCTTCTCTGTACCTACATATTCCAACTATATTGCCAGTGGTCTGATTTTAAAACTACCACTGGATGATTTGATCCTCAAATACGTTGTATAACAATCAACCTTACTGCCCCGAATTCATAGGGAACAGTATGAGTGAAGCCTCGTATTTGTAGACCGACCGACCCCGCATACATCAGGGGCGTGTCGTAGGCATTTTTCCTATCTCTCTCTCTCTCTCTCTCTCTCCCTCAGGCTTCTCTGTACCCACATATTCCAACTATATTGCCGGTGGTCTGATTTTAACACAACCACTGGGTGATTTGATCCTCAAATTCGTTGTACAGCAATTAACCTTACTGCCTCTATTCCATAGAGAACAGTATGAGTGAAGCCTCGCATTTGTAGACCTACCCACTCCGCATTCCTCATGCGGTATATCGCATGCAGTTTTCCAACCTCTCTCTCTCCATCAGGCTTCTCTGTACCCACATATTCCAACTATATTGCCGGTGGTCTGATTTTAACACAACCACTGGGTGATTTGATCCTCAAATTCGTTGTACAGCAATTAACCTTACTGCCTCTATTCCATAGAGAACAGTATGAGTGAAGCCTCGCATTTGTAGACCTACCCACTCCGCATTCCTCATGCGGTATATCGCATGCAGTTTTCCAACCTCTCTCTCTCTCTCTCTCCATCAGGCTTCTCTGTACCCACATATTCCAACTATATTGCCGGTGGTCTGATTTTAACACAACCACTGGGTGATTTGATCCTCAAATTCGTTGTACAGCAATTAACCTTACTGCCTCTATTCCATAGAGAACAGTATGAGTGAAGCCTCGCATTTGTAGACCTACCCACTCCGCATTCCTCATGCGGTATATCGCATGCAGTTTTCCAACCTCCCCCCCCCCCCCCTCTCTCTCTCCCTACATCTTGCTTCTCTGTGCCTACCTACTTCACTTGTATTACCAGTGGTTGGATCTCACACAGCCCCAACAACTCGAACACTGGGCGAGTGGCTCCTCAAGTGTGCTGTGCAACAATCAACCATACTGACTACTTCATAGGGTACAGTACGAGGGAAACGTCGTACGTGTAGACTGACGCGCCCCACATGCCTCATGTGGTATATCACAGGCACTTTTCCTCTCTCTCTCTCCTTACATCTTGCTTCTCTGTGCCTACCTACTTCACTTGTATTACCAGTGGTTGGATCTCACACAGCCCTAACAACTCGAACACTAGGCGAGGGGCTCCTGAAGTGTGCTGTGTAACAATCAACCATACTGACTATTTCATAGGGAACAGTACGAGGGAAACGTCGTACACGCAGACTGACACGCCCCACATGCCTCATGTGGTAAATCACAGGCACTTTTCCCCTCTCTATCTCTCTCCCGCCCTCTCTCTCTCTCACCCTCTCTCCTCCTCTCCCTCTCTCATTCCCTCTCACGCTCTCTCTCCCTCTCTTGCCCTCCCCCTTTCTCGCTCTCACTCTCTCTCTTCCTCTCCTTTTCTCTCTCTCTCTCCCCCTCCCTTTCGCTCTCTCTCCTCTTACATCTGGCTTCTCTGTGCATACCTTCTTCACATGCATTGCCAGTGGTTGGATCTTACACAGCCCCAACAACTAGAGCACTGGGCGAGGGGCTCCTGAAGCGCGTTGTATGACAAGCAACCATACTATTTCGTAGGGTACAGTATGCCCCATGTGGTATGTCGCAGGCACTTTTCCTCTCTCTGTCTGTCTCTCTCTCTTCTTGCATATACTGAGCATATGTCCACATACACTAGCATTTTGTCTGTTGAGTGTGTCTATGCAGGTACGCGTGTTCATGCACACCAGTCCACCCAGACCTTAAATAACACAATGGGGTCTTGGTCAATTTTACACGCCTCCTACCCCGCCCACTTCTTTCTATGTGCTCACTGAACCGTAACATCCAGCACTGAATACAACTACACCCGAGAGTTTCGTAGTCATTTCAGATCCGTACGTGAGGTGAGTATGCAGTGTTTTTCTCTATTAACAGTTTTTCTATTAAACATTTTCTTCAACTAACATTCTTTTCAATTAACATTTTTCTCAATTCTCATTTTCTCTCCATTGCTTCTATTTTTCCATGCATTTGTTCCACTCGTCCTGTCATCACCTTCTAATGTAGTCACAGGAGTTCTCCTTGATTGTATGTTGTGTTTGTGAATGTGTTTGTTTGCTGATGAAGGCTAACCGCCGCAACGTTCTGTATGTGTCATAACTCTGTTATGTAAAGCTGCACCACTTTGTGTCATTTTATATTATTTACATTTTCACAGCTTTACCGCAGTTCCACCTAATTTTATTCATACTTTTCTATGGTATAATCTGTGAAGCACAAGTATATGTCTTTCTGTGTAGCAACTGATCTCTATATTGGTGTTTCTAATGTGCATATTGCCGCTCTCCCTGTCTAAGAAGTTAACGACTTTCTATGTAATCCCGTATATCAGCGTAGGGTAACGCAGCTGTGCGAGATTTGGTAGCAGACTGCGTCGCGTTGGTTACTTACGGGGGTATGTGAGCCGGTCGTTCAGAAAGCAAACTACTGAGCGTAATCTTGCCAAGACATCAACAACAGCGGTAATATTGACAGTGATGTCCTGTAAATAGGATATGCAACAACAACAAAATACATTGCATTATATGTAACTTTTCCTTTGACATATCCATGTTGTTGATCACCAGCTTCCATCTTTAGTTTCATTCTTGTTCTCAATATTCTGAGTAGAGGTTTGGTGACATGATTTAAGAGGTTGGGTGTACAAAATTCTTCACATTAAATAGCGCCTGTTCTATTCAGCAGAGCTGTAAATACAGATTTAAGAATATCCCTAGGTATGTATCCATTGTTGTAAATATTGTTCAACATTTTAGTTAATATTTCTAATCTAAATTCCCCCAGTACTTCTAATTCTTCTACCATGATAACAACTTGAAACAAGTTTATTTTTATACATACATTGTCCCTTTATTTCTCAACATCATTTCCACCAACAATGATGCACTTATCCCATCGTTTTATCAGTCCTCCCAAACCAGCTGCATAAATCTGCGTGCCCTGTTTTCATTTACCCGCCATCCCACAGAACTGTGTGACTTACGTATTGACTCGCCCTCTTAACTTTTTCTACCCAACTATGCACCGCTTTACGGGAAATTGCTAGGGGCTAAGTCCACTGAATACCTACTTTGGCGGAAGACATTTCCTGAATGATGCTGAATTTGAATGTGAAGTGAAAACATGGTCTAGGAAACAGGGTACGCAGTTCTATGCAGCCGGTTTGGGAGGATTGATAAAACGATGGGATAAGTGCATCAATGTTGGTGGAAATGATGTTGAGAAATAAAGGGACAATGTATGCATAAAAATAAACAGGTTTTAAGTTATCATTAGTTATTTTTCTACGGCCATTTGTGACTTACTTGTTAACTTACCCTCCTATGATGATTATTGTATGCCAACATTTGGGACTGCAGTAGATTGAGAGAGGGAGAGAGAGAGAGAGAGAGAGAGTGAGAGAGACAGACAAACAGAGAGAAATTATTGGGTATCAAAGCATATCATCAGCTGGACTGCACATATTGTGTACAAAGGCACGCCAAACACTCGTTCCACAATGGACAATGTATGAGCATTCCATGAACGTAAGTCAAGAGTGACTCACTGGCTGTGGAGGTTTCTTTGGGTGTGTATCCTAAAAAATAAACTATATGTCAGCTGTCACCTGAGTTGCGTTAAATGCATTCATCTCAGCATATGCCAGACTACAGTATGAGCAAGCCACATTATGTTTAGTCTTATCAATGTCATAACACCCAAAGATCTACATTGTAGCCTCTTGGCATGAAGTATTATTTTTATATCTTTTGATTTTGTTCGAGATATTGCAATTTTGAATTTGACAATGATAATAACTGATTTAATCAATAACAATTAATGGATTTAGCTTGATTACCATGAACACGGCTCGCCATAGGGGATGGACTCCCTGTGGTCAGATTAGTGTCCTAAACCTGCGACTGGCCTAGCAAGCCGGCAGGGGATCTTCATACTGCTCGTAGGAAAACTAAGAAGTATAATTAAAGCAGCAAGGGAAGTAGGAACAGCTTGGCTACATAGACTATTCAACCATGTTTGGGTAGAACAACAGACACCACGAGACTGGGGAAACGCCATAATTATCCCAATTTGGAAAAACAAAGGCAGCAAAAGAGATTGCACACAATACAGAGGCATTTCACTGTTGAGTCATACTGGGAAAATATTTTGCAAAATTCTTGAAAAAAGATTACGAACTACTTTAGAACCCCAGCTAAGCGAAACGCAGCTTGGATTTAGGAAAAACAAAGGATGCACAGACGCCATTTTTGCTCTTAGACAACTTATAGAAAAATCAATTGAATTCAATGAAACACTCTACTTAGCCTTTGTTGACCAAGAAAAGGCATTTGATAGGGTAGATAGAAACAAGCTGTGGGAAATCCTTAAACAATATGGAGTGAGTACACATCTAACAAACCTATGTAGAAGTTTATACGACAACAGTGAATGCATAGTGAGAGCAACTGGAGGACACTCAGAACCCTTCACCATAAGATCTGGAGTACGACAAGGTTGTGTCCTGTCCCCTCTCTTGTTCATAACATATATAGACAACATATGTAAAGAAACCAGCCAAGCAGAGACAGCAAGAATACCGCATGACGAGAACACAGAAGAAGAACCATCTGCAAATCTAACCATTAGAGAACTCCTGTTTGCGGACGACCAAGCACTAATAGCAAAATCAGAAGCTGAATTACAAGACCACATGAATAGTCTAAACGAAATGTGTAGGGAACATAACATGAAAATTAGCACAAGCAAAACAGAGGTAATGACTATAACTAAAGAAGAACAAACAGCAACAATTCACCTAAACGAACATCCCTTGAAACAAGTAAAGAGCTTCAAGTACCTAGGAAGTATAATATCATCAAATGGCAGATCAGAAGACGAGATCGAAAATAGGTGCAATAAGGCAAATCAACTCATTGGACAAATGGCACCAATACTAAAGAACAAACATGTATCAATAACTACTAAGAAAGCACTTTACAACACAATCTTCCTACCAACTCTGTGCTACCAATGCCAAACCTGGACAATGACAGAAAAAGAGAAAAGAAAAATCACAACAACAGAAATGAGGTTCCTGAGAAGAATACTCAACGTATCAAGAAGAGATAAGATCAGAAATGAAGAAATCAGGACTAAAGTGGGGGTTAAAGCTGCTCTAGATTTTATTAGAAAGCAGCAAGTCAAATGGTTTGGCCATGCAAGTAGGCTACCAGTCAACAGCATGCCACAACAGGCAATGACGTACAGACCAGATGGAAACAGAGGAAGAGGCCGACCACGTAAACGCTGGACGGAGGGAATAACAGAATCCATGGGAATGTCGATATACGAAGCCCATAACCGGGCACTCTCACGAAGTTTATACTTCACCTCGACACCGCAAGGTACAAGAGGAACATGATGAGATGATGAGAGACCATGAACACATGCTACATCTTCCATACTTTCCTTTCCTGCTTTTGCATTGAAATCTCCAAGTATTAATTTTATTTATTGTAATGTTATTTAAGATATCGCCATTTTTACTTTATCTTAACATGTTGGTATTTTCACTTCACTACTGCTTGTTTTTTTTGGTGCTTTCACTTGTATAATATTAAGATCTCTTGGTTTGCCTTTGAATTTTACAATAACGCTACCTGATATATTCAAATAACCATTAACTGATTTAGCTGTTTCCTCATCAAACATTAGTCCCACTCATTTTCTGTATGTATTATCTTCTGAACAAATTATTGTGCGTTCGCCTGTTATTACTTTACCAGATCTCCTCCACCTCAACTCATACCCAGGACATTAATCCTCAATTTTTTTTTAAAATTTCTTTCATTACATTATCTAATTGTCCTATCTCCACTGTATCATGACAATCCATGTTCCTATTTTAAATTTGTTCATTTTGGTATTGTCATCAGTAGCTTGATAATGGTATGGTGTCACCTGTGGCTCATGACTTTCTATACAAGATGGAGGGGTCCTTAGATAACAACTAACGTCAATCTCAGACCTTTCAAAATTCATATTCTTGGGAAAATAATGTGGTGGTTTTCCTTTACCTTCTATTTTCACACAAGGGTCATTCACCTCTGCCTTTGACAGCAATCTTTGACTGCCAGGACAAGAGAATTCCCTGCTCAGCTTAGCTGTAGAATTGTGTACTGATTCCGGTGGATACTCGGTTACAGCTATGACCTTATTTTTCCCAGTGTCTGAGTAGATTTATATTCTGCTATTGTGTTGATTTTTATGGTATAAGGCTTTGGCCATTCAGAAAGCAAAGGCAAACTTTTTTTGAGTTTGTTTGCATATCCTTTACAGGACATCGCTGTCAACATCAGCATATTTCAGCTGATTTTTGATTTCTTGGCAAGATTACACTCAGTAGTTTGCCATTGCTTTCTGAGCGACCTGCTCACATGTCCCGTAAGTTACAGACACGGAGAGAACCAAAGGCAAACTACAAAATGTAAATTTATCCAGTCAATCAAAAACAGCCAGTAAATGCTAGGGTTGGTTGCAACATCCTGTAAAGGATATTCAACTAACCATTACGTTATATTGCACGTAATCTTACCTTGACCTACATAGACTTCAGATTGTTCTATCTTGACATTTGATGGTAGTTTACTCTCCATCTTTCAATCTGAAAGGATTTATAAGCTACATATGTGTGCATGAAACAAACTAATTAAATTAATTTGATATTTTATTTTTCAAGATAATATCTTATGATGACTTCAAGACACGATTTCTGATATGTTATTCCTCAAGTTCCCTTTAAGAATTTGAGTTTGGCAATCAATCACAGAGTAATGATATAGGTGTATGGAGTCTATGAAGAATGATGATGACCATTCATTTCATCCAGTGGAGTTCTAAGATGGCTGATAAGCCCTATTTTGGCTCAAAATGTTCTTTGACAATGTAGGCAAAGAATGCTTGACGTTCCAGGAGGATCTCCTACAGTGTATTTTCTGTCCAGCCTTTTCTTCACAGCTCTGGCAGTCCTGGTTGCTTCACAAGTGACTACACCCTTGCGTAATGATGTACACCACGAATTTCGGTCTTTGGCAGCAGTCTCCAAAGTGTCGTGGTGAATTCCAAAAGCTTTTAGTGAGATCTTCAGTGTCTTTAAAGAGTTTTCTCTGGCCACCTTGGCAGCATTTACCATAACACTGCTCGCCGTAAAAAATTTGTTTAGGGAGTCTGTGATCTGGCATGCGAGTCAGGTGACCAGTACAGCTAATCTGATTCTTCATTAGTAGAGTGGATACTGGGCATGGACGCTCTTTCTAGGACTTCAGTGTCTGGGATCTTGTCTTGCCATTTTAATCTTCAATAGCTTCCTAAGGCAGACTGTGTGGAAGTGGTTTAACTTCCTAGCGTGTCACTGATAAACAGTCCAGGTTTCACAAGCATATAGCAGTGTGGATAATACAACTGCTTTTTTTTCAGCTTTGTTTGCAGGCTTATTCCATTTCTGTCCCACACATTCTTGTGCAGTCTGCCAAAGGCCGTGCTTGCCTTGGATACCCTTGCATTCACTTTGTCATCAATTGTGACAGTGCTGCCACGATAGGTGAATTTTTCCACAACACTTAGTCTAGGACCATTCACTTTGATATATCCCGCATGGTGTGATTAATCCCTGGAGCTGGCTGGTACACAACTAGTCTTCTCCAAGTTGATATTGAGCCCAAAGTTGGCACAGGAATATGAGAGAGCTGAAACATTGTGTTGCATATCTGACAAAAATTATATAACATTACATGACAACTTTGCGGAAAATCTGTATTACTTGTGTTACACATCATACACACATTAAAGATGATGCAATACTTATAAAGGCAGCCATTCATTGCTTTATCTTTTTTTTTCTCCTTCAACACATCCAGCAAAGAGTCTTCATTTGGTGAGATAAACAAGAAAATCTTGTCAACCCTTCTAAACAGTTGCTTATGAGCAAGAATTCTATCTTGTGAGCTTCTAACATGAAAGTTGTGGGCATGCCTACATTTGATAATGAGCTAAATTTGGTCCCACTGTTGTCTGCTAGGTGCACTGAAGCTGGATGATCTGGAAAACGATGACATTGCCCACCTGTCCCACATACAAAATGAGATGCAAGATTTAGCTAAACACATGGGATAGGAGGTCACAACAATTAGGTATAAAAATTAATGGGGAAAGTAAAAGATATTGAGGCAGAATTATACACCTATTCAGGTAGCAATCTAGACAGAGATAGGCTGACATATATAGATATCAGAATAAGAATGCACAGGCAAGAGGAACTTTCATCCAATATAGGATATAGTTGGAAGTCAACAGAAATTAAATAGAAATGCAATTATAACATTAGGTAAGTCAGTACTACCATACTAGTACTAGGATCGAACTAGTCATGTCTGAGACGTAAAACCTCTCAAGTTGGCTGCTGTTTTCCCCATCCATCATGTGCCATGCCGGTAAGCATGGGCAGTCATGTTTTGCCATCTCACTTGATCACCAGAGTCGTGGATCAGCCCCATGTTTCTGTCTCAACCATGCCACATGGCCAGGCCATCCAGCTATTTACTTCTCAGTCTTTCCCCTGGTCTCTTCCATTCAATCTTGCCAGTTGTCACCAAGTTCTCTAATTCATTTCTTCTTATGCCCAACAAATTTTGACTGTCTACGTCTAATGCCTCTAATCAGTGTACAATCTTCATTTGTTTCTTGAAGGACTTGTTCATTGGTTTTTCTGTCTATCCATAGTATTCTTTGCATTTTCCTCAGAAACCACGTCCACAGCCATCAGATGATTTTCAGCTTGACTGCTCATTGTCCACGCTTCACATCCATACAAAAGTATAGGTTCTATGTAGCACTTCAACATTCTTTTTCTCATTTCAACTGATATATTTTTATTGGTCAGTATGTTTTTCATCTTGCAAAAGGCTACCTTTGCATTGGCAATTCTTGTTCAAATCTCTTCCAGGCATCTTCCATCAGATGTTTTGACTGTTCCAAGATAACTGTATCAATTCACTTGTTTAATATGTTCATTTACTTGTATATTACATTGTGGTATTTCCTTCTTCCCATTAACGACCATAATCTGTGTCTTCTTACAATTCAATTCTAACCCTAGTTGCTCGCTGTCTGCAACAACCACATCTACTGAATGTTGCATGTCCTTCCTGTTTGTTGTCTCCAATCAAGACTATCATCTATTTATCTAATGTTATTGATGTATCGTCCAACCAATGTTGATTCTTTCCATTTCTTCTATATTTCTGAAAATATTTTCACTGTACTGAGAAAAAAGATCTGGAGACATTACACATCCCTGTCTCACAACTCTCTTAAAAGGCTGGTATTAACCTATTTCATTATCAATTCTTATGGCAGCTTGTTGTTTCCAATATATGTTTTTTAATAAGTCTAAGGTCTTTTCCATCAATTTGTAGATCTTCAAGCATCCTTATCATGTCAACATGTCTCACTTTACTGAAAGCCTTTGTGTATCAATAAAGCAAAGGTGTACATCTTTTGTTTACTTCTATAGATCGTTTAATTACCATTCTCAGTATATACACAGCATTTACAAACCCACATTGTTCTTCTCCTATTTCAGGTTGTATTTTCTTCCTAACTTTTTGCACGATAATTCTTAGCAAAATCTTCGTGATGTGACTCATTATACTAATTGTTCAATGTTGATCACATTCCAAGGCTCTTGATTTCTTTCGGATTGCAATAAATATAGAATTACATAACTCCTGAGGTATATCTCCAGTATCAAATATTGTATTCAGCAGTGTGGTAACTGCTCAGAATCTCTCTGATCGTTCAGAGAGCAATGAACGTAAAAACTTGCCTAGTACATCAACAGCAGCTGAAAAATGCTGGTGTTGACTGCAACGTCCTGTAAGGGATATGCAACATTTAACAGTGTGGTAACTTTATCTATTCCATATTCTTCTAAAGCCTTAATCATTTATAGTTAGTTAGTCGACAGATCATCCTCATTGCACATCGAACCATTCAGTCCATAAGTGCTCATATCCCCTCCTCAGACAGTGTATTAATAATTTATGTTGTGATGCTGCCTGAACCGGGGGTCTTGCCAGTTTTTATATGGTTAAGAGCATTATGAACCTCCATCTTCAAAATTGATGGTCCTTCATTATTATTATTTTGAATAATATATCTTCTGTTATCATCATAAAGGTTTTTCACATAATCTAACCATACATGTAAAATCTGATCTTTTTTTTATTATGATTTTTTTTTCCATCTTTTGTCTTTAGGCAGCCTGCTGATGTACATGTTCTTTGATTAGTAAGCTTCTGAATTCTTTTATGCATTAGTTTGGTATTTTTACTGTTGTGTTTTTCAATTTCTATGCAATTTTTCTCGAGCAATGCTTCTTTTGCCTCCTTACATAATGTTGATTTTTCTGTGAATTTCTTCATATTTGGCAAGATTATTTTTGTTCTGTCTTCTTGTTTCTATTAGTTGTTAAATTGTTCTTTTGTCATCCATTCTTCATATTTGGCAAGATTATTTTTGTTCTGTCTTCTTCTTTCCATTAGTTGTAAAATTGTTCTTTTGTCATCTATGTCTTACGACCCGCTTTCTTTAATTTTGGAATAGTTTTTTCTGCAGCCACATTGATTGAATTCTTCAACATTTCTCATTGATCATCCATATCTTCAAATAGGATCTCTCTCTCTCTCCTGTATGTGTTCCTGTCTCCTCTCTCTCTCCTTATGTGTTCTTTGATGATCTTTCACACTGCCAGATTGAGTAAACGAAGCACCACAAACATCACACTAGTAAGGTTTCTCCCTTGTATGCAATTTTTTATGGTGTTTCAGATTGCTAGATTGAGTAAAAGAAGCACCACAATCATCACACTTGTAAGGTTTCTCTCTTGTATGTGTTCTCTTATGCATCTTAAGACTGAAAACTTGAATAAAAATAGAGCCACAAACATCACTTGTAAGGTTTCTCTCCTGTATGTGTTCTCTTATGATGCTTCAGACTGCCAGCACGAGTAAAAGAAGCACCACAAACATCACACTTGTAAGGTTTCTCTCCTGTATGTGTTCTCTTATGATGCTTCAGACTGCCAGCACGAGTAAAAGAAGCACTACAAACATCACACTTGTAAGGTTTCTCTCCTGTATGTGTCCTTTTATGTTTCTTCAGACTGCCAGCTTCAATAAAAGAAGCACCACAAACATCACACTTGTAAGGTTTCTCTCCAGTATGTGTTCTCTTATGATACTTCAGAGGGCTAGCATGAGTAAATGAAGCACCACAAACATCACACTTGTAAGGTTTCTCTCCTGTATGTGTTCTCTTATGATCCTTTAGATTGCCAGCTCGAGCAAAAGAAGCACCACAAACATCACACATGTAAGGTTTCTCTCCTGTATGTGTTCTTTTATGATCCTTTAGACTCCCAGTTTGAGTAAAAGACGCATCACAAACATTACACTTGTAAGTTTTCTCTCCTGTATGTGTTCTCATATGGTCCTTAAGATTGCCAACATGAATAAACGAAGCACCACAATCATCACACTTGTAAGGTTTCTCTCCAGAATGTGTTTTCTTATGATACTTCAGACTGCCAGCTTGAGTAAAAGAAGCACCACAATCATCACACTTGTAAGGTTTCTCTCCTGTATGTGTTCTTTTGTGATTTTTCAAATGTCCAGTTAGAGTAAACGAAGCACCACAAACATCACACTTGTAAGGTTTCTCTCCTGTATGTGTTCTTTTGTGATTTTTCAAATGTCCAGTGTGAGTAAATGAAGCACCACAAACATCACACTTGTAAGGTTTCTCACCAGTATGTGTTATCTTATGATACTTCAGACTGCCAGCTTGAGTAAAAGAAGCACCACAATCATCACACTTGTAAGGTTTCTCTCCTGTATGTGTTCTCTTATGATCCTTCAGACTGCCAGCTTGAGTAAAAGAAGCACCACAATCATCACACTTGTAAGGTTTCTCTCCTGTATGTGTTCTCTTATGATATTTCAGATGGCCAGCTTGAGTAAAAGAAGCACCACAATCATCACACTTGTAAGGTTTCTCTCCTGTATGTGTTCTCTTATGATATTTCAGATGGCCAGCTTGAGTAAAAGAAGCACCACAATCATCACACTTGTAAGGTTTCTCTTCTGTATGTGTTCTCTCATGTTTCCTTAGGCTGTAAGCTCGAGTAAAAGAAGCACCACAAATAGCACATGTGTAAGGTTTTTCTCCTGTATGTGTTCTCTTATGATCCTTCAGACTGCCAGCTTGAGTAAAAGAAGCACCACAATCATCACACTTGTAAGGTTTCTCTCCTGTATGTGTTCTCTTATGATATTTCAGATGGCCAGCTTGAGTAAAAGAAGCACCACAATCATCACACTTGTAAGGTTTCTCTCCTGTATGTGTTCTCTCATGTTTTCTTAGACTGTGAGCTTGTGTAAAAGAAGCACCACAAATAGCACATTTGTAAGGATTTTCTCCTGTATGTGATCTTTTATGGTATTTCAGATTGTTAGAGTTATTAAAAGAAGCAGCACAAACATCACACTTGTAAGGTTTCTCTCCTGTATGTGTTGTCATGTGGTACTTCAAACTGCCAACTTGAGTCAAAGAAGCACCACAATCATTACACTTGTAAGGTTTCTCTCCTGTATGTGTCCTCTTGTGAGTCTCCAGAGTGTCAGTTTTATTACAAGCACCACAATCATCACCCTTGTGAGGTTTCTCTCCAGTATGTGTTCTCTTGTGATTCGTGTTCTTTTGGCACTTTAGATGGTTATTTTGATTTAATAAACCATCCCATTCATTACATTTGTTTGGTATCCCTTCAGTAAGTGTTCTCTTATAACTGTCTACACAAACATTTAGACTAGAAACATCAGGCAGGTCTCCTGTTTGAGTTATCTGAAAGCTATAATTGACATAACCAAAAATGTCATCGGGAGACTTTGCAAAGCTCTGTGTGTGTTTTTCTTGTGTTTCCTTATTTTGCTGCTGACAATTCTCAATAGCCAGAGATACTTTATTGTTTGTATCAATCACAGAAGACACATTTTCTGACATTTGACAACAATCTTCATGTTTTACTGATGCCATACAACTGTTCACAGCCGTTCTTGATTCTGAGTTGCTGACTTCTGTCATTTCTTGAATGATGCTACGCCCTGCTATGTCTACCATTGTACCGAAGTTGTGACTCCTGTCCTCACATAGAACATCCGATAGTTCTTGTTTTACAACCTTCATGTCAATGCTGTTATATGTAGTCTTTTGTGAATGCTCTTGTATGGAGAGGTCAGGACTACTTTGAGACCATGAGTGGGTTTCTGAAACATACCAAAGTAAATAATTAATAGCCTCATGAATATACCAGGTATTGAACACATGTGTATGTGTAATCAAGCAGGCAATCACTGCAGCTATAGACAATCAATTTCAAGTGAACGAAAGATGGAAAAGAAGAATGATTAATGTGCTCATGTATGATCTAAGCTGATATATGATATACGCTGATGTATGATATAAGCTGATGTATGATATAAGCTGATGTATGTTTGCTTGCTTGTGTTCGCTGGCTATGAACTCCAACGTGAAGTCCTGTATGTTGGATGAAGACATCCTGTTGTCCAACATCAGTGTGATGTCATAACAGTCTGAGGTTTGTGTATCCGTTGTCCCATGTCTGGCTTATTGGTGTGCAGACTGGTGGTTCCTCGCCATGCAAGCAGATACTCTCCAACTTTGGAAGAATCAGCGATCCTACTACATTAGCCAGGACCCCGAAGGGACTTGTTGCCCAGGAAGCACGACTAGGACGTGTTAGTTGGTCTTGGCCAGTATAGAACCTGGCCCTGGTGCCTTGGAAACACATCTGCAACCCAGCTGATGTATGATCTAAGCCAGGGGTGGCCAACACGAGGCCCGCGGAGTGGGAAACGACGATGTGGTCGAAGCTGTAGCATACTTGCTTCTTTACTTTAATTTGTCTAAGGAAATATTATTTCTAAAATTTGGCCCGCCTGCTGAAAAGGTTGGCCACCCCTGATCTAAGCTGATGAATGATATAAGCTGATGTATGATCTAAGCTGATGTATGATCTAAGCTGGTGAATGATGTAAGCTCAGTTATGATCTAAGCTGAGTATGATCTAAGTTGATGCATGATATAGGCAGATGTATGATCTAAGGTGATGTATGATCTAAGCTGATGTATGATCTAAGCTGATGTATGATCTAAGCTGATGTATGATCTAAGCTGATGTATGATCTAAGCTGATGTATGATCTAAGTTGATGTATTAATATAGGCAGATGTATGATGTAAGCAGATGTATGATGTAAGCTGATGTATGATCTAAGCTGATGAATGATCTAAGCTGATGTATGATCTTAGCTGATGTATGATCTAAGCTGATGAATGATCTAAGCTGATGAATGATCTAAGCTGATGTATGATCTTAGCTGATGTATGATCTAAGCTGATGTATGATCTAAGCTGATGTATGATCTAAGCTGATGTATGATCTAAGCTCAGGTATGATCTAAGAGAGGTGAAGTGACTGTGTAAGTGTAAATTAACAAATGAACAGGTTATATGTCATTAATTTATTACTGACATTTTTCACTATGAAGTCTATTTAGAGAATAGTTATCTCTAAACAATTTACAACAGCAAGCAACATTGATATTTCATTGCTGTCACAATCAAGAGTTAACTTCCTGCCTGAAACTAACATTTATAGTACAACTTGAGGTGAGAGATTAAAGAATAATTAATAACACTTAAAATAGAATGTCCAGAAAAACATCAATGTGGGGTGGCACATCTAAGAAAAACTTACAAGTAGTATGTCTAAAAATAAAACTTCCTCATTGTAACTTAAATTTTATATTTTTTAATGCAGCTCAGTGTTACTGTTTCTCATTGTAACTCAAGAGTTCTGATCCACAATCTGCTGCAGTGCACTGAACTCCACGAGGTGTTCACCTTCCCATTAGATTAGCAGAAACACCAGCTGTTTAGATTAAACTTGTTGAGGACAAGGTTATGAAACCACTGCTCATTGGCTGATGCTCACCGACTAAACTCACACATTCATCATTATCATGTGCCTTTCCAGCTGGCATAGACATTCATATCTCTCCACAGATCTCGGTCCCTGGTGCTCAGAATCAAATCTGCTGATGATATCCCACCATGCCGCTGTCTCCGTCCATCCAGCATGTAATCATCAGTATTTTACAATGTCCCTCTTCTCACTACATGACCACTGTCTCAGTCCATCCAGCATGTAATCAATCATCAGTATTTTACAATGTCCCTCTTCTCACTACATGATCACTGTCTCCGTCCATCCAGCATGTAATCATCAGTATTTTACAATGTCCCTCTTCTCACTACATGACCACTGTCTCAGTCCATCCAGCATGTAATCAATCATCAGTATTTTACAATGTCCCTCTTCTCACTACATGATCACTGTCTCCGTCCATCCAGCATGTAATCATCAGTATTTTACAATGTCCCTCTTCTCACTACATGACCACTGTCTCAGTCCATCCAGCATGTAATCATCAGTAGTTTACAATGTCCCTCTTCTCACTACATGACCACTGTCTCAGTCCATCCAGCATGTAATCATCAGTATTTTACAATGTCCCTCTTCTCACTACATGACCACTGTCTCAGTCCATCCAGCATGTAATCATCAGTATTTTACAATGTCCCTCTTCTCACTACATGACCACTGTCTCAGTCCATCCAGCATGTAATCAATCATCAGTATTTTACAATGTCCCTCTTCTCACTACATGATCACTGTCTCCGTCCATCCAGCATGTAATCATCAGTATTTTACAATGTCCCTCTTCTCACTACATGACCACTGTCTCAGTCCATCCAGCATGTAATCAATCATCAGTATTTTACAATGTCCCTCTTCTCACTATATGCCCACTATCTCAGTCCATCACGCATGTAATCAATCATCAGTATTTTACAATGTCCCTCTTCTCACTATATGCCCACTATCTCAGTCCATCCAGCATGTAATCATCAGTATTTTACAATGTCCCTCTTCTCACTACATGACCACTGTCTCAGTCCATCCAGCATGTAATCATCAGTATTTTACAATGTCCCTCTTCTCACTACATGACCACTGTCTCAGTCCATCCAGCATGTAATCATCAGTATTTTACAATGTCCCTCTTCTCACTGCATGACCAAAGAAGATGTTATGTCTCCTTCTTATAGCATCAAATGTTCTAGTGGCATTAGCCTTTACCAGGCAATCATTGTTAGCTACTCTGGAGGTCAACGTATTTGTAATAATCATCTCAGCATCCACATCTCCACTGTTTCTAAGCTCTTCTGAATTTGTTTATTCATTTCCATGATTCACTGCCATACAGTAAGACAAGTTCTAAATAACATTTCAGGACTTTCTAACATTCTATGATGCTGATTTTAGTTGGTGTCGTCTTTTACTTTAATATAATCATTACTTCTGTTTTTTTTTTATATTCTAGAAACGTCTTTTTGTGCAGTCTCTATTACTGTAATGTCCAAAAGATGTAGATCTGTCGTGTTTTCAGCTATCAACACTTTGTCATTTGCATGACATAGATTGTTTATATTATAAACAACAACTCATAATCCTGGCCTCTCTTTGATCTTTCTCATTATTACTTTGATATAGAGAAAGATATGAGATTTGGTGACCAAACCCTCTGTGTCTTACTAATAGCTTCATCTGTTCATAACAGCCATCTTTATTTCCCATTTTAATTGCTACTGCTTGTTTCCAGTAAATACTTTTTTAAAATTATTATTCTAAGATCTTTTGCATCTTTATTAACATCTTAAAACATTTTGATTATTTCATCACTTTATCAAGCATCTTGGTATAATCTATACAGCACATGCATATGTCTTTCTGTGTATCAACTGATCTCTATATTAGTGTTTGTAATGTCTTTCTAGATAGGTGTATTATAGGGGTTTTGGGGCTCATTTTCTATATGGCTGTTATTGGCTGCTGGGCCTAAAGTGCCAAGCCAAGTACATGCAAAAAGCCAAACCCCTACTATGACCAGTGTTTGCTATGGGACAGTTGAGCCCGCCCGGACCTAACTAATGTTTACAGCAGACCCAACCCGGTGTTTTACTATGTGCCTGCCATGCTGGTTGAGGCATCCTCACCCCCAAAGGGGTGGCCCCAAGCTGTGGGTGTGCCGTTGCAGCAGTTACTTTTTTGCTGTCACTCCATCACAACAAAATACACTCCCAACCCATTGGGCGACACAAAAGCGTGAGGCTTGCCAGATTGCTCAGTGGGCTTTTCCCCCAAGGCCAACAGACCCCGTTCTATTGCTTATTTGTTACAAAGTAACAACACAATCATCGTGGGTCGCTGGCGGCCACTGAGAACCGGTGGTTTGATCTCTGGTGGTGCATCTTCTGGCGGTGCAGCCTCTGGCATGACCTGCACATCTTGTCCCTCAGCAAGGAGCTGATCAACAATTGTCTTCCCAGTCTTCCTCTGTTGGCTCTTGCCTGAGGTTGTCAAATTCTTCTAACAATGCTTTCCGCTTAATGCGGTGCAATTGCTTTTACCTGCAGACAGGTACCTGTGGGTGTGGAGGTCTTAGAGTCAGCAACATATCCATACTTTTCCTTCAGGGGGGCTGAGTGGTCTCGAGGTATGGTGTCCGCCTCGAGTGCTGGAGGTCCCGGGTTCAGGCCCCGGTGAGGACCGGGATTTATTTAAAAAATCCACCTAGACTTCCAGTAATAAAATTTCCCCTGGTCTCTGGGTAGTGAGATCGGACGCCCGTGTGTATTGTTGCGCACGAAAAAAATCCCTTGGCAGTTGGAAATCGAAAAAGAGTAGCCTAACGGCGCTGCCCGGGCAAAATTTTGAGTTAAAAATCTACCCAAAGTATTTCAGGATCCTCGCCGATGCAACGGAGTTCGTGCATTGAGCTGAGTTTCTCCAGACTCAGGTTTGAGTTAGGAGGAAAACGGAGCACTTATGGGTTAAACCGTGTGCCATGATGTTGATCCAACGACTAAACGACTAAACTAAACTTTTCCTTCAACACATCCACACTGTTCTTCACCAGTTTCCATCTTTATTTTCATCCCTGTTCTCATAATTCTGAGTATATGTTTGCAAGATGAAAAACATACTGACCAATAAAACGATATCAATTGATACGAGAAAAAGAGTGTTGAGGTGCTACATACAGCCTGTACTTTTGTATGGATGTGAAGCATGGACAATGAGCAGTCAATCTGAAAAACATCTGATGGTTGTGGAAATGTGGTTTCTAAGGAGAATTCAAAAAATACCATGGACAAACAGAAAAACCAATGACCAAGTCCTACAAGAAACAAATAAAAATTGTAAACTGATTAGAGAAATTAGACGTAGAGAGTCAACATTTTTTGGATGTTATGAGAAGAAATAAATTAGAGAACTTGGTGACAACTGGAAAGATCGAGGGGAAGAGAACCAGGGAACGACAGAGAAGTAAATACCTGCATGGCTTGACCATGTGGCACGATCGAGGCAAGAACACTGAGCTGATCCAGGACTCTGGTGATCGAGTGAAATGGTGAATTATGACTGCCCACGCTTACCGGCATGGCACATTATGGATCGATAGATGTTATGTATAAACCATTTAAGAGGATGAGTATACAAAATTCTTTGTACTCAATAGCTCCTGGTATTTTCAGCAGAGCTAAAAATACAGATTAAAGAATATTACTAGGTATGTATCCACTGTTATAAATATAATTTAACGTGTTAGTTAATATTTCTACTCCAAATTCTCCCAGTACTTCCAATTCTTATATAATGATTTGGCTGAGCTGATTTTCTGTTCTTCACGTTTCATAGCACCAGTGACTTCCTCTTGTATCACTGGACCTTCTAAATTACTTTCTTCTGTTAATTCTGCTCTTTCTCCATCACATAACTCTCTTATGTATTCATTCCATCTCTTTATTATAGCACTTTCTTCCAATAGTATGTTGTTTTTAAAAATTTTATTTCAAACATTCTTTGTTTACTCTTGTGTTTCTTCCTGTCAACTCATTAATCTGCCTGTATCTTTAATAGAATTCAGTTCAATTATTTTGCACTGCTCATTTAACCAATCTTCTTTTCAGCTTGGTCTCTTCTCTCGAGTAATATGTCTTTGATTACTGGACTCCATTTTCCATTCTTCACTTATACTTTGCATTTTATTTATTGTATTATATTTGTTTTTAACAATCTCTATGTATTGTTCTTTAATATCTGTATCTGTTTTTGGAATATCTTTATTTAGTCTCATGTTCTGAACCTCTTTTCCCCTCTCTTAATTCTTACTTGTATTTGTCCACACACTTGGACGTGATCAGTTACCACAAGGCATTGTCTTCATTTATCTATTCAGGCATTTCTAAACCTCTCATTGATCACTACGCAATCAATCTGCTGGGATGTTCTTTCATCAAGGCTTTTTCCTGTGTACAATTGTCAATTACAGTGTTCAAACCATTTGTTTCCAATCAGCAGCGCTGGTAACTGATGCTGTTGCATTGAAGATAGTGTTTCTAAATTCCCCCAGTCGCCCAAATGAAAGTTTCAGCAATTAAAATGCCATTGTTACGCTATGAAGAAGGAATTACAAAGTAAGCAGTAAGTTTCCCACCAACACTGCAGCCATTAACATCAATCTCAGACTTGATCTCTCAAGATACATAGTCTTGGGAAAATAATATGGTCATTTTCCCTTGTCTTCCATATTCACAGGTATCTTTTACCTCTGCCTTTGACAGCAATTTTTTACTGTCAAGACAAGAGAGTGCCCTGCTGTGCTCAGAAGAGCTGCCCACTTACCCCGTGGATGACCTTATTTTAATCAGTGTCTGAGCAGATTTACATTCGGCTATTGTGTTATTTTAATAGTATAAGGCTGTGGCCATTCAGTAAGCAATGGCGAACTACTAAATGTAAAATTATCTAGTCAATCACGAACAGCCAGTAAATGCTGGGGTTGACTGCAACATCCTGTAAAGGATATTCAACTAACTGTTATGTCATATTGCACTTAATCTTACCTGGACCTACATAGACTTCAGGCTGTTCTATCTTCACACTTGATGGTAATTTACTCTCCATCTTTTGTCTACAGTCAGTCTGAAAGGATTAGATGTATTATTAGTCATTAGTCGCGGTTCCAACATAAACAGCAAAGGGTCGTCCCCATTATGCTTCATTCCCGTGCCAGTGAATATCACATAAAATGTTTCTCACTGCCTCATGTGAAAAGTGGAAAAGACAGGAGTCTCAACAAACAACGGCCCGCTCAGGCACACTGTGCAAAATACCACCGCCAGAATGTCACCACAAAAATCCTCTACGAACAGTACAGTTCACCCCTGATGGAATTGGCAGTCACTTTCCCAACCAGATGTTCACCTACTTCTGGTCCCCAGCATGGCAGATAGGCAGTGAAACGATTAAGACCTCTGGGTGTTTATGCTCGTGGCTACCGTTGTATTCACATTTTCCTCATGTTGGACTGGCAGTTTACGGTTCTGTCTCCCTGCTACTGAGTTGAGTGTGTGGTGCGACGCTGTGAGCTGAGAGTTTCGTGTGGATTTGATGTATGCACAAATAAACTATATAAATATATTTGATATTTTGTTTTTCAAGACAATATCTAACCATTTCACTGGTGAGTCATACTGGGAAAATATTTTACAAAATTCTTGAAAAAATATTACGAACTACTTTAAAACCCCAGCTAAGCAAAACACAACTTAAATTTAGGAAAAACAAAGGATGCAGAGATGCCATTTTCCCTCTTAGACAAATTATAGAAAAATCAATCAAATTCAATGAACCACTCTACTTAGACTTTGTCGACCAAGAAAAGGCATTCAATAGAGTAGATAGAAACAAGCTGTGGGAAATCCTTAAACAATATGGAGTGAGCTTCAGATAAAAAATTAGACAATTTTGAGAACAAATGTCTTAGAAGACTTCTAAACATCCACTGGACAGACTTCAGAACAAATTTGCAAATAAGACAAGAGACTAAGCAAGATACAGTATCCAATTTCATAAGAAGACGCCGTTGGAATTACATCGGCCATGTATTCAGAATGGAC
This sequence comes from Cepaea hortensis, assembly GCA_963921405.1. Classification (NCBI taxonomy): domain Eukaryota; kingdom Metazoa; phylum Mollusca; class Gastropoda; order Stylommatophora; family Helicidae; genus Cepaea; species Cepaea hortensis. Next base: position 20,913,098 of record OY992891.1, read on the forward strand.
AAGACAAGACTCCCCTACCAAGCCCTCATATGGTCACCGGTAGGGAAAAGAAAACGGGGAAGACCAAGAGAGACCCTGCGTAGAACCATCATTAGAGAAGGCTCATTCAATGGCCAAGTAAATATCCAAGATCTACAACAGGTAGCAGCGAACCGCCAGGCATGGAAAGTCAGGACTTCTGCCCTATGCGCCGCCTTAGACTCAAGAGGAAAAACTAACTAACACATCTAACAAACCTATGTAGAAGTTTATACAACAACAGTGAATGCATAGTGAGAGCAACTGGAGGACACTCAGAACCTTTCACCATAAGATCTGGAGTACGACAAGGTTGTGTCCTGTCCCCTTTCTTGTTCATAACATATATAGACAACATATGTAAAGAAACCAGCCAAGCAGAGACAGCAAGAATACCGCATGACAAGAACACAGAAGAACCATCTGCAAATCTAACCATTAGAGAACTCCTGTTTGCGGACGACCAAGCACTAATAGCAAAATCAGAAGCTGAATTACAATACCACATGAATAATCTAAACGAAATGTGTAGGGAACATAACATGAAAATTAGCACAAGCAAAACAGAGGTAATAACTATAACCCGTAACAGTTGCCTCTCACTTTGATTCCGAGACCAGTTAAGACCAGGGATGGAGTTATTGCCTCTCCATAGCACAAAGCCTGGGCTAAAATATAGAGATCATGTGTTGCCCATGCAGCATGATCCCTCTCTCGGCCTGCCTAGTTCACTCCAGAGGAAAGGTAACACCCCTACATCTGGAACAAGACAAGCTGCAGAAGCTGCCGGATCAGCAAAGCAATGCTCTAACTGTCCGCCTGTCGGAGCTTCGATCCTAGACCAGTCGCCAACCAAGGCTTAGGGCCTGGTCTGCCCTGCCATGACAATTTTGTCTTTAGCTTGCATTTCCTCGCACCAGGGTAAGGCTTGTACCCTCCCAATTGTGCTCTTCCGCCCGAAGCCGTTGGCACAATGTGGGGTGTCGGGTTTGGTAAGCGCCGCCCAACGTTCGGCGCTAACAGAAACCAGGTAGTACCGTCTACTGTTATACGGTAGCTCAGTCATATCTGACTAAGACCCGACAACATAATTTAAGGTTAAAGTTGATGCAATAGTTATGATGGCAGCAATTCTTTTTCAATAAAAAGTTTTCATTTGGAGAGAAAAACAAGGAACTCTCGTCATCAACGTTTCTTCTAAATGGTTGCTTATGAGCAAGAATTCTACTTTGTGAGCTCCTACCATGAAAGTTGTGAGCATGCCTACATTTGACAATTAGGTAAATTTGGACCCAATAATGTCCGCTTGTGCACTGAGGCTCGAAGATCTGGACTTGGTTGATGACATTGCCCTCCTGTCCCACACACTGAAATGAAATGCATGATTTGCCTAATCACAATAGATAGGAGAGTGCATCAATTAAGTCTAAACATTCACAGGGAAAGACAAAGATAATGAGAAGAAATCAAGCAAATGTTAACCTGATCCCTCTTGGTGAAACATCACTTCGAGAGGCAGAATTATACACCTATTTTGGTAGCAACAGACACAGATGGGTCAACATATAAAGATATTAAAATAAGAATGCAACAGGCAAGAAGAGCTTTCATAGCAACTGGACATTTGTGGAAGTCAAAGAAATTAAATAACAGACTGTTCAATGAAAGCAGTACAACTGTATGGATCAGACACATGAAGAATGACATACAATGTTTACTATGACTACTATATCATGGACAGAAGCAAGTTATATCAGACGAGACGACTACATATTCATCAACTCAGGAGGAGATCACCATTAGAGAGGAGTAGAAATTTTAGTAAAAAGAAACCCAGAGAAAAATATTAGTGGATTCTGCGCTCATAAAGATAGAATGATACTACCTGAGGAAAGCTAGCCTCATTAAAAAATGCCAGCTGAAGTCGGAAGTGCCATCCTACGGGTGGCAAAATAAAAATTGGCACTACGCATTTACGTCCGAGTGAAATGTCTCATCCGAACATCTCTCAAGCTAGAAACAGCTCTGACTACCTAGTTTCAGAATGCCACTCTTGTTTGGAACAGCTCTGACTAGGTAGTTTTCCGAAAGTCCGTCGTGCCTGGAACAGCTCTGATGGGCACAACGACAAGCACATGTCCGAATCGAAAACTCGCTGAGTGGATACCGTCTGCAGACCTGTCTGGTTTGTGCGGGACCGGCCCGGGGCGAACAAAATGCCCAATATATTGAAGTGAGGAATTAAAGCAGCCATGAGCAGGACGTGACGATTCCCTCGGTGAGCCCAGTACCAGGGCGCTATGTGTCGGCTCTGCAATTATGGAAGCCACTCTGGATGGTGGAAAATGCTATGGACTGTCCCTGCCTTCCTTTGAGGGATGACCGTGAAGTCTTCAACTGTTCCAACTTGACCAGCTGGAATGTTGACGGTACCACAAAAGTGAGTCTCCCAGGAATGCTAACCTGGTCAAAATTGCACACTAAAAGTCGGATGTGTTGGCCTAATGCAAAGTAGCAGGTCAGACGAAATGACGTCAAAAAGGAATTGTAAGACAATCTAAAACCAAAAGATAGGAGAAACTAGAGAAGTGACGTGAGAAGGCAAGAAACATCACAGGAGTAGTCAACAACAACAACAGACAGACCTTGGGGCTGACAGCTAGGAGGCAGCACGATTCTTTCACGGAAACAAGATTTCGTTATGAACTGGCAGGACATCGCACTGATGGCTAATAAATATTAGATGGAAGAGCGAGATTGTTAAGGCACGATTCATCTGAGCTAGAAACAATGGACAGATGCAAATGTATCAATTGGGACTTAGAAAATCATGGCAAGGTGATGCAGAGGCCGACCGGTAAGGAACAGTAGCTGACTAGAAGTGCTGAGACATTATATCTGCAGTTATAGAATAGATTCACTTGTACAGTATTCATGTATATTATTTCAATTCTGTCCCGCCTGGCTGTACAGGCACAGTATTCTGAGAATTATTAATATTTATTATTACTATCACAAATATGTGGGCACAAGCTTGAACACAGTCAATAAATGGAACCTTAACTGAGATGACTACCGGCTTCGAGTTATTTATCAATGTTGGCCCAGTGCTTCCCAAATCTGTTCAAATGGTTCTCCCTTGGACACAGCTCTTTTGCGGATGTTGATTGTTTTATCTTAACTAACCGTTTGGCACCTAAGTGTTTCGACCCAAGGGTGCCTAACTAGACACACCACAATCACATCTGGAAAAAAAACACTCAGGATGAACGCAAAGGAGAAGAAGAAGAATGATACTACTAAAAATTAAGGCAAGACCTTTCGACATAATAATTCTTCAGACGTATGCTCCAACGACTGATTATAGTGATGAACAGCTAGTAGAATATTATGAAGACCTACAACAAACACTGAAGGTTGTAAAATCATCAGAGGCCCTAATTGTCATGGGAGATATGGTTGGAAAAACTAAATATAAGCAGATAGTAGGGCAACATGGAATGGGAAACAGAAACCACAGAGGAGACCGGCTGATACAGTTTTGCAAAGAAAACAGTCTTATTATTTGTTGACACATTTTTCCAACATAACCCTAGGAAATTATATGTGGAAAAGCCCTGGAGATAAAATGAGAAACCAAACTGACTACATGATTAGAAATAGATTTTAAAACAATGTTTAAAATGCCAAAACATATCCTGGGTTTTCCAGGAAAGGTTTGCCTAATATCCCGTGCACAGTGATTGGTTGAAATCATCGTAACTTTTTGTATAAATATATACTATATATATATTTCATACTTACCGTAATTAAATTTTTTTTGGTGTTGTTGATAGCTCCCCCGATGGTGATTCTACATTGTCGTGGTGGGGGAGCTTGAGTTTCTCAATGACCCTGAGAGCTATGTCGGCGGTAACGTAGCTACCAGCAGGGCCTCCCAAGCTGGGCAGGTCAAAGGGTAGAGAACAGACAAAGAGAAACACCCTGGTCCTCCAGGTTGGGGGTTGAAGCGTGGGGTTAACATCCCCACCTTTGTAAAAACCATTTTGTTACAGATACATGAGCCTCGAATTCGGACTGACTTATTTGGATATCGACCTTGGAACGTTAAAGGACTTTTGAGATTTGGAACATGAAATGTACCGACGCTATATCCAGCTGGAGCGGCCGAAGAATTAACCCGGGAGCTGGTTGCGTATAAAATGGATATAACAGCAATTCAAGAAATAAGGTGGCCAGGAGAGGGTACTTTAGAGCAAAATGAAATGATTATAATATATGGAGGAAACACCCAAAATAAACATGAATTAGGAACAGGATTTGTCATCAAAAAAGAGTTATGGGGGAACGTTATAAACTTTAAAGCTGTTAATGACAGGGTTAGTAAATTACGAATAAAAGGTAAATGGAAAAATATAACGATGATTAATGTACATGCACCTACTGAAGAGAAAGAAGATATTAAAGAAGACTTTTATAATGATCGGGAGGATGTCATAGAAGAAACCCCCAAACAGGACATCCTGATTGCGCTGGGAAACTTCAACGCAAAAATAGGTAGAGAGCAAACTCATAAAAAAGTTGCCGGTATGGAAAGCCTACATACAACTTCAAATGATAATGGATGGAGAGTCATCAACCTAGCAGAAGCCAAAGGACTGCAGATCAGCAGTACCAGACTGCAAAGAAAGGATATACATAAACAAACTTGGAAATAATGTGACAAGAGAACCCCTAATCAAATAGATCACATTTTAATTAACAACAAAAATGCATCAAACATACAACAAGTTAGAAGCTACAGAGGAGCTGAGTGCCACAGCGACCACTTCCTCGTTGGGGCAAAATTGAAAATAAAACTTAAGAGAGCTTTCTGTGCAAAACTACAAAGGTTACATCCAACATATAACAGAGAAAAACTACAAGAAATTACAGTCAAAGAGAAATTTGCAGATGAAATAAAATGTAAACTTGAAATTCTACAATACCCGTTGGAGGAAAGCGTTGACCAAACTTGGTTGAACATCAAGAAAACAATTCAATCTGCCGCAGAAGAATGACTCGGTGTGTTAACCACACATAGAAAGAACAGATGGTTCAATCCAAAATGTGAAGAAGCAGTCATAAAAAAAAAAAGAATGCCAGACATTGATTGATTGATTTAGGAATCGACATCACAGCATTCACATAAGTGCTCCGTCCCCATCCTCAGAAGCCAGCGAAGAGTTCCAACACTAATAGTACCAGTAGCAATCTGATAAGTCTGTCTCGCCTTTCCTCTGAGCGCTGAGCAGAGGCCAGATCCCCTCATCACTCCTCGCTGTCTCATTCTTGCCAGACCATGGTAATCCATTTGCTCCTCCAAGGTGTGCACGTGCTCCCACAAGGCCGCAACCACATCTGCCTTGTCATGTATCAATACTCCACCAAGTTCTGCAGAGCCAGCCAATCTATCTGCCTGTTCATTTCCCAGCACATCGGGTAACCTCGGAGAAAAGATCCAGGCGATGCTTGTCAACCGTGACCTCCGAAGCAAAGCAAGCCACTCCGCATGAAGCCTGCCCGTCCTCAACCTCGTCAGCATGCTTTCTGAGTCAGTTACAATCACGATGTGTGTGTGTGTGTCGTATTCTCCATCCAGCGGAGAGCCGCAGTGACTGCCTCCACCTCCATTCTTAAGCTTGATGTTGTGGTATCATATGCCAGGCTCTCCTGCCCCAAACATCGACCATTAGCTTTGACTATGAACCCCCAGCCACTTCTCTCACCTCTTGACACCGAACCATCTGTGTTGATAATCACATCACCCGAGTGAGCATTGTCCTGAATTAGTTGCTGGATTTCCACTTCCGTGGCCACTGCTAGCCACTTCCTGCACTCCCGGCTTAATGTGATTATAACTCTGCACAAGTCTGACTGCTCCGCTGGCATTCTGACCCACTCCTCTCTATGCCTAACGTTCTCCAAGGGGCACACCTGTCTGATTGTATCCTCCACCTGAGCCATCCATGATTTCCCTCTTACCAGTCGCTGACCTTTAACTGCGTCCAGCGCGTCATGCAATGGATGGTCTGTGTCTGCAGCTACTCTGAGGTATGCCTTCGCCTGCATCACCTTGAGCCTACCAGCAACAGTCGGCAGACCAAGGATGTAACGTATACACACTAATGGGGTGTCTCTAGTGCATCCCAGAATGACCCACATAGCTTCGTTCTGTATGCGCTCTAACTTCACCAGCTGACTCTCTGAGACAGTGAGCTGACCTAATCCATAATCAATTACTGAGAGGATCAAGTGCTGGTATAGTGTGAAAAGCATTCTCTGCTCTGTGTCCATTGCAGCCATAGTTTTAAGTGCACTGAGTCCCTTTTGAGATCTTGTCACAACCGTCTCCACATGGTCCTTGAAGGATAGGCTCCTGTCAAATGTGATCCCCAGATACTTCAGTTTGTTCTCTCTGCTGAAATTTCTACCATCTTTCGCGAGGCTTGGGACATCAGCTCTTACAATCCTGTTGTCCAGAGAGCACCACAAAACAGCCGCTTTTTCCGGGTGGATGACAGCACTCATATCTGTGCACCAGTCAATCACTTTATCTACTGTCGCCTGTAACTCCTGGGCTGTTTGCTTCCTATCTCTCCCCTGCCTATATGCAAGAATATCATCTGCAAATGTTAGTATTCTTCCAACCCCTGGTGCTTCTAGGTTTGCAATCTTGCTCGTATACACATTAAAGAGCACCGGTGAGACTGTAGATCCCTGTGGCAGTCCCGGGGTTAACATATGTGGCTCTGAGGTCCATGCACCCAGACGGAGAGCAACCCGACGAGAGTGCAGGACGGCTGCTATCCAGTTCACCAACCAGAGATTGACCCCCTTCTCCATCAGTGCGGTCATCAAAATATCATATTGAACTCTATTGTACGCATCCTTGAGATCAAGCCAGACAGCTATGGCTAAATTACACCAACAACATCCAAAAGGAAGAGCAATATAGAAATGAATGTAAAGAGGCTACAAAAATAGTTCGACGGCAGAAGCGAGAATATTTGAGTAATATAGTCAAAGATATGGAAACTAATCACCAGAAAAACGAATCCAGAAAGTTTTAAAGAACTGAAGTAAATGAAACGAGGGCACCAACACAACACATATGGTTTAAAAGACAAAAATGGGAATATGATAAATACCAATGAGGAAATGTGCAACATATGGAAAGAATACTTTGTTGAATTACTAAATTGTGAAGCGCCAAGTAACACTTTCCCACAGGAAGAGGTTCTAACGTGTGAACCACAAATTGAAGAACCTGCATTTGAAGAAATCCTATATGTAATCACACGACTTAAAAACAATAAGGCAACTGGGGCTGATGGAATTGCTGCTGAATTTATAAAGGCGGGTGGCCATGCATTACATCTAAAGCTATACGAACTAATAATAAAAATCTGGAGGACTGAAGAATTACCCCATGACTGGAAAGAGTCATTATTGATACCTATCTTTAAGAAAGGAGACAAGTTCCAGTGTGAAAATTATAGAGGAATATCACTACTGTCCATAAGCTATAAGATACTATCCGCAGTATTACTAAATAGACTAAAACCATATTTAGAATACATATTAGGTGACTACCAGGTGGGTTTTAGACAAAACAGATCAACAATAGATCAGATATTTATCTTACGACAAATAGCCGAGAAAAATTGGGAATATAAAAGAGATCTCCATAACATTTTTGTGGATTTTAAAAAGGCTTATGATAGTGTCCACCCAGAGACAGTGTGTGTGCGCGTGATGTGTTGGTGGGTGGGGATGTGTGTATGGATGGGGAGATTGTGTGTGGGTGGGGATGTGTGTATGGGTGGGGAGATTGTGTGTGGGTGGGGATGTGTGTATGGGTGGGGAGATTGTGTGTGGGTGGGGATGTGTGTGTATATGGGTAGGGGTGGGTGGAGGACGTGTGGTTGATAGAGAATGTGTGCGTGGGTGATTGTATATGGGTAAGGGTGTGTGGTTAAGGGATGTTTGATTGGAGGATGGGTGGGTAGAGGATGTGTGGGTGGGTAGAGGATGTGTGGGTGGGTAGAGGATATGTTGGTGGGTGAATGTGTGTAGGTTAGGAGATGGTGGGGGATGTTTGTATGGGTGGGCTTGGGATCTGTGAGTGGACTGGGACAGATGGGAGATTATGTGGGTTGGTGCAGAATTTGTGTGTGGTAGGTGCAGGATATGTGAGTTGGCGGGGAGATATGTGTGTGTGTGTCTGCGTGGTGGATGTGTGGCTGAGGTATGTGTGTTTGGCTGGGTGGTTGGAGGTGTGTGGGTGGGTGATTGTTGGTGGGTAATGGGACGGGTAGAGGATATGTGAGTGGGTGGGGAGATGTGAGTGGGTGGGGAGATGTGAGTGGGTGGGGGATGTGTGGATTGGGGAATGTATGTGTGCTTGGGGTGTTAGTGGATGGGATGTGTGGAGAATGGGAGGTATGTGTGGGTGGGGAGATATGTAGGTGTAGGGATGTGGTGGATGGGTGGGAGAATGTATGTGTGTCTGGGTTATGTGTGTGGTTGGGTGGGGGAGTTGGAGTGAATGGGGGATGTGTGGGTGGGTGGTGGATGTGTCTCATAACATAGTAATATGCATTGTTTATGTATACAAAATTCATTTGACAATGTTTTTTCCTATGCACTGTTGATGAAAGAAGGATGAGTGATTGGAAGGGCCGAATGTAAGACGGGCATGCGTGCCCAATTTGTTACCCTTTGAAAATAAAGTCTGTTCGTTCGTTCGTTCCATAGGAATAGTCTATGGAATGCTATGCGGGAATTTGGAATACCAAGGAAGTTAATCAACATGACCAGACTATGCATGGAAGATACTTATAATATAGTAACATATAAAGGCAGGAAATCAGACCCTTTCCAAATAACATCTGGCTTGAAACAGGGTGCTGCACTATCGCCGCTACTCTTCAATCTGGCTCTAGAGAAAGTTGTAAGGAAGGTAAAGGAGAAATGTGATATTGGAGGAACATCCAAGCTGCTTGGTTATGCAGATGATATAGATATTATAGGGGAAAATGAACAAAATACATTGGAAATATTGACTCACTTAAAGGGAAAAGCCCAACAGATGGGGCTGGTTATCAACCAAGATAAGACAGAATATATGGTAATTTCAAGAGAAGGAATGGCTAAAAACTCTGGCCACATACAAATAGATAATATGATCATTAAAAGAACGGAAACATACAAATACCTGGGTACAATCTTCAACTGCTCCAACATCATAAGGGAAGAAATACATACTAGAATCAATTCTGGAAAAAAGATATACTATGCACTACAACATCTACAAAAATCAAATGCGCTATCTCGTAACACCAAGATCACAATATACAAAACACTGATCAGACCAGCTGTGCTGTATCACTCTGAAACCTGGAGTACAACGAAAGGAGACGAAGCCTTGCTACAAACCTTTGAGAACAAAGTTTTAAGACGCATCATTGGACCCATTAGGGATACACAAAGTGGAGAGTGGAAAAGAATAAGTAACAAAGACATTTATGATCTGTTTAATCCCCCGCTAATCACTGGTATCATGAAGGGTAATAGACTACAATGGCTGGGGCATATAGAAAGAATGGAAGATAATAGGGAAACAAAACTCGCTTACACTCAGGAAAAAAAATTACCGTAGACCCCGAGGTAGACCAAGAAGACGGTGGAGAGATAATATATATACAGACCTACAAGCACTTGGAATCAACGACTGGCAAGAGAAGGTCAACCAGAGAGACGAATGGAGACGGATTGTATCTGCAACAAAGAACCTCAATGGCTTGGATCGCTGAAGAAGAAGAAGTTGTTGATAGAATTGCATCAATTATAGATGCATTTTTGAATTCTGCACACAATTTTAAATATATCTGGAAAGTTTCATCACTGTCCTAGCTATAATTGTGGATGAAAAACAACATTTTCTGCGAAGGCGTGTTTTTGTTCTTTGCGCATATCGATCCGACTGGCATGTGCACTTTGTAACACTATTCTGGCATTGTTGATAGAATCGCATCAATTATAGATGCATTTTTGAATTCTGCATACATATTTAAATTTATCTGGAAAGTTTCATAGCTAGCTTTAATTGTGGATGAAAAAGAACATTTTTGGCGAAGCGTGCCTTTGTGAGTGGAGAAATGCATGGCCATGTGCCATGGCGACTGCGCATACGCATATCGATTGGAATGGCATGTACACTTTCACTTTTCAACACTCAAAACGTGCAATTTGACACTAAAGTTGAAGAGAACACAAGTTTAAAGATTATTAATGACTTATTTGTATACTTGTACTATTTTTTAATCAAGTAACATGATGGAACATATTTTTGAAGTCAGTTTTCATAATCTGCCTATCACCCGTTTAGTTGAGGCAACCTCGCACGCGGAGAAAAATGGAAGAAATGGCACAATGAACCGTATTTAAGTTTTTTTTCTGGTGCTGTCAATAGAATTTTAATTGTAGATGGATCTAATTCTGCAACAAATTTTACAGAAATGTGGAAAGTTTCACGCTAAACTTGCTTTAATTGTGGTTGAAAAACAGGCAAAGATGTTATGATCATGAAACCCAAAACGGCGGCTTGATTATATAAAAATCTTTGTGGAACAATCATTGTGTCCTCGCTAGCGTAGTCGTAAGCAGTCCGCCTGTCACGTGGAAGACCGAGGTTCTGTTCCCGGCTGGGCGTATTTTTTGTTTTTAAATTTTTGACAAAATTATTAGGTGATATAATAGAAACTATTAAACATTACGAACTAAAATATTATATAGAACTAAGAAACTGGAAGTTTGTGAATAAAGTGTGCTCTATGGATCTGTGCGAGCTGCCGACTGCCGGGGAGCATATCCCACAGAGGCAGTGGAATGATCGCGTATCGGAATCTATGGATCCACTAGATGTCTTTGTTTAATGTGAATTTTAATCTATATATATAAAACAGAGTGTATGTTTGTTTGTTTGTGGGTATTGGATGCGTTCGATAACGGTACATCCGATTGAGATGAAATTTTCTACACGTCTTCCTTTCATTCCTGTGCAACCGACTATAATAATTTCTTAATGTAAAATCTTCTACTTATTTAATAACATTTACTTTTCCATTTTCATTATATAATGTCTATATAGCAGGGGGACTTCACTCTAGAAAAGTTATTTCAAGGGGCATAACTTTTAATAACATTTCTATATACTTTATAGTCATATTGTTGGACTTACTTGCACTATTGTTAAACTCTTTGTCTATAGTTATTTTCTGGCATATGAGTTATAATAAATAATGATATAATCTTTAAGGAATTTTCAAAGTTTTCATTAAAATAATGCATAATGCATAACATTGTATGTATACACATGCATACAGTTTTCATTGAATGGTGTGTGGAAGGACATTCTTTTAAGTTACTGTGCGCCAGGAGCTGGGCGAAACCACGCCGGGTCAGATAGACAGATAGTCGGGAATGGAAGCTTATTTGACTACTTATATGAATTAAATGACATGCTCCCCACCAGGGACTGGGTGAAGCCGGGCCGGGACAGACAGACAGATAGACAGTCGGGAACGGGAGAGCTTATATGACTACGTATATGAATTAAATTAGATGCTCCCCACCAGGGACTGGGTGAAGCCGGGCCGGGACAGACAGACAAACAGATAGTCGGGAACGGGAGAGCTTATATGACTACGTATATGAATTAAATTAGATGCTCACCACCAGGGACTGGGTGAAGCCGGGCCGGGACAGACAGACAAACAGATAGTCGGGAACGGGAGAGCTTATATGACTACGTATATTAATTAAATTAGATGCTCCCCACCAGGGACTGGGTGAAGCCGGGCCCGGTCAGATAGACAGACAGACAGATAGTCGGGAACGGGAGAGCTTATATGACTACTTATATGAATTAAATGAGATGCTCCCCACCAGGGACTGAGTGAAGCCGGGCCGGGTCAGCCAGCCAGACAGACAAACAAGCAGACAGACAGACTGATAGATAGATAGATCCCCTCTAGGGCCTGGGCGAAGCCGGGCCGGGTCAGCTAGTTGCTATATAAAATATTGCCCCTGAATCAGCATAGATTCATCGCTAAACTTGCTCGAATTGTGGTTGAAAAACAGATTTTCTGCGAAGATGTGACTTTGTGAATTGGAAATCCACAGGTCATGACGGCCGCCGCATATCGATTGCGCTACACTTTTCAACACATAAAACGTGCGATTTGACCTACTAAAGTTACAGAGAACACAAGTTTAAAGATTATTAATAATTTATTTGTATACTTGTACTATTCTGTAATCATTTAACATGACAGAACATATTTTTTAAGTCAGTTTTCATACGACCGTTTGAGACAATCTTACACGCACAGACACGCACACCCGCTGGTGAAGGTAATCGGACACACTGGAGAGTTCTAATATCGGGTGAATAGCATGAGAAATCGCAACTCGTCTCACCTTCCCTTCACAAAAATGTGAATATCTTCACTTAGAAGTAAGTGACATACAGTTCATACAGGCATCATTGAGGTACCATTACTACATTAGATTTTGAATTTCAAGGCCTATCTACTGTGGTGGTCTCATTAGTAAATTCTCAAATTTAAAATCGTGATTGTTCAAGTTCTTCCTACAATAACAACGCCATTTTTTAAATTTTTAAAGTTTAAACTTTTAACGAATCATGAATGATGTAGTCAAATATTCAACGTTACCAATCTAAACTGTCTGGCTGGCCGAGTGGCTAGAATGTCGGCCTCGCCTTCGGGAGACCCAGGTTTGAATCCTTGGTAAGGTGTGGATTTTTTTCTGTTGAGGTAAAACAAGAAAGTCCTAACCTGTACAGTTCACGTCAACTACACCTACACATGCCGCCATGTTTCCAGCTGCCGAAGTTAGTATGAAAACTCAGAGATACTCTCAAATGGTCTACAGTATTTACCGAAACAATATTAACATCAATATATATGTTAATATTGTTGTATAAATTGATTGATTGTTGTATAAATAAGCAATCGTTATTGTCGTGGCGAATTTAGCGTAAGTTAGCCATCACCTTGATCTACCCAAGTAAAAGCATTGAACATAGCGTACATATAGGCTTCTGCGTGAGTATGAGTTCACATAGCGTACACATGGGCTTCTGTATGAGTATGAGTTCACATAGCGTACACATGGGCTTCTGTATGAGTATGAGTTCACATAGCGTACACGTGGGCTTCTGTATGAGTTCACATAGCGTACACATGGGCTTCTGTATGAGTTCACATAGCGTACACATGGGCTTCTGTATGAGTTCACATAGCGTACACATGGGCTTCTGTATGAGTTCACATAGCGTACACATGGGCTTCTGTATGAGTTCACATAGCGTACACATGGGCTTCTTCTTCTTCTTCTTTCGTTCGCTTGAAATATGTCTATATCTGCAATGTCGTCTCTTGCATGAATTGAACTGTTTTTTTTTTCCAGTTCACACAGTGGTCCATAGAGTTTATCTTCCACTGTCGTCTCTCTAGGCCAGAAGGTTTGCCTAGATATGTTATATTTTGGGCAGTCTTGGAGTATGTGCTCTGCTGTCTGCGACGCCAATCCACATGTGCACATGGCTGTTTCACAAATCTTGAATTTTGTATACATGTGGCTGCGTAATCTATTGTGTCCTGTTCTGAGGCGCAGAATAATGACTTGTTCTGGTCTGTCCATAATGTGGTAGTCATCTTGAGCAGGTTTTGGTGGATTTCTGACTGATTTGATCATTCTTTTCTTTTGGTGGTATGTAACGGGCACATCAGGCTGTTCCTCTTTGGCTCCTTCCTTAGCCAATTGATCAGCTCTGTCGTTTCCGGGTACTCCACAGTGGGATGGTATCCACTGTATGGTGACTTTATGCTGACTGCTAAGTTCAGAAAGTAGTGTCCTTAGTACTGGCAATTTCCCAGAGAGGAGCGCCTCGAGTACTGATTTTGCATCTGTTAGTAGCACCACAGGTTGAGTACCATTGCTGTTATTTAGTAATTTCTCTGTTGCTATCTTGATTGCCTCAATTTCGGCATCATAGTTATGGCAGTACTTTCCTGTCGGTACTCTGGCTGTGTCCCTAGTATTATTTGGGTATTCTATGTACACTCCCGCTTCTCCATTTCGAACAGCATTTTGTGCTGACCCATCTGTGTAGACTCGGATCCAGAGGTCCTGTGGGTATTCTTCATCAAGGAAGCTGAGAGTGGCTGTTCTGCGCTGCACACTGTTCTGTTCTTCCTTGTCAAATATTCCTCTCACTTTTGTCTGGATTTGTAACGATAGTCTATGCTCATCTTTCCATGGAGTTCGCTCTGGAATAGTTGTTAGGGGGATACCAACTGTGGGCAGATCAGTGGTTTCTCTGCAGAGTCGTTTGGCCTGGTGGATAAAACTACTTCTTTTCAACCGCCCCATAGCTAGGTTTTCAAATCTGTTCTTCATAGGATGGCCTGGCAAGCTGAGGAACTTTTCTGCTTGTATTAGCGTTTTCGTATCTCTGCGCTCACTCAGTGCCTGTGTCCTCCCCATCTTCTCCATTTCCACTATAGGGGTTGATCTCATCCCTCCTGTGGTGACTCTAAGTGCTTGATTTTGCACCTTGTCCAGCTCTTGTAGTGTGGTATTTGATGCTGAACACCACGCAGTTGACCCATATTCCAGGTGTGGTCGTATGCTCTGTTGGTAAACTTTGCTAAGTATTTTCGTACTGGCTCCCCATGTGGTTCCACTTAGCTTTCTCAGGATGGCTATTTTCCTTCTGGCTTTTGCTACTGCTTTGTTGATGTGCTTTCTCCATGTCAGCTTGCCATCAAATGTTACTCCAAGGTATGTTGGTTCTTTATCTTCTCTTAGGGGTGTTCCATTTATCTGGATGATCCCTGCCTTTTGTTTTGGAGAGAGGGTAAATAGGGTTGTGCTGCACTTGTCAGTGTTTATGCTGACACACCATCTATTTGCCCATGCAGCAAATGTATCTACAGCTCTTTGTAGCAATCTGGTGGCCACTGATGCATATTCATTTGTGCTCCATAGAACCAGGTCATCGGCGTACATTGCCGCTTTAATTCCATGCGGTAGGTGAGCAACAAGATCATTGATGAAGATTAGAAAAAGTGTGGGGGACAAGACTCCGCCCTGGGGGACACCGTGACGCAGTAGTAGTTTCTTGCTCTTGAGTCCGTCTATCTGTACTCGGGTTCTTCTGTTGTGCAAGTATGCTTTCACCCATTTGTACATCCTTCCATTGACTTTGCAGTTTCTCAGTTTCTTCATCAGACCTTCTTTCCAGACTTTGTCAAAGGCTTTCTTCAGATCTATCCATGCCGCAAGCACCAGCTTCTTCTCTTGGAATGCATCCTCAATTTCTTGAGAGAGGTAGGTTGTCTGATCTTCCGTAGAGTAGCACTGCCTAAAGCCAGCCTGCTGTGACACAAGGATGTTTTTACCTTCAATGTACCACTGCAGTCTGTGATTGATGATGCGCTCCAGTGTTTTGCAGAGACAGCTGGTGAGGCTAATTGGTCTGTAGCTAGAGGCAATGGAACCATCTTTCCCTGATTTTAGGAGGGGTATCATGATTGCTTCTCTCCAGGCTTGTGGAACACTGCCTAAGGTCCAGCTGTTATTGAAGATCTGCAACAGCTTTGTTTTGGCCTCTGTTCCTAGGTTCCTGATCATTTCATTGGAGATACCATCAGCTCCTGGTGACTTTCTTATTTTCAGTTTTGATATGGCTAGCTCCAGTTCGCTGATTGTGATGGGTGCCTCCAGAACCTCATGTACTATTTCCTTCTGTCCTGTATGTTGTCGTTTCTCTCGAATCTCTTGTTGTTTCTCTGGACTAATTTTGATATTGCTATCTTGTGCGAACGAGTCCGCAAAATGGTCAGCTGCTTGCTTTCTTGTTAAGATTTTTCCATCTTTATGTAGTGCAATTTTTGAGTTTCTCCCTGTGCCCTCGTCATTAAGCTGTTTTATTAGCTTCCACAATTTCCTTGTGTCTCTTTCAAAGTTCAGAGACTCTGTTTTCTCCTGCCAGCTTTTCCGTCTAGCCTGCAGCTTGGCCCTTTGAAATTTGGCTTTTGCATGCTGGAATTTATTGTGGTGCTCTTGGCTGGGTGTGGCCTCTGCTTGCTTTCTACACACTTCAACATCATTATGCAACTGTTCCAGTTCACTACTCCAGTAGGGTTTATATTGTTTACGGGCTCCTCTTGGTACTGTTTCTCGCGCTGCCTGTAGTATGCATTTCCCAAACTCTTCAACTGCTTTATTTATGTCTTTCTCAGTGTTCAGGTTTCTAACCAGTATGCTGGTGCGATGCTTGTACATTGCCCAGTCTGCTTTCTTGTAGTTCCACCTCGAGAGGGTGCTGCTTTCACTTACAAGCTCATTTTCTACGGTTAGAAAGACTGGCCGATGGTCACTGCCACCAAGTTGTTTCCCAACAGTTCGTGTAATGTTCCACTCCAGGTCTGGTGAATGAAAAGCCAGGTCAGGTGTAGTTGTAGAGTGCCATGATCTCGAGTAGAAAGTATGTGGGTCGGACGGCTTGTTAATCAACATGAATCTATTCTCATCCTGCCAGTCTTCCAGTCTCTCTCCTCTCTGGTCCATGTGATCATAGCCCCAGCTCTGCGAGTGGCTGTTGAAATCGCCACACACAATCATTTTTTCTTTTAGTGGTAGAGTGTCCAGTGCCTGTGGGCGGTCACTTGGACAGTAGTAATTGATCAGATGTAGATCTGTATTACCTGTCTTAAGTTTAAGTGCTGATACTCAGCCCCTTCCATGTAGACTTTGATTTGGGAAGCCATGATGTTATTTCTTACAAGGGTCAGTATCCCACCTTTTCGCCTGTTCTTTCGGTCAGATCGGTAACACTGGTAGCCTCTGATTTTGAAGGCTATATCTTCATTGAGGTGAGTTTCTTGCAAGCAACATATGCTTACTTTTTCTTGGTCCAAGATCTTTTCTAATTCTATTTTTTTGTTGCTGACTCCCTCCGCATTCCAGTGCATTATTTTAAGTCTTCGTTTAGTATGGCCAGTCGTCCTATTCTCATGTCCCCTGGCTCCACAGGACATCTGAGAAGGACCTCCAGTAGTTGGGGTTGGACCCTTTCGAGACATAGGGCCCGGCACTGCACCTGCCTGGGGGTCCAAAGCAGGGCGAGCACCATAACGATTAGCAGTAGTCGACATATTCCATTTTGCGTGATTGCGTGGCATCCTGATTTCTGTGGTGCGCCTCTTGGCTGGTTGCCTCCGTCTTCAGCACCTTTCTTTGCTAGAGCAGACTGTGGTCTCACTCGAGTGTAGATGTGTACGCGCGCACACACCTGTCTGCGCATGCATGTACGTGCATACACATCTAGAGCATACTGGTTATTTTCCGGCGCCAGAGACTCGCCGTCGCCCCTTCTCCTGTTAGTTTAAACAGGTCCGCCACGTGAAGGCCAGGAGTTGGACTTTTGCTGCATAGATTATGTATTCACGAGCCATTGAGGTATTTGAGCAATGTTGGGCGCTCACCCCAACACCGCGCCTCGGCTACATACAGCAACATTTGGAACCCACATGGGCTTCTGTATGAGTTCACATAGCGTACACATGGGCTTCTGCATGAGTATGAGTTCACATAGCGTACACATGGGTTTCTGTATGGCAGTGTATGGGTATGCCATGAGTAGCAATTATAATGGATACAGAGAGAGCAAAATCGATCAAAGGATATTGGACTGTATCAGACAGATTGTTACTGGTGAAGTTGAGTGGAAGACCTTTTGATGACAACATCATACAAGTTTATGCACCAACAGCAGACAGTAGTGATGACAGCATCAATGAATTTCATAATGATTTAGAGAAAGCCTTCAAGAAATGCAAGAATTCTGAAGTAACTATCATAATGGGTGACTTGAATGCCAAAGTTGGAAACCAACAGGGCGGATGCATAGTAGGCAAATATGGATAGGGGAACAGAATGAAAGAGGTTGCAGACTAGTACAGTGGGCAAAAGAGCAAGATTTGATTATTGGAAACACCTGGTTTCAACAGCGCCCAAGGAGATTATGGACATGGAAGAGTCCTGATCATAAGATTAGAAATCAGATTAATTACGTCCTCATCAACAGAAGATTTCGAAATGCCTTAAAAGTCGCAAAAACTATACCAAGCGCAGACTGCTACAGCGACCATAGATTAATCTTAAGCAATTTACATATAAAGAAAGTCAAATATTCACCAAGAAACACAAAATTGGATCTACAAGCACTGAAGAGTGAGGAAATAAAAGATAAATTCAACGTAGAGTTAAACAGATTCGATGCATAGTCCGATATGGAAATATTATTTCAAGACGTCGGTGATCAATGAGAAATATTAAAGAAATCAGTCAACCAAGCTGCAGAAACAACCATCCCAAAAATAAAGATAGTAGGACGCAAGAAATGGATTACGGAAGACATCTTCTTAAAACTCATGGAAGTAAGAAGAAATAACAAACATAACAAGGAAATATATGAAGAGATTCATAGGAAAATTAGGATGCTATGTAAAGAGGCAAAAGAAACATGGCTTAAGGAAAATTGCAAGGAAATTGAACACCAACACAACATCCGGAATACTAAAGGAGAAGACCGAGAGGTAAATACCTGGATGGCTTGGCCGCACGGCACGATCGAGATAGGAACACGGAGCTGATCCACGGCTCTGGTGATCGAGTCAGATGGTAGAACATGACCGCCCACGCTTATCGGTATCGCACATGATGGATGGATGAGTCAAGAACCTCTGCAACAGTACTCGAGACATTCCAATACGTGCTCCGTCCTCATCGTCAACACCGAACGAAGGAAGAGTAATATAGTATTGGTACTAGCTGCAGTATGATTAGATGTCTGTCTGACTTCCTCGATGTACTGATTGTCGGCCAGATTCTCTGGTCACTTTCTGGTTGTCCATTCTCTCTAGCCTATTCTGGTGAATTTGTGTCTAGTCGCTATTTAGAGAGTTCCAAAGGGCCCCGATCACATCTGCCTTATCATGCACCAATACGTCACCCAACAATACAGACCCAGCCAATCTGTCCACCTGCTCGTTTCTCACCACACCAGCGCGTCCTGGGAGGGGGAGGGGGGAGAGAAATCCAACAAAGGCTCCCTATCTTTGATTATTTTTTGTTTTATTGAAGCACGTCCCTTTGCGCTAAGCATTCTTGTATTCACATTTTCTTATTATTTTATTCTGTATCTGCAGTCACAGCAACGTATAACATGAAAACAGTCATGTATGTGCGGCTTCTGACAGACAGACAGACAGACAGACAGACAGACAGACAGACAGACAGGCAGGCAAGCAGGCAGGGAGATCTGTTTGAAAATAAAGTTCCAGGATAAGGAAATTGGCCCTGAGATAGGGGAGTCTTTCTGAATCTTACATTGAAAGACAAAGAAACAGCAGATAATATTATGGCAACTTTGTGTATCTAAAGTCCATGGATAAGAAGAAATGCAGATGGGGTGGGTACTTTCTCTGCTTGTAAAGAATGGTGCATTGGTTTGAGAAAATGATGTCACTGACAAAGGGGCAATACTCATGTAGGATTAAATCCGAGGGAGAAGTGGTAAAAAAATTTAGCATATATGTTGTTGACTGAGGGTACTACAGCAGACATGTTGTTGACTGAGGAAACTACAGCATAAATGTTGTTGACTGAGGGAACTAAAGCATAAATGTTGTTGACTGAGGGTACTACAGCATACAGGTTGTTGACTGAGGGAACTACATCAGACAGGTTGTTGACTGAGGAAACTACAGCAGACAGGTTGTTGACTGAGGGAACTACAGCAGACAGGTTGTTGACTGGGGAAACTACAGCAGAATGTTGTTGACTGAGGGAACTACAGCAGACAGGTTGTTGAGTGAGGAAACTACAGCAGACAGGTTGTTGACTAAGGAAACTACAGCAGACAGGTTGTTGAGTGAGGAAACTACAGCAGACAGGTTGTTGACTAAGGAAACTACAGCAGACAGGTTGTTGACTGGGGAAATAATAGAGAAACATGTTGCACTATTACAGATGCATTGACAGAAACAGGTTACAACACATTCTGTTGAACGCGTGGAACTGATCATGTTCTTCAAACAGACTATATTATTATTTTTTTTATAAAGTTGATCATGTCTTCTCTCAGACATGGAATCATACAATTTATCAGTTCTTATCATAGACAACATGCAGTCATTACATTGATCAATTCATTAAATAGACAACATTTAATTTTAAAATTGATCAGTTCTTTAAATTGAACAGGTGGAATCATGAAAGTTTTCTTCATACAGACAACATGAAATCATAGAACAGACAACATGAAATCATGAAACAGACAGCATGAAATCATGAAACAGACAGCATGAAATCGTGGAACCAATCATGTTATTCATATAAACAACAGGAAGCCATGTGACTGATACGTTCTCCATTACAGACTGCATGAAATAATTAAATCTAGTTCTTCATACAGACACCATGAAAACACAGATCTGATTACCTCTTCCACATGTACATTCTATATTGAAACTGATCAATTTTTAACACAGACTATTTGAAATCAATGAAGTGATTACTTTTTGACACGAACAAATTTAAATCTAAAAGTTAGTTGATTATTCACACAAACAACATTAAATCAAAGAATGGACTGCATTTTTCTCATTGACAACTTAAAATCATAGACGTAATTACGATGATGACAAACACAACATGAAATATGGAAACTGATTTGTTCTTCACATTAAAAACATGAAATCATAGAACTGATCACATGCTTTACAATAAAACATAAATTCGTGGAATGTATCAGTTATTTGCATCATCATTATTTCAGATATCCTTTGCATAACATCGGATTTATCCAATCCATCACTAGTTCCTTTGCCTCATACAGTTTCATTCTCATAATGTACTTAATATCAAATGTCCACCATTTTATTGATCGACCCCTGCCTCTTCTCTCAAGAAGTATGAGTCTTTGACTGTTCTCTCTAAACCACTGCTTCTCCTCCCAGGAAGTATGAAACTCTGACTGTTCTTTCTAAACCACTGCCTCTCCTCCCAGGAAGTATGAGACTCTGACTGTTCTCTCTAAACCACTGTCTCTTCTCCCAGGAAGTATGAGTCTCTTGACTGTTCTCTCTAAACCACTGCCTCTTCTCCCAGGAAGTATGAGTCTCTGACTGTTCTCTCTAAACCCCTGCCTCTTCTCCCAGGAAGTATGAGTCTCTGACTGTTCTCTCTAAACCCCTGTCTCTTCTCCCAGGAAGTATGAGTCTCTGAATGTTCTCTCTAAACCCCTGTCTCTTCTCCCAGGAAGTATGAGTCTCTGACTGTTCTCTCTAAACCCCTGTCTCTTCTCCCAGGAAGTATGAGTCTCTGACTGTTCTCTCTAAACCCCTGTCTCTTCTCCCAGGAAGTATGAGTCTCTGACTGTTCTCTATAAACCACTGTCTCTTCTCCGAGGAAGTATGCGTCTCTGACTGTTCTCTCTAAACCACTGTCTCTTCTCCCAGGAAGTATGAGTCTCTGACTGTTCTCTCTAAACCCCTGCCTCTTCTCCCAGGAAGTATGAGTCTCTGACTGTTCTCTCTAAACCCCTGCCTCTTCTCCCAGGAAGTATGAGTCTCTGACTGTTCTCTCTAAACCCCTGTCTCTTCTCCCAGGAAGTATGAGTCTCTGAATGTTCTCTCTAAACCCCTGTCTCTTCTCCCAGGAAGTATGAGTCTCTGACTGTTCTCTCTAAACCCCTGTCTCTTCTCCCAGGAAGTATGAGTCTCTGACTGTTCTCTCTAAACCCCTGTCTCTTCTCCCAGGAAGTATGAGTCTCTGACTGTTCTCTCTAAACCCCTGTCTCTTCTCCCAGGAAGTATGAGTCTCTGACTGTTCTCTCTAAACCCCTGTCTCTTCTCCCAGGAAGTATGAGTCTCTGACTGTTCTCTCTAAACCACTGTCTCTTCTCCCAGGAAGTATGCGTCTCTGACTGTTCTCTCTAAACCACTGTCTCTTCTCACAGGAAGTATGAGTCTCTGACTGTTCTCTCTAAACCACTGTCTCTTCTCACAGGAAGTATGAGTCTCTGACTGTTCTCTCTAAACCACTGTCTCTTCTCACAGGAAGTATGAGTCTCTGACTGTTCTCTCTAAACCCCTGTCTCTTCTCCCAGGAAGTATGAGTCTCTGACTGTTCTCTCTAAACCCTTGTCTCTTCTCCCAGGAAGTATGAGTCTCTGACTGTTCTCTCTAAACCCCTGTCTCTTCTCCCAGGAAGTATGAGTCTCTGACTGTTCTCTCTAAACCACTGTCTCTTCTCCCAGGAAGTATGAGTCTCTGACTGTTCTCTCTAAACCCCTGTCTCTTCTCCCAGGAAGTATGAGTCTCTGACTGTTCTCTCTAAACCCCTGTCTCTTCTCCCAGGAAGTATGAGTCTCTGACTGTTCTCTCTAAACCCCTGTCTCTTCTCCCAGGAAGTATGCGTCTCTGACTGTTCTCTATAAACCACTGTCTCTTCTCACAGGAAGTATGAGTCTCTGACTGTTCTCTCTAAACCACTGTCAGGTTTAACATGGTCAAAGTATTTCAGTTTCCCAGACATGATGTTGTTTATGAGCTTGTCTCCTTCCATGTTCACATCATGAAACATTGGTAGGATTTCTCTTCTGTATGATCCATATAGGCACATTAAAAGACAAATAGTGCTGAAATGTTTTATAGAACATGTTTTGCTGTTTGGCAGGGAATCATGAGACGTGAATGAACAAATTAGGAAGAGCTTATAAGCAACAGAGATGTGGTTCTTGAGACAAATATTGTGAATACTGTGGGCTGCCAGAGTAACTAACAGCGATTGTCTGAATGAGGTTAATGAAAGTAGAACATGAGATATAATTGTAAGACAGAAAGAAAAAAGCCAACAACATTATTTGGACATGTGAGGAGAAGAGAGGCAGAGGGGAACGTGACAATTGGAAAGATCATCAGGAAAAGAGGCAGAGGCAGCCCAAGAGAAATGATGCTGCATAGACTGAGATGGTTGCATGGAGGAATAAAGAAGTCGCTTAAAAGTCGACAGGGTCGACTTCATCGCACCGGGTTTTATCCCATATGGCTCTGTCTCTTTCCGCAGTGCGGAAAGCGTCGCCCAAAGCATGAACTCCGTAGCTTTTAGCGACGACCCACAGGAGTCTCTGAAACATTTAACTCGTAAACCGAAGGGTGTGGCCCGGAATCAAACCCACAACCTTCGGATAACAAGTCAAACAGCTTGAGCACTTCGCCACAGAGTCTCCCATGGAGGAATATCATCATCAAAGTTGTTCCAGAATACCATGGACAGAGAAATCTGTGGAGAGTCATGAACGTTTGTATCAGTGGGCAGGACACATGATGATGGTGATAGACAACCTAAATTAATTAATTACCTACATGAAATATGAAATCCTGCAACTGATTGGCATGCAATTATCCATATTAAAGAACGTAAGTGCTATAAACAAGCTATTCAATCAATATGTTCATCACATTCACTTGACGGCCAGCAGCTTATTCTGACATATAGAACGCCATGATATATCACGTGTGCTGCGGTAGCGTAGCTGCTAGACACACGGAGGTCATGGGGTCGAATTCGCACAGATTTGGGTCTTTAACCTTGACCTCGGCTTCCAGATCGACCCAGCCTAAAACTGGTACCAGAAATTGTCTTGGGAAGTGAAGGCTGTCGGGAGATATTGACGTCATCACTGTCCAGGTGTCGATTGTTTTATAACAATATGTGTCTAGAACCAAATCACTGCCCGAGTGTCGATTGTCCTATAATAATATGAAGCTAGAACTGTGTGCCCCATATGTCTAAAGGCGTGTAGTAGGTTCCTTTACTGTCTCCCTTTACTACGTTCATATAAACTAGGTCCTTTACTGGCTGACTTTACTATGTCATATAAACTAGGCCCTTTTACACACATTAAGGCACATAGTGTTGCTGGACACATGTTTGTATAGACCAGACACACATTTGTATAGACCAGACACATGTTTGTATAGACCAGACACACATTTGTATAGACCAGACACATGTTTGTATAGACCAGACACATATTTGTATAGACCAGACACATGTTTGTATAGACCAGACACATGTTTGTATAGACCAGATACATGTTTGTATAGACCAGACACATGTTTGTATAGACCAGACACATGTTTGTATAGTCCAGACACATGTTTGTATAGACCAGATACATGTTTGTATAGACCAGACACATGTTTGTATAGACCAGACACATGTTTGTATAGACCAGACACATGTTTGTATAGACCAGACACATGTTTGTATAGACCAGACACATGTTTGTATAGACCAGACACATGTTTGTATAGACCAGACGACACTTGTGGCTGATGTGGTCAGTGTCACGCCGACCGCCTTTACTTCCCAAGATATTTCCTGTAGCCATTTTTTGCTGGGTCGACCTGTGAGCCCAGGTCAATGTAAAAAAAAAAACATTCGAATCCGCCCTCCTGCATTTCGAACCCTTTACCACCAGTGAGACAGGGGCAAGTCTACCCACTAGATTACCGCAGCTTCCATATCATAGAATTTACCCCAATAGAAAACACGAAAAGTAAACAGGTTTGTCAGAATTACTCTTCACCATGTGGTACACACGTAAATACAATACTTCACCAGCTTTCATGTCAACAACACCCACACTACAAGTGTTTGTTTGTTTCGTCACAGCTGAACTCCAACACACTTCAGTACCTAACCCTTGATTCAGACTTTGCTGGTACCGGACACCAACACTCACATGTTCGTTCTCCGAGAGATATAATGAAATAGCTGCCACATAGAGTCCATCAACTGTAGCTGTAAATATCCCGCTGTCTGCATTAAAGTTCTCGCCAACATTGCAGTTCCTTATCTCATACTGGCTTATTATAGTGCTGTAAGATTCTTCTCTAAGCCACTTCCATGCAGTAAATCCACATCTAGTTCCTGGAGATTTCATTTCTGTAAAAGAATCAACGCAAGAGTTCTCCCCGTTTCAATCTATTATGTAAAAAAAAATTAACCAAAAAAAAAAAAAAAAAACTACAATGCCTATCTAAACGAATGCTAACGATCATCATCACCATAATCATCAAAAGTTGCATGCGTGAAAATAATTCTCCACATTTCACAATGTCCACAAGTATATATCAATGTCTGAGGTAATTTTATTCCATGCTATGATGAAAGGCTGTCAAGAAACATCTCACTCTGCCTTTACCTCTTTATCCATCCAGTTGTTACATTATGTTCAAGGTATATAAGAGAACATGTTGAAACAACTTTATCCATTCATCTATCCAGTTGTTACATTATGTTCAAGGTATATAAGAGATCAAAAGATGTTTGTTATTTGACCTATGCTGGTTTAATATAAATTATGAGACCTATGGTGCTATCTCAATGGTTTGATATGAATTCTGACTGTATTCCATAGTTGTTAGGTTCATGTGATAGACATGACCAATGAAGACACTTTTTTTGGAGTGTCAAGTTGGTCGTGCGTCGACGTACACTTGTTTCTGCAGCGAGGTGCCGTCGTCATTTAGAGGCGACAGGTTCGATCCAAGTCGGTAACTACAGTTTTCAAATTTTATGTTGTCTAGTGCGTCTTCTTGTCTCTACTTCCTTCTTCTTCTTCTGTGAGCGCCAAATAATATTATGTGTGTTTATTTATGTAAAGGTATAAAAGAGAGCACGCTGAAACAACTTTATCCATTCATCTATCTAGTTGTTACATTATTTTCAAGGTATAAGAGAGCACGCTGAAACAACTTTATCCATTCATCTATCCAGTTGTTACCTTATGTTCCAGGTATATAAGAGAACATGTTGAAACAACTTTATCCGTTCATCTATCCAGTTGTTACATTACGTTCAAGGTATATAAGAGAGCATGTTGAAACAACTTTATCCATTAATGTAGACAGTTGTTACGTTATGTTCCAGGTATATAAGAGAGCATGTTGAAACAACTTTATCCATTCATCTATCCAGTTGTTACCTTATGTTCCAGGTATATAAGAGAGCATGTTGAATCAACTTTATCCATTCATCTATCCAGTTGTTACCTTATGTTCCAGGTATATAAGAGAGCATGTTGAAACAACTTTATCCATTCATCTATCCAGTTGTTACCTTATGTTCCAGGTATATAAGTGAGCATGTTGAAACAACTTTATCTTCTGCCCTTTATCCTCCATTGGAGCACAGACCATAAAACTACCCATACCAGGCCGTCTGATATTTTGCTGTCTCCTACAGCTCCCTCCATGTCCTCTATATATGTCAGACGGGCCTGCATGCCCAATTCTTAACCCTTTGAAAATAAAGATTTTCGTTTGTTTATCTCTAGTTTAGTTTAGTTACTAAACTAAACTACACTGTGTGTGTGCGGGTGTTTGTGTGTGTGTGTGTACGTGCACGCGCGAGTACACATTTTTGGTGTGTGTGTGTGGTTTTTTTTTGTTTTTTTGTTCGATGTGACATTTAACTCCCAACAGAAAACATGAAACGAGAATCATGTTCTTATAGCTATTTGTTTTCTTTGTAGTTGACACAGGAATACAGCACATCACCATTATTCATGGCAACAACAGCCACGCTTCAATCGGTTGTGTGTTTTGTCGCAGCTGAACACTTACATACTTGGCTGCTTGATGTTTGATACAGACATTGCTTGTGTTTGACATCATCATTCCGTTCCAGGTTGTCGAAGAGACGTACAGAAATAGCTGCCACATAGAGTCCATCAACTGGAGCTGTGAATATCCCGCTCTTTGTATTCAAGTTCTCGCCAACATTAGAGTTCTTTATTGTACATTATCTTATACTGTCTGCAAGGACCTCTTCTGTGATCCACTATTTAATACTAAATCCACTTCTTGAAGATTTCAATTCTGTACAAGAATTACCAAGAATTATCTCCCCACTGCAATCACTTGTTTAAAAACTACACTTCTGAACAATACCATTGCTAGCTATTATCATCAAGATTAAATGTCTTGCCATTGAGCATGGGTGATCACACTTCTCCACATTTCCAGATGTGAACAGAATGTATCCACCCCTGAGCTCACATGTGTCAACGCCATGATTATATTCTGTCACGTGATGATATTTGTCCATACGAAAATAAAGTTCTGTAGCAGGAAGCTGATGTGGGTATGTGAAGTGCTGGGACCATCACATGTGTGGCCTGAGTGCACGGAGGTATGTGAAGTGCTGGGACCATCACATGTGTGGCATGAGTGCACGGAGGTATGTGAAATGCTGGGACCATCACATGTGTGGCCTGAGTGCATGGAGGTATGTGAAGTGCTGGGACCATCACATGTGTGGCCTGAGTGCACTGAGGTATGTGAAGTGTTGGAACCATCACATGTGTGGCCTGAGTGCACGGAGCTATGTGAAGTGCTGGGACCATCACATGTGTGGCATGAGTGCACGGAGGTATGTGAAATGCTCGGACCATCACATGTGTGGCCTGAGTGCATGGAGGTATGTGAAGTGCTGGGACCATCACATGTGTGGCCTGAGTGCACTGAGGTATGTGAAGTGTTGGAACCATCACATGTGTGGCCTGAGTGCACGGAGATATGTGAAGTGCTGGGACCATCACATGTGTGGCCTGAGTGCACGGAGCTATGTGCAGTGCTGGGACCATCACGTGTGTGGCCTGAGTGCACAGAGGTATGTGCATTGTCCTTTGCAGGACGTTGCTATCAACCCCCAACCATACTTTGATTTACAAGCAAGTTTATGTTCAATAGTTTGCTATTGCTTTCTGAACAAGAAGTCAACGTTGAAGTTCAACTGATCGGCGTAGAGAATGTGTCCTGCACCTCGCCGTCAACGCATCGGAAGTTTAAGCGCATTAAGCCTCGCAGCCACGCACACTTCTAAATGGAAGATTAAGTGGTCAGTATTTAGCTCGCTGACCTATACATGGAGGATTAGGTGGTCAGTATTTAGCTCTATGACCTCTACATGGAGGATTAGGTGGTCAGTATTTAGCTCTATGACCTCTACATGGAGGATTAGGTGGTCAGTATTTAGCTCGCTGACCTCTACATGGAGAATTAGGTGGTCAGTATTTAGCTCGCTGACCTCTACATGGAGAATTAGGTGGCCAGTATTTAGCTCGCTGACCTCTACATGGAGAATTAGGTGGTCAGTATTTAGCTCGCTGACCTCTACATGGAGGATTAGGTGGTCAGTATTTAGCTTGCTGCCCTCTACATGGAGGATTCAGTGGTCAGTATTTAGCTCGCCAAACAAACTTGGATTGCAGACATCGAACATTTGTCCATGCCATGATGAAAGGCTGTCTTCCTCTAGATTTTTGTCCATTAATCTGTCCATTCCTTACAGTATGTTCCAGATTTTCCTCTTATAAGAGTTTAAGCCGAAACAGCAGTGCAACAACAGAATATTAAAAAAAAAACACCAGTGCCATTAAATTATCTGAAGACAAATATGAGTGGAGTCATGATCACCAATGTCAGCTCCAGACCAAATGCCGGACCAACAATAATAACAACAATACCAACGACAATAATAACAACATCAACAACATCAATGCTGAGATAACAGTATAGAAGATGTAAGTTACCTAATTGTTGTAATCTCGGGGACATAACTGCTACCTCCTGGATTAACTGGGACAGCTGCAAAAGTTACAGAAATACTACACTATACTATACTATACTATACTATACTATACTATGGTTCCGTCGCCCTGCTACTGAATGAGTGCGTGGGCGACACTGTGAGCAGTGAAATTCGCGTGGAATGCTTTTACATCTGTCCTGTACAGTGACCCGCATGTTTGGAACAATAGCTACCGGATGTTGCTGAATTGACTGATTTGCCTTTTCGGTTCACGAGTACATTTTTCAGGAGACTCCTGGGAGACCGCGCTGAAGCTACGGAGTTCGTGCTTTATGTGACATTTTTGGCGGGTCGCCCTGCGATAAAAGACAGAGCCATGTCCCTTGCTTTAGTGTAAGCCTGAATGTACGGAGACAGGTGGCCAATCTGTCCCTGACTTTAGTGTAAGCCTGAATGCACGGAGACATAGGTGGCCAATCTGTCCCTGACTTTAGTGTAAGCCTGAATGCACGGAGACATAGGTGGCCAATCTGTCCCTGACTTTAAGTCTGAATGTACGGAGACATAGGTGGCCAATTTATCCCTGACTTTAGTGTAAGCCTGAATGTACAGAGACATAGGTGGCCAATCTGTCCATGACTTTAGTGTAAGCCTGAATGCACGGAGACATCAGTGGTCAATCTGTCCCTGACATTAGTGTAAGCCTGAATGTACGGAGACATAGGTGGCCAATCTCTCCCTGACTTTAGTGTAAGCCTGAATGCATGGAGACATAGGTGGCCAATCTGTCCCTGACTTTAGTGTAAGCCTGAATGCACGGAGACATAGTGGCCAATCTGTCCCTGACTTTAGTGTAAGCCTGAATGCACGGAGACATAGGTGGCCAATCTGTCCCTGACTTTAGTGTAAGCCTGAATGTACGGAGACATAGGTGGCCAATCTGTCCCTGACTTTAGTGTAAGCCTGAATGTATGGGGACATAGGTGTCCAATCTGTCCCTGACTTTAGTGTAAGCCTGAATGTACGGGGACATAGGTGGCCAATCTGTCTCTGACTTTAGTGTAAGCCTTAAAAAAAAAGTCGCTTAAAAGTCGACAGGGTCGACTTCATTGCACCGGGTTTTATCCCATATGGCTCGGTCTCTTTCCACAGCGCGGAAAGCGTCGCACAAAGCACGAATTCCGTAGCTTTTAGCAATGACCCACAGGAGTCTCCAAAATATTTAACTCGTAAACCGAAGGGCGCGGCCCGGAATCGAATCCACAACCTTCGGATCACGAGTCAAACGGCTTGACCACTTCGCCACACAGACTCCCGTTTAGTGTGAATGCACGGAGACATAGGTGGCCAATTTATCCCTGACTTTAGTGTAAGCCTGAATGCACGGAGACATAGGTGGCCAATCTGTCCCTGACTTTAGTGTAAGCCTGAATGTACGGAGACATAGGTGGCCAATCTGTCCCTGACTTTAGTGTAAGCCTGAATGTACGGAGACATAGGTGGCCAATCTGTCCCTGACTTTAGTGTAAGCCTGAATGTACGGAGACATAGGTGGCCAATCTGTCCCTGACTTTAGTGTAAGTCTGAATGCACGGAGACATAGGTGGCCAATTTATCCCTGACTTTAGTGTAAGCCTGAATGCACGGAGACATAGGTGGCCAATCTGTCCCTGACTTTAGTGTAAGCCTGAATGTACGGAGACATAGGTGGCCAATCTGTCCCTGACTTTAGTGTAAGCCTGAATGCACGGAGACATAGGTGGCCAGTCTGTCCCTAACTTTAGTGTCAGCCTGAATGCACGGAGACATAGGTGGACAATCTATCCCTGACTTTAGTGTAAGCCTGAATGCACGGAGACATAGGTGGCCAATCTGTCCCTGACTTTAGTGTAAGCCTGAATGCACGGAGACATAGTTGGCCAATCTGTCCCTGACTTTAGTGTCAGCCTGAATGCACAGAGACATAGGTGGCCAATCTGTCCCTTTAGCAGGCGACAAGCTCAGCCGTCGAACCCACCGTGCTCAAAACATTATCAGCGCAGTTCTTTATCAACTCATGTTACATTTGGGTGTGCAAGTGTTCTTTGTAATAACAATTACTTCTGTTTTTCTGTAGATAAATTAATTTGGGTGTACAGTTGTTCTTTGTTATAACCATTGCTGCTTTTTTATGTTTTTATATTTGGGTGTACATTTGATGTTTTTTTTAAAATTATAACCATTATGTATGTTGTTGTTTTGTTACATTTGGGTGTACAATTTTGCTTTGTTGTAACCATTACTTCTGTTTTTATGTTGTTATATTTGGGTGTACAAGTATTCTTTGTTATAATTATTACTTCTGTGGTTACATTTGGGTGTACAATTGTTCCTCGTTATAATCATTACTTCCGTGGTTACTTTTGGGTGTACAATTGTTCCTTGTTATAATCATTATTTCCTTGGTTACATTTGGGTGTACAAGTTCCTTGTTATAATCATTACTTCCGTGGTTACATTTGGGTGTACAATTGTTCCTTGTTATAATCATTACTTCCGTGGTTACATTTGGGTGTACAATTGTTCCTTGTTATAATCATTACTTCCGTGGTTACATTTGGGTGTACAAGTGTTCCCTGTTAAAACCATTACTTCTGAGGTTCTGTTGTTACAATCGGGTGTACAAGCATTCTTTGTAATAACCATTACGTCTGTTGTTATATTCGGTGCCCAATTTTTATTGTAATAACCACTACTTCTGTTTTTCTTTTGTTTAGACTAAGTCCTTTGTTTTGACTTTGTGTTGTCCAACATTTCTTGTAACAGCATTTCATTTTTAGCGACCAAAACCACGCCATTAGCATAACGCAGGTTGTTTACATTATGTGAAAAATCCCCAACATTCTAATCATTTCTTCGTGTTTCAAACTATCGAATGTCGTAATCTTATATATAAAAGGCGATCTCCGCCTGTCTGTCTGTATGTCCATATGTCCTTTATGCGCTCACGAACGGCCCATCCGATTGAGATGAAATTTTCTACACGTCTTCCTTTCATTCCAGCGCAGCCCACTGTCATATTTTTTTAGTGTGAAATCGGCTGCTTACCCAATATTATTTCATTTTTCATTATAATTTCATATATCTCAGGGGACTTAACTCTGTAAAAGTTATTTCAAGGGGCATAACTTTTCTGTATAACTTATAGTCATATTGTGGCATCGTTTTCAAAGATTTATAAACTCTTTGTCCATAGTTATATACCGGCATGTGAGTTATAATAAATAATGATACAATCTGTAAGGCATTTTCAAAGTTTTCATAAAAATAATGCATAATGCATAACATTGTAACTCATCTTTGCTTAAAGAATAAATAAATAATAGTTACCTTATCTCTATCAAGTTTGAAGATTTTATATTTCTTTACACTGTCGCCAACTCTAAGAAGACATGGAACAACTTCAGCCATTATTAAATCTACAGGCATATGCGTTATATTCCTCCTCCTCCTCCTCTCCCCTCCTCCACCTCCTACCCTCTTCCTCTTCTCCTCCCCCCTCCATCCTCCTCTTCTCTCTTTCTCCTCCTCCTCCCTCTTCCTCCTCCCAGCTCCTACTCCTCATTTTTCTTCTTCTTCTGCTGCTGCTGCCGCTGCTCCATTTACCCAAGTTAATTGTTGGGGAAGATGTAAAGATCTTTCAAGTGCTCTTTCTAATGCTTTTTGTAAGTTGGTCTTCGTTTATCTAAGGTTGTTCTAACTGCAACCAATAAATGATTAGACAGACAGACAGACAGACAGACAGACAGACAGACAGACAGACAGACAGACAGACAGACAGTCGGGATCGGGAACTTATATGACTACTCATATGAATTAAATGAGATGCTCCCCATCAGGGGCTGGGCGAAGCCGGGCCGGATCAGACAGACAGACAGACAGATAGACAGACAGACAGACAGATAGATAGTCGGGAACGGGAACGTGAGCTTATATGACTACTTATATGAATTAAATGAGATGCTCCACACCAGGAGCTGGGCGATGCCGGGCCGGGTCAGACAGACAGACAGACAGACAGACAGATAGTCGGTAACGGGAACGGGAACTTATATGACTACTTATATGAATTAAATGAGATGCTCCCCACCAAGGACTGGGCGAAGCCGGGCCGTGTCAGCTAGTCTTATATATAAAAGGCGATCTCCGTCTGTCTGTCTGTATGTCCATATGTCCTTTATGCGCTCGCGAACGGCCCATCCGATTGAGATGACATTTTCTACACGTCTTCCTTTCATTCCAGCGCAGCCCACTGTCATTTTTTTTAGTGTGAAATCGGCTGCTTACCCAATATTATTTCATTTATCATTATAATTTCATATATCTCAGGGGACCTAACTCTGTAAAAGTTATTTCAAGGGGCATAACTTTTCTGTATAACTTATAGTCATATTGTGGCATCGTTTTCAAAGATTTATAAACTCTTTGTCCATAGTTATATACCGGCATATGAGTTATAATAAATAATGATACAATCTGTAAGGCATTTTCAAAGTTTTCATAAAAATAATGCATAATGCATAACATTGTAACTCATCTTTGTTTGCTTAAAGAATAAATAAATAATAGTTACCTTATCTCTATCCAGTTTGAAGATTTTATATTTCTTTACACTGTCGCCAACTCTAAGAAGACATGGAACAACTTCAGCCATTATTAAATCTACAGGCATATGCGTTATATTCCTCCTCCTCCTCCACCTCCTACCCTCTTCCCCTCCCTCCTCCATCCTCCTCTTCTCTCTTTCTCCTCCCTCCTCCTCCCTCTTCCTCCTCCCAGCTCCTACTCCTCCCTTTTCTTCTTCTTCTGCTGCTGCTGCCGCTGCTCCATTTACCCAAGTTAATTGTTGGGGAAGATGTAAAGATCTTTCAAGTGCTCTTTCTAATGCTTTTTGTAAGTTGGTCTTCGTTTATCTAAGGTTGTTCTAACTGCAACCAATAAATGATTAGACAGACAGACAGACAGACAGACAGACAGACAGACAGACAGTCGGGAACGGGAACTTATATGACTACTCATATGAATTAAATAAGATGCTCCCCATCAGGGGCTGGGCGAAGCCGGGCCGGATCAGACAGATAGACAGACAGATAGACAGACAGACAGACAGTCGGGAACGGGAACGTGAGCTTATATGACTACTTATATGAATTAAATGAGATGCTCCACACCAGGAGCTGGGCGATGCTGGGCCGGGTCAGACAGACAGACAGACAGACAGACAGACAGATAGTCGGTAACGGGAACGGGAACTTATATGACTACTTATATGAATTAAATGAGATGCTCCCCACCAAGGACTGGGCGAAGCCGGGCCGGGTCAGACAGACAGACAGACAGACAGACAGACAGACAGACAGACAGACAGTTGGTAACGGGAACGAGAACTTATATGACTACTTATATGAATTAAATGAGATGCTCCCCACCAAGGACTGGGCGATGCCGGGCCGGGTCAGACAGACAGACAGACAGACAGACAGTCGGTAACGGGAACGGGAACTTATATGACTACTTATATGAAATGAGATGATCCCCACCAAGGACTGGGCGAAGCCGGGCCGGGTCAGCTAGTGTAGTAAATAAAACACACACATAAAAGTCTGTTCATTTTAATAATTGTTTCAATTAATGTTCTTATACGTTGTTAGTGTCTTTCCCTTCTATAAAGAGCCACTGAACATTTCCGATTTGTGATTTATTTTAATGTAGTTACTTAGTGTTATTGCTATTTTAAATTTTGTGTCGTTTAATTGTTGTTATTGTTTGCAGATGAAATCGTTTTGCTAAAATGTGCTCTGTGTTTTGTGATTGTTTTCTTGAAATTCCACACAATGCGTTTTCCAGTTGTTTACATTTCTATAGCTTGACCGAATTAAAAACCAAAAACAAAACGAACCTTTGTAACATTGTCATCTCGCTCGCTGGCCCGTTCATTGAGACATGTTCTGAGTTGTTCTAGTGGTCTCAGTCGATCATTTAACATCTGACACAGGATCCGGAACTGTACAATTGACAACAGAATTGTTCATGTATAGAACATCAATGATATTGTAGACTGTTATCATATCAGTCAATCAATCAAGTGCCGTCTTCACATTGAAAGCGGCTGCATTTAATATTCAAAATTGTCTTCTCTGACTTTGGTTGTTGTTGTTGTTGTTATCGATGTTGCTTTTGTTGATGTTGTTGTTGTTTTTGTTCTTCTTCCCCTTCCTGATCCGCCCCTTCTGTTTCTTCATCATTCACCTACCTATTTTTTAAAAACGTTTCTATTTCTTTTTTCCTCCTCCACCATTTTCTTCATGTTACCACCACTCTACAGCTACAGATACAGCCACTACTACTACTACCACCACCACCACCGCCGCTGCCGCCACCACCACCACCACCACCACCACCACCACCACCACTACCACTACTACTACTACTACTTGTAAAACCTTCTTTGAGGAATGTAATTTAAAATATCAATTGTTTTTACAAGAGTTTATACAAGAAGTATCAATAATAACGTCTCTATTGTGTATTTTCAATGAAACACATGGAATTTCAGAAGCAGTAACATCTTTCACCTGATGGCAGGCCAGTGTAGAGTAATTGGTCATCTATGCTATCTCAAACACAGATACTTTGCCATTTCGCAG
Organism: Cepaea hortensis; assembly: GCA_963921405.1. NCBI lineage: Eukaryota > Metazoa > Mollusca > Gastropoda > Stylommatophora > Helicidae > Cepaea > Cepaea hortensis. The sequence goes on from OY992891.1 coordinate 20,948,611, forward strand.
ATTTACGACAGGGTTAACGTCAGTTATACCTATAAAAAATTTCTCAGTTGTAGAGTTAATACTCACATTTGCCTCGCCTTTCTCAGCCATTTTCTGGACATCCTTCACATTTCTCCCGCTGTCTGCCTCCAATGTCTGCAACCTGGTCTCTAGTTCTCTCAACAAGGTCGTTTTCTGAGCTTGACCTTCAGATATGAGCTGGGCACTCTGTGTATTAGCCATGACCTTGTCTACCAGGTCATGTATTTCAGTTTCTAAATGCTTATCTTTATTTCTGCAGTCATCATTGATTCCGTCAATTCTATCATCTAATGCATCAACATTTTGTTTCACAGACTCTAGTAGGTTAGGTACATGGACAAGTTTTTCTACGAGTTGTGCCTGAGATTCCATCTCTTCTTTCTGTCTGTTTTGTGCCGTAGATATCTTCTGCAGCTGTTTCTCCAGGCTTTGTAATCTTGTCTTCTGCTCTTGCTCTATTGCATCTCGTGTTTCACTGATATCACTGATTTGTTGTTTGATTTGTTTAAACTTTGAACTGTGCTTCTTGTCCGATTCTGATAGTTTGGATAACAATTCCTTCATTTGTTGATCAATGCCACTTTGTTGTTCAGCAACTTTATCTGTTCTGCTCCTGAAGGAGCACATGGCCTCTTCTATGGCAGCAATTCTCTCTAAAACCGGTTTCATGTGAGCGCCATCTGTGCATAAAATCAAACAACATATCAATGCTAACTAAAATAAAAATATATTATTCTCAACGGTTTTATCGCATGGTGTCATCAACAACTGCTAACAGCAATGGCTAGACAGTTGGACCTCATATACAACCTCAAGAGGCCTTTATTCAAGCATGCCACAGTTCAACCCTAGAGAGGACATCAACAGCCTACACCACCAGGGCCAGAATACAATCTGTAGACTAGAAACACAACACGCAGCCCCGACCAAACACTTACATCACGTGACTACAGACCATGCTGCCATACTGCAATATAAAATTACACAAAGTAGTGCAGCTTTACATAACAGAATTAAGACACATTATATTGTTTACACTTTCACAGCTTTACCGCAGTTCCACCCAATTTTGCCATACTTCAAGCACTTCAGTGGACAGGAGGAGGAAACAAGTACTCACTGTCTTGTAAAGGTCCCTTCACTGGCTGGTGTAAGGACACAACTACAACACTCAAACCCTCCCATCACCAACACTCTTTATTAACATATCATCATCATCATGTGAACTGCCAACTGACTTAAGAGGTGATGCATCTCCACATCTCTCTCGGTCCTTGCTTTATTGCTCAAGTCTACTGATGATATTCCGCCATGCCACAGCCTCAGTGCATTCAGCATCATTTGTCTTGATTGCCTGTCTCTTACACCACTATTCTTTCATATCGTCAAAATGGTCATTAATGCCTCTCTGCTCATTTATTACCAAAGAATTCACATAAAAAAAAATAGTTGTGTGTGACGTTCAAGTGTCAATAGCCTCGTCCAGGCATTCGTTGTTAGTTTCACTCAATATACGAAGGGGCTGCAAATGAAAACCTTAAATGTTTTATATTTTGGGGAATGTATTCTGAAACATTAAAGAACAAATGTATCATTTATCGATGTAGTCGCCACTGCGTTCAATGTAAGTTCGCCGGCGCCGATAAAGTGCTTGTATTCCTGTATGCCTTCATCGGCATGAAATCAGTATTAACATCTAGAGAGATTAATAACGCATTAAAAATGAGAATTGTCAAATGCTACGTATATTCAACGCTACTATATGGCTCGAAGCCTGGGCATTGAACAAGCAAATAGAAAGTCGCATAGAAGCCCTGGAGATGTGGATATACAGAAGAATAGGTCGTATTTCATGGAAACAAAAACAATCAAATGCAGAGGTCCTAGAAAAACTGGGAATGAAGAGAGAGTTGATGAAAGAAATAAAGAGGAGACAAGTGAAATATTTTGGCCACGTTAAAAGAAATGATACTCTTATAAAAACCATACTGGAAGGCAAGGTTGAGGGCAAGTGAGCAAGAGGTAGACAACGATACAAGTGGGAGGATAACATCAAGAGATGGACGAACATCAGCCTGACAAAACGTACAGTCAAGGAAAGAGACTGACAGTGTTGGAGATCCATTGCAGCCAACCTTCATTGCGGAGACAGCGCCTGATTGATTGATTGATTCCTGTAGAAAAAACATTGCTCTTGGTCGCGCGTGTAATCACTCATGTACTACCTGCTGTACCTCTTCATCGGACCAAATATTATTTTCTCCAAATGAATATTTAAGTTGTCCAAACAGTGGAAATCACCCAGGACTAGGTCTGCGAGTACGGGGGATGTCATACACACTGAAAGTGGAGGTCTTCGATGGTTTCAACTGCTGCACGGGCAGTATGGGTTAGAGCATTGTCTTTTTCCGAAAGGACACTTTTACTCAGAAACCTACGTCGTTTGGATATGACTGCGGGTGGAAGATAATTCCTGAGAAGATCTGCATACGTACCACTGGTGACAGTTTCCCCTCTTGGCATGTAGTGCTCTAAAATAACGCCTCATTCATCCCAAAAGAGAGTCAGCATAGCCTTCCCTGCAGATGGCCGCATGGAAAACTGCTTTGGTTTCGGTGAGGAGGGATGGCACCATTCCTTGCTCGCTCTCCGCATATCCGACTCATGGTAGTGAACCCGGGATTTATCTACAGTAACAATTATTGATAGTAAGCCACCATCCCTTTCTGCTTCAAAGAACTGCAAAAAACTTGACAAGCATCAATGCGTCGTTGTTTCAATTCAGGTGCAAGCTGCCGTGGTACCACCTTGCAGACACTTTGCGGTACTGTAGCACATCATGGGTGATGTGGTGTGCTGAACATTGACTGATGTCAAGATGTGCGGTAATGTCACTCACAGTCAATCAGCGGTTTTCCTGTACTTTATCGGCTACAATCGACTCTGGGGTTACTATTCGCTGTGCTTGACCCGGTCGTGAACAGTCTGTCACAGAAGTCACGCCGTTATGAAATGTCCTGCTCCACTCATACACTTGCTGGACTGACAGGCAAGCATCACCATACTAGAACTTCATTCGCCATTTAATTTCTACAGGTTTCACCCCATCATTAATTAAAAATACCGGATAGCTAAACGCTGCTCCTTTTTGGTGTACGTCAAAAGTGGGGCAGTCAAATTTAAACAGCCCTTATTATGTCACCGTGTTCGTATGCATTGTGATGTCACGTGCGTAACACTTTTGACATCTTTAACAACAATATTGACAGATTACAAGACAAGGCAAGGTCATTCTAATTGCTATAACTCTTCTAAGTTGTTAATTTAAAGTCCCCTCGTATACGGAGTTATAGGACAAGTATCCATGCCTCGACACTTTCACTACTTGACCAAACGGTGGACAAAGTTAACTGCTATAACTCTAAATAACGGAATAAGTTAACATTGACAGGTCATCACTTTGATGTTATACAATATTTGGGAGGTCATTAGTGTCCATAGATCACACATAAACTAGGCTTACTGTGTATGTCAGTATATAAATCATTACAACATCCGAGACCAACCTGCAGGTTGAACAGACTCTGTCAACTGTCTGTAGGATGTTGTCGCTGTAGAAGCTAGTGGTGCTGCTGGCTGTCTGTCAGATGTTGCTGGGGTAGAAGCTGCAGCTGTTATTGACTGTGATGTCAGATCTGACAAAGAATGGAGGAAACAGCAAATAAATCCACTAATGTCAACGATCACAGAAACAGTAATCATGATTAGGTTTTGGTTCAAGGGTCAATGTAATTGGGCACGGATACCTCCATAAGTGCTCCAGTTTCCACCCGTACATCACACACGGATACCTCCATAAGTGCTCCAGTTTCCACCCGTATATCACTCACGGATACCTCCATAAGTGCTCCAGTTTCCACCCGTACATCACACACGGATACCTCCATAAGTGCTCCAGTTTCCATCCGTACATCACACACGGATACCTCCATAAGTGCTCCAGTTTTCATCCGTACATCACACACGGATACCTCCATAAGTGCTCCAGTTTCCACCCGTACATCACACACGGATACCTCCATAAGTGCTCCAGTTTCCACCCGTACATCACACACGGATACGCCCACAAGTGCTTCCCCCCCCCCCCCAATACATCACACAAGGGCTCTCTCAGCATAGTCCTGCAACTCCATACGCAGTACCGCGAGAAACCAACCATGTATATACCAGAATCACCCGTCATATAAATATTCCTTTGTAGGTAGGTTTTCTCATTGCAGAATGTAGTCCGGGCTACGGGCTATTTGATCCACTCCTCACGATGTGCCATTGGTGAAATATTGTTATCACGACCAACGTGCACGTGGGCTCTCTGTCAGAGAATGTTAGACGTCTTATTCACTACACCATTATCGGGTAGGAGTGGGGAGAGAGAGAGAGAGAGAGAGAGAGAGAGAGAGAGAGAGAGAGAGAGAGAGAGAGAGAGAGAGAGAGAGAGAGAGAGGTCTAACATAATTTTGTTTCTTTGTAAATAATTTACAGCCCTCACAGTGAATTCAAACACGTCTACACACGCCTAAAGTTTTTATTCCAAGCCACTCCGCCAAACATTTACATATGGATAGAGGATTAAGCCTGTACCCACATGTACATGTCCTGTATGTCTAAACGTTCCTTATATCAGCCTCCGATCTCCTCCATAATAAATCCATCTACATACAATGACTATCTGTACCATTTCCAAATCAATAGTTTATTCTGGTCTTTCCAAATCAACTACTATCTAGTACATTCTCAAATTCCTGGCTAACCTCTTCTTGTGCTGCTGTCTAGCCAATCAGATCTTCAGTCTGAAACTTTTATTTCTGGGTATTGATGCAAGTCATTGCTAACTAATTCATTCAGTTAAAAACCCTTATTTAAGCCCAACTCTCTAAGGGTGTTCATAGGCTTAGTCTGTTAGTGGTACCCTCTTAAATAGTGGCATTGCTAGCCAGCCTATCTGCTCTTTACTTTGCTGACCATAGGATATAGTGCGAGTGTCTGCCTGCCTATCTGCTCTTTCATTGGTTGATCCTAAGATGTAGTAGCAGTGGTGACCAGCCTATTTGCGATTTCATTGGTTGATCCTAAGATATAGTAGCAGTGGTGACCAGCCTATTTGCGATTTCATTGGTTGATCCTAACATATAGTTCTTTATATAGATATTTTTTATATAGATCTTTTTTCCCTGTACAGTGAAAATATTTTCAGAAATGTAGAGGATATAAATGGAATCAGCATTGGAGGACGAAACATCAATAACATTAGATATGCAGATGATACAGTATTAATTGGAGACAATGTGCAGGACTTGCAACAATTAGTTGATGCGGTTGTTGTACACAGTGAGCAACTGGAGTTAGAATTAAATTGTAAAAAGACTCAGGTTATGGTCTTCAGTAGGAAGGAAGAAGTGCCACAATGTAATATACGAGTAAATGGAAATATTCTTCAACAAGTGAATCGGTACAATTATCTTGGAACAGTTATAACATCTGATGGGAGATGCCTTGAAGAGATTAGAACAAGAATCGCCATGGCGAAAGTAGCCTTTAGCAAGATGAAAAACATTCTGACCAATAAAAAGATGTCAATTGAAACGAGAAAAAGAGTGTTGAGGGGATACATAGAGCCTGTTCTTTTGTATGGATGTGAAACTTGGACAATGAGCAGTCAAGCTGAAAAGCATCTGATGGCTGCAGAAATGTGGTTTCTGAGGAAAATGCAAAGAATACCATGGACAGACAGAAAAACCAATGACCAAGTACTACAGGAGACAAATGAACATCGTAGACTGATTAGAGAAATTAGACGTAGACAGTCAAAATTTTTTGGACATGTTATGAGAAATAATGGGTTGGAGAACTTAATGACAACTGGCAAGATCGAGGGGAACAGACCAAGAGGAAGACCGAGAGGAAAATACCTGGATGGCTTGGCCACATGGCATGGACGAGACAGGAACACTGAGCTGATCCACGACGCTGGTGATCGAGTGAAATGGCGAGTCATGACCGCCCACGCTTTCCGGCATGGCACATGATTGATTGATTGAAGATATAGTAGCAGTGGTGACCAGCCTATTTGCGATTTCATTGGTTGATCCTAAGATATAGTAGCAGTGGTGACCAGCCTATTTGCGATTTCATTGGTTGATCCTAAGATATAGTAGCAGTGGTGGCCAGCCTATTTGCGATTTCATTGGTTGATCCTAAGATTCAGTGGTGGTGTCAGCCAGCCTATTTGCGCTTTCATTGGTTGATCCTAAGATACAGTGCCGGTGTCAGCCAGCCTATATGCTCTTTTATTGGTTGATCCTAGGATATAGTGGCGGTGAAAAATACTCATATCTGTTCTTTTATTGGTTGATCCTAGGATATAGTGGCAGTGTCAGCCAGCCTATCTGCTCTTTAAGTGGTTAATCTAAGGATACTGTGGTGGTGCAAAAAATCCATATCTGCTCTTTCATTGATATAGTCTGCAGTTATGGAAGCCTCCTTGGATGGCGGAAAATGCCCACGGAATGTCCGTGCCTTCCATTGTGGGTTGACCGTAAAGACTCCGGTCGTTCTAACTTGACCAGCAGAGATGTGGTCGACACCACAGAAGTAAGAGTCGAATGTCCCTCAAAACCACAAGAAGTCAAACCCGTTTACCAAACGCCCGCTGAAGTAGAATTTGCCGGCCTAAGGGCGCAAATAAAACAGACACAACGCATAAACGTCCGAGTGAAATGTCCTTCGTGTCCGGAAAAGCTCTGACTATCTAATCTTCCGAATGTCCTTCGTGCCCGGAAAAGCTCTGTCTATCTAATCTTCCGAATGTCCTTCGTGCCCGGAAAAGCTCTGTCTATCTAATCTTCCGAATGTCCTTCGTGCCCGGAAAAGCTCTGTCTATCTAATCTTCCGAATGTCCTTCGTGCCCGGAACAGCTCTGACTATCTAATCTTCCGAATGTCCTTCGTGCCCGGAAAAGCTCTGTCTATCTAATCTTCCGAATGTCCTTCGTGCCCGGAAAAGCTCTGTCTATCTAATCTTCCGAATGTCCTTCGTGCCCGGAAAAGCTCTGACTATCTAATCTTCCGAATGTCCTTCGTGCCCGGAAAAGCTCTGTCTATCTAATCTTCCGAATGTCCTTCGTGCCCGGAACAGCTCTGACTACCTAGACTTCCAAATGTCCTCCGTGCCCGGAACAGCTATAATTAGTTTGTCTTCTGGGCACAGCTACCAGCACATGTCGGAACCAAAAGCTCGCTGAGTGGATGCCGTCTACAGACCGACCGTCCTGGTTTGTGCGGGGAGTGGTACGTAACGAACGAACGAAATGCCCAATACATTAATATGAGGAAATAAAGCAGCCATGTGCAGCACGTGGCGATTACTTGGTGAGCAGAGTGCCAGCGTATTATGTGTCGCCTCTTCAAACATGGAAGCCTCTTGGATGGCAGATGGTACTCATGGACAGCCCCTTCTTTCCTTTGAGGGCTGACCGTGAAGTCTTCGACCGTTCTAACTTGACCAGCTGGGATGTGGAGGCACCACAAAAGTGAGAGTCCACCAGGAATGCTAACCTGGTTAAAACACACACACAAAAGTCAGATGTGTTGGCCTAAGGGTTTTGGCCGAAGGGTGCATAACGAGACACACCGCAATTAAGTCTGAAAAAACACTCCGGATGAATGCAGAAGAAGAAGAAGAAGAAGAAGAAGAAGAAGAAGAAGAAGAAGAAGAAGAAGAAGAAGAAGAAGAAGAAGAAGAAGAAGCAGCAGCAGCAGCAACAGCAGCAGCAGCAGCAGAAGAAGAAGCAGGAGAAGAAGAAGAAGAAGAAGAAGAAGAAGAAGAAGAAGAAGAAGAAGAAGAAGAAGAAGAAGAAGAAGAAGAAGAAGAAGAAGAAGAAGAAGAAGAAGAAGAAGAAGAAGCAGCAGCAGCAGCAGCAGCAGCAGCAGCAGCAACAGAAGAAGAAGAAGAAGAAGAAGAAGAAGAAGAAGAAGAAGAAGAAGAAGAAGAAGAAGAAGAAGAAGAAGAAGAAGAAGAAGAAGAAGAAGAAGAAGAAGCAGCAGCAGCAGCAGCAGCAGCAGCAGCAGCAGCAGCAGCAGCAGCAGCAGAAGAAGAAGAAGAAGAAGAAGAAGAAGAAGAAGAAGAAGAAGAAGAAGAAGAAGAAGAAGAAGAAGAAGAAGAAGAAGAAGCAGCAGCAGCAGCAGCAGCAGAAGAAGAAGAAGAAGAAGAAGAAGAAGAAGAAGAAGAAGAAGAAGAAGAAGAAGAAGAAGAAGAAGAAGAAGAAGAAGAAGAAGAAGAAAATATCTGCTTCTTCTTGTCATATTTTTCTTACCTATTATTTATTATACTCTAGTTCTCACCTGCTAGTTCTTGAGATTTTCACATAGGAATAAGGATGCATATTCTATCATCAGACATAACTCCTGGAATTCCATATTGTTGTCTCCCCCTTGTGTCCATGAATCTCCTGCAACGATTATCTGCAAAAGCACAGACATTCTCAGAGGTCAGTCACTGAACAGTCAATGTTAAATAATTTTTTCAACAGGGATGCCCAGACAGAGAGACGAAAAAAATTAAAAGAAAAAATAAAAACTGACCACACTATCCCAGGGGCATCTGCTAGAATTGTGGATGGACAAAACTGAGTATTTCAACTGTAGATGCCAACACAACACTTCATGTTATTACCGCTTAGAATATGGGGTGGCCTTGTCACCAATGTGAGTCTGGGATGAATTCTAACCCAGGCCAGCAATACCAACTTTGTTATAAGTTAAGTTGGTGCTCACACCGACGTTGTAGTGGGTGCGTGTTCAAATCCTCGGCGCTCCCAATACAAGCCAGGAAACTGGGGACAATTGCCTTTTATAGACCGATTAAAGACAATGTCCCTGGATACACAAGTGCACAGCTGGAAATGGCTCGAAGAAAAGTAAATGTAGCTGGTCTTGGTATCCCCAAGTAGTGGGAAGGAGTATATTTGATGCCTCGATTTACGTACATTAAGGAACTACTAGACAGAGCAGCTTTCCCCCCTGACAACCAAACTGAATCACAATAATATCGTATAACACCCACATTGAGGTTATATATTACAACTAAAGCACAGCCCAACTGTAGGAAATATGCGTACAGAACACTGCTCTTAACATTAGCAAAATATAACACTTACCCTGGTGTGTTAGATCTATCTTACACATCTTATATACATTATAAAATATACATAGTTGTAACAAGACGGGGCGGGTTCCTCGTCACTTGTCGTTATTTCTGGGTTCTAGTGTAATGTACACCAGTCCCACTTTTTGTCGAACATCGAGACAATAGACACAAGACTACAAACGCTTAGGATACTATCTCTAATCTATTTCTGGCACATCCAAGGAAATTAGCCTTTTCTTCTTTAGCGAAGAAAAACAACAAAAATAATGTTAATGGTAGAAAATTTTCCATCAAAACAATAAAGCTAGATGTTGAAGGCGACTGTTAGAAATGTCACAGACTCTAATTATAAGTGAGAGCAACCTTGTTGGATCTTATCATCACTAAGATTGCTGGAGAGCAAGTTCTGTGACGTCAGGATGTGTGGATGTACTTGTGTCTCAGGTAGGAGGTCACCTGATTGATGTAGAACTGCTCCCGTGCATCACTAGGGTTGAGCACCTTCACTCTGCACATTTTGAATAGCGGTGAGTTGCCACTTTCATCTTAATGGGGGGGGGGGGGAGGGTATGTCTTCTGAGATTCTGCACACCTGACTCCCTTCGAAACGACCTTCCATCTGGACTATGGCTCAGAAGAATGTTTGAGTTAGTCACCACTTGACTGGGGGACACTTGATGTTTTAGAACGGTCTTCATGCCCTTGAGGATGCTGATGTCGATAATAATCGTGTGAAATGGCGAAACATGGCCGCCAATGCTTATCGACAGGACACACAATGATGAAGGTACACGTGACAGGCATGATCCCCAAAGTCTCACGTCATGGACTATAAGATGAAGAGTGTTGACATAGCGTGAGTGCCAAAATCGTGTTTCTATCAGTTTATGTTTTCTTGGGAGACGATTGGGAACCTCTCTACCAGCTTGTGTGTCAATTTTACGTTATAGACAGTTACAGATAAGCCAATGGCTGGATACACACTGAGAAAACCCGATAACTGCATAATTAGAAAGTTTTTTTTTTCTCGAACCCACAGAACAAAAGACAAAGAGGAAACCCTCACGGAGAAGAGAACTAGACACAAAAATGATTATTTTGGGCAGCTGCAGAAGATAGCAACAGATGGGACGACTCAGTGTGGCTTGGTTGAGGATCTATCCTCCAATAGGGGATACAATGCAGAAGTTCTGTTGTAGGAAATGTCATTGGGGTGTGACGTGTTAGGATTTCACATTGTCTAGGTCACATGACATCCCCCCCCCCCCCCAAAAAAAAAAAAAAAAAAAAAAAAAAAATTCTGAAAATTATCCAGTTCTCAACTTCATGAGACTGGGTCGACCCCAGAGCCGCACTGCTGGGGAAACAATAGAAGGATTTGGCCACTGCTGGGGATTGAACCCGGACCCAATATTGGCTAGCAAGCGGGCTAACCACAATGCCACCAGGCCCTCTTGCAGTCTAGATATTCAGCTTGATTAAGCCCAACTGGAACATTGAAGAGCCAGGACTGTTTGCGGCTGTAAACTGGTGACGTGAGTGGCGTGGAGAAATAGCCATGTCAGTGGTTGACATAGCCACAGTGGGGCTGTCAATGTACTCACTGCTTCCGTCTGATGTGTGCTCTAAGAGAATGTTCTAGCCTATAAGACATAATCCTGTTACGTGTGCCCACGGATTGATGTATTAAGTTAAATATCGCAAGCTAGGAAGCAGCATAATGGACTACTACATTTGGCAAGGCAGTTGATAATGGTGATGATGTTGAGGAAATATTGATAGTAATGATGATAAGGATAATGATGATAATAATGATAAAAACATGTTAGGCAGTATAGCTGCTTTAAAATAAGAAAAATAATAATCATAGCACTAAACCAGAACTGTATAACAGATACCTTGTTGACATATTGTCCAACAGCTCTGATCAAATCGTCTCCTTGATCTTTCAAGAATGTCAGCTTGTAGGAGATAAATGTTGCTTTCCTCTGTTTCGCAGACGCCATCTGGGCAATACTCGGGTAGCTCTCTAGTCCTAGGAAAGTGGATTATAAACATTTGTGTTCAAGGAAAGTGGATAATAAACATGTCTTGTCCTAGGAAAGTGGATAATAAACATATCTAGTCCTAGGAAAGTGGATAATAAACATATCTAGTCGTAGGTAAGTGGATAATAAACATTTATGTCCAAGGAAAGTGGATAATAAACATTTCTGTCCAAGGAAAGTGGATAATAAACATGTCTATCCAAGGAAAGTGGATAATAAACATTTCTGTCCAAGGAAAGTGGATAATAAACATTTCTGTCCAAGGAAAGTGGATAATAAACATTTCTGTCCAAGGAAAGTGGATAATAAACATTTCTAGTCGTAGGAAAGTGGATAATAAACATTTCTGTCCAAGGAAAGTGGATAATAAACATTTCTGTCCAAGGAAAGTGGATAATAAACATATCTAGTCCAAGGAAAGTGGATAATAAACATATCTAGTCGTAGGTAAGTGGATAATAAACATTTATGTCCAAGGAAAGTGGATAATAAACATTTCTGTCCAAGGAAAGTGGATAATAATAATTTCTGTCTAAGGAGAGTGGATAAAAAACATTTATGTCCAAGGAAAGTGGATAATAAACATTTCTGTCCAAGGAAAGTGGATAATAAACATTTCTGTCAAAGGAAAGTGGATAATAAACATTTCTGTCCAAGGAAAGTGGATAATAAACATTTTTAGTCGTAGGAAAGTGGATAATAAACATTTCTGTCCAAGGAAAGTGGATAATAAACATTTCTGTCCAAGGAAAGTGGATAATAAACATATCTAGTCCTAGGAAAGTGGATAATAAACATATCTAGTCGTAGGTAAGTGGATAATAAACATTACTGTCTAAGGAGAGTGGATAATAAACATTTCTGTCCAAGGAAAGTGGATAATAAACATTTCTGTCCAAGGAAAGTGGATAATAAACATTTCTGTCCAAGGAAAGTGGATAATAAACATTTTTGTCCAAGGAAAGTGGATAATAAACATTTCTAGTCGTAGGAAAGTAGATAATAAACATTTCTGTCCAAGAAAAGTGGATAATAAACATATCTAGTCCTAGGAAAGTGGATAATAAACATATCTAATCGTAGGTAAGTGGATAATAAACATTTCTGTCCAAGGAAAGTGGATAATAAACATTTCTGTCAAGGAAAGTGGATAATAAACATTTCTGTCCAAGGAAAGTGGATAATAAACATTTATGTCCAAGGAAAGTGGATAATAAACATTTCTGTCCAAGGAAAGTGGATAATAAACATATCTAGTCCTAGGAAAGTTGATAATAAACATGTCTAGTCCTAGGAAAGTGGATAATAAACATATCTAGTCGTAGGTAAGTGGATAATAAACATTTCTGTCCAAGGAAAGTGGATAATAAACATTTCTGTCCAAGGAAAGTGGATAATAAACTTATCTAGTCCTAAGATATGTTTATTATCCACTTTCTTTGGACAGAGGGGATCTGGCCGACGCTCGGCGCTCGGAGGAAAGGCGAGACGGACATATAATCAGATTGCTACTGGAACTATTAGTGTTGGAACTCTTCGCTGGCTGCTAAGGATGGAGACGGAGCGATTATGGGAATGTCCCGAATGCTGTGATGTCGGTTCCTAAATCAATCAATCAATCAATCAATCAATCAATCTAGTCCTAAGAAAGTGGATAATAAACATTTATGTTCAAGGAAAGTGGATAATAAACATATCTAGTCGTAGGTAAGTGGATAATAAACATTTATGTCCAAGGAAAGTGGATAATAAACATTTCTAGTCGTAGGAAAGTGGATAATAAACATTTATGTCCAAGGAAAGTGGATAATAAACATTTCTGTCCAAGGAAAGTGGATAATAAACATATCTAGTCCTAAGAAAGTGGATAATAAACATTTTTGTCCAAGGAAAGTGGATAATAAACATTTTTGTCCAAAGAAAGTGGATAATAAACATTTCTGTCCAAGGAAAGTGGATAATAAACATTTCTGTCCAAGGAAAGTGGATAATAAACATTTATGTCCAAGGAAAGTGAATAATACACATTTCTTTCCAAGGAAAGTGGATAATAAACATATCTAGTCCTAAGAAAGTGGATAATAAACATTTTTGTCCAAGGAAAGTGGATAATAAACATTTCTGTCCAAAGAAAGTGGATAATAAACATTTCTGTCCAAGAAAAGTGGATAATAAACATTTCTGTTCAAGGAAAGTGGATAATAAACATTTCTGTCCAAGGAAAGTGGATAATAAACATTTCTGTCCAAGGAAAGTGGATAATAAACATATCTAGTCCTAGGAAAGTGGATAATAAACATGTCTAGTCCTAGGAAAGTGGATAATAAACATATCTAGTCGTAGGTAAGTGGATAATAATAATTTCTGTCCAAGAAAAGTGGATAATAAACATTTCTAGTCGTAGGAAAGTGGATAATAAACATTTCTGTCCAAGGAAAGTGGATAATAAACATTTCTGTCCAAGGAAAGTGGATAATAAACATATCTAGTCCTAAGAAAGTGGATAATAAACATTTTTGTCCAAGGAAAATGGGTAAAAAACATGTCTAGCTAGTCTTTGGAAAGTGGATAATAAACGTGTCTAGTCCTAGGAAAGTGGATACTAAATATGTCTAGTCCTAGGTAAGTGGATAATAAACATGTCTCGTTCTAGAAAAGTCGAAAATGATCATCTCTAGTCCTGGGGACGTGGATAGTAAACACCTCAGCAAGTTAATGGTAAGGTTACTTTGACAACAAAGCATGGTTACGTTGTAAATGGATTTACTGAAGCGTAAAACGATTTAGAAGTCAGTAAGACAGTTCTGGGCATCCTATCGCAAGTTATAGCAATTGGAGTGTGTAATGTCTCTACTCTATCACAAATGATAGTCACTTAGAATGAGTTAATTTCTCCACACTATCACAGATGTTTGTCACTAAGAATGAGTTAATTTATCCTGTGTACCACAAACGTTAGTCACTTGCAATGCGTTAATTTCACCATTGTAGTATACGTTTTTGGTAGGTTAACGTACTTGCAATGCGTTAATTTCAACTTTGTAGTATACGTTTTAGGTAGGTTAACGTACTAAACACTCCTGACATCCTTAACAAACATATTGACAGATTACAATACAATGGCATCACTATTGTAATTTCTATTACACTTTGAAGGTTTTCATTTCAAGCCCTCTCGTAGTCACAGTTTGTAACTTTTCTCATTATTGCAATGCTTAATACAAATACGAAAATAGAACTGGACAATACACTCTTGGGGAACAAGTGCGGTCATTGCACTGACAGGTGTTGATGTGCACATAGGTCAGTCATCTATCGGAGAGACTTGTCTCCTGACCTGGTACAGTCATCTATCAGAGAGAGGTTTATATAGAGACTTGCCTCCTGACCTGGTACAGTCATCTATCGGAGAGACTTGTCTCCTGACCTGGTACAGTCATCTATCGGAGAGACTTGTCTCCTGACCTGGTACAGTCATCTATCGGAGAGACTTGTCTCCTGACCTGGTACAGTCATCTATCAGAGAGAGGTTTATATAGAGACTTGCCTCCTGACCTGGTACCGAAGTGCTACCTCCACAGAGGTTGTATTGCAGAGCTCTCCTTCCTCTCTCCAAGCTCAGAAACCACTGCACTGTACACGGTGGGTACTGTAATGTCCCATCTGTGGAGAGACATATAATGGTGTAGACAAGTTCATGCTACAGGACTGTACACGGTGGGTACTGTAATTTCCCATCTGTGGAGAGACATATAATGATGTAGCCAAGTTCATGCTACAGGACTGTACACGGTGGGTACTGTAATTTCCCATCTGTGGAGAGACATATAATGGTGTAGACAAGTTCATGCTACAGAACTGTACACATAGATTGGCTGGGATGAGGCCCAGGTTGGTCATGTTTTCTTAGTGATTTTTAGGTATGTCATTGTCAACAGACTCAGTGTGATTTAGGCATTTCATTGTGAACAGTCGCAGTGCGCTTTCGGTATTTCATTGTCAGCATATTCCATGACAATTCACAGAGGCTAGTTCACAAGAATACAAGTGGGTGTTGCAACATACAACTCCTGCTAGTTCGATCATCCACTTGATGGATTCACTGTACCTGGACCTTGGTTAAATTTTGAAAAACTACAATGCATTCTGAGAGCTACAGCGAAGGAGGGTGGACATCTTGAAACACTTCAGAATTGTCTGCGGAATGAAATTGAAACGTAACGATCACATCCGAGACTATCATAATTATGTCAATGTTTCTCAATACTTACACTAAATGTGTTAGTTACGTTTAGCAAACCTTGCGAGGCCTTGAATCCAAAAACAATGCACTATAGGTATAGTGGGTTGGGTGTGCAGCAGGGCCTGTGTATCTGAGAAAAATGACTTGCTTGCTCTATTACAATCACAGATGGATGTCGGTTCCTAAATCAATCAATCAATCAATCACAGAAGTCCGTATCAGAAAGGGAATTCCCAAAATTTTCCTAGAATTTAATTTTAACATCTGGGAATTCCCTTTCTTATGTGGACTCCATTAGATGCAGTTGGGTTAGTAAGTCTTGTCTTCCGGAGAGTCAGTATGTGGACTACTCACTGGTGTTCGTTTTTATGTGTTTGTTTGTTTGTTTGTTTGTTTGTTTGTGTGTTTGTGTGTTTGTTTGTTTGTTTGAAAACTTTTATTTTTGGATTGAAGATCTCGCAAGATTTGCATCAGTTTACTTATAAATTGAATATAAACACTGAGTCAGCAATAAAGTAAAGGAACTTTTTACATGCCACAAGGCCTGCTGGATATATGGATGTGGTTAAACGTATGTTTATAGCAGACTCTACACTCTATGAGTGACGTGGTAAAGATTTCTATAGCAGACTCTACACTTTATGAGTGACGTGGTAAAGATTTCTATAGCAGACTCTACACTCTATGAGTGACGTGGTAAAGATTTCTATAGCAGACTCTACACTTTATGAGTGACGTGGTAAAGATTTCTATAGCAGACTCTACAGTCTATGAGTGACGTGGTAAAGATTTCTATAGCAGACTCTACACTCTACGAGTGACGTGGTAAAGATTTCTATAGCAGACTCTACACTCTATGAGTGACGTGGCAAACATTACACCGGCAGCCAATGCTTCCCATGACCAGCTGAAGCCGGGTTTAGTCAAAATAGCTGTCAAGAAGGGTCATGTGCTCCTTCAGGATCAGAACAGCAAAAGTTACTGAACGACAAAGTAGCATTTATCAACAACTGAAGGAGTTGTTATCCAAACTATCAGAGTTGGACAAGAGGCACAGCTCAAACCAACACATCGGTGAAACACGAGATGCAATAGAGCAAGAGTTGAAAACAAGATTACAAAGCCTAGAGAAAAAACAGCAGAAGATATCAACGTCAAATAACAGACTGAAAGCAGTGATAGAATCTCAGGCAGAACTCGTAGAGAAACTTGTCCATGTACCTAATCTACTGGAGTCTGTGAAAGAAAATGTCGATGTATTAGATGCTAGAATTGACGGAATCATTGATGACTGCAGCAACAAACATGAGGATATAGAAACCGTAGCACGTGACCTGGCAGACAAGGTCATGGCCAACACACAGACTGTGCAGTGTTGATCTGAAGGTCAAGATACAATGACGACCTTGTTGAAAGAATGGAAAATCAGGTTGCAGACATTGGAGGCTGACTGTGGGAGAAATGTGAAGGATGCCTAAAAACAGACTAAGGGAGTATAGGCAAATGTGAGTTGAACTCTTCAACAGAAGAATACGTGGTATTGACATTAACCCTGGAAATGACATTTTATATATGTCAGGTTCAAATAGAGGATCGAGTTAAAACAGTTAGTGTGTAATGCGTTAAACAACTGAGTAGAGTTTGAAAGAAACAGAAAATAGAAATTATGACCACAGATAAGGGAAAGCCATCAAGCGAGTTAACGGCAACCTCTAGGGCTAAGTATAGTAACCACACAAAGACCCAGGGAAATAAGCAGAGGGGGGTTCACAATAGTATTGAGGTCAGATAGTTATAGTGGTAGAGTACAGAGGAAAGTTTAGCACTCTTATGTGGGACTGTCATTGTGAGCAGATCCGCTCATTCTATGTCTTTTTCTCTCATCGTGGATCACTACTCAAACAAAGCCACTCTGTCGTCGTTCAAGAATTCCACATCCTAATCCAGCAACTGCCTTCTCCGTGAACCACTCTTATGTCAGTGACGACATACAGGGAGAGTATTTGAAGCAACGCGCGGTTATTCCCCACTAGACTTGTCGCTGATGGGCTTAGGGGTTAGTGAAACGCAGGGCCGCAATTTCTCGACACACCTAATCCAGAGTTAGAAATCAGCCGCGGGAGATTTGGAAGCAGATTGCTTAACGTTGATTTTGATAACATGATGCGTCGGCCGTTCAGAGAGCAATGGGAAACTACTGAACGTAACTCTGAATAGTAAACCACAAACAACCGATAAATATTGGATTGATTGGGACGCAGAGGTGTTTCCAAGGCACCAAGACCTATTGACGCGTCCTCGTCGAGCGTCCTGGGCAACAGGTCCCTTCGGGGTCCTGGCTAAAGTCAGTAGGATCGCCGATTCCTCCGAAGTCGGAGAGTGTCTGCCTGTACGGCGAGGAACCACCAGTCTGCACACCAATAAGCCAGACATGGGACAACGGATACTCACGCAAAACTCAGGTCCTGTATGACATCACACTGATGTTGGACAACAGGATGCCTTCATCCGACATACAGGACTTCGCGTTGGAGCTCAAGCCAACGAACACAAGCAAGCAAGCAAGCAAGCAAGCATTGGATTGATTGCAACGTTATGAAAAGGACACAACACTAATTTACTAAAGTATTGGTCAGAAGTTATTGCTATCGTAAACTCAAAGGTAGGTACCCGTTGAACCTTTGCATATATGAGACAGAGGTTCTGGTGTCTAGGTATGACTCATGTCAGTGGAACATATGTTGTTTGTCCATCAAGAATGATGATGACAATTCACTTCATCCAGTGGGGTTGAAAGTATGGAGACGAACGAACGAACGAACGAACGAACGAACGAAAGAACGAACGAACGAACGAACGAAAGTGAGTGACTTCTAAGATGGCTGGTAAGGCCTATTGTGGCTCGAAATGTTCTTTTACAATGTCGGCAAAGTATGCTTGACGTTACAGGAGGATGATTTAATGTAATGGTTTTTCTTTCCAGCCCTTTCTCAGAGATCTTGCAGTTCTGTTTGCTTCACAAGAGAATGCACCCTTGCGTAATGATGTACGCCACGAATTTCGGTCTTTGGCAGCAGTCTCCCAAGTGTCGTGATGAATCCCAAAATCTTTCAGTGAAATATTCAGTGTCTTTAAAGCGTTTCATCTGACCGCCTTGTGGGCGTTTACCACAAAACAGCACGCGGTAAAAAAAATTCGTTTAGGAAACTTGTGACCTGGCATGCTAGTTAAGTCACCAACCCAGCGAATCTGATTCTTCATTAGTAGAGTGTCTATACTGGGCATAGACGCTCTTTCTTGGACTTCAGTGTCTGGGATCTTGTCTTGCCATTTAATCTTCAATAGCTTCCTAAGGCGGACTGTGTGGAATTGCTTTGTAGACTTTCAGCTTTGTTTGCAGGCTTATTCTGTTTCTGTCCCTCACATTGTTGTGCAGTTTGCCAAAGGCCACACTGGCCTTAGAGATTCTTGCATTCACTTCGTCATCGATTGTGGCATCTTGGGACACGGTGCTGCCAAGATAGGTGAATTTGTCCACAAAACTTACTATATGACCATTCACTTTGATATTAGGCAAGGTGTGATTAATCCCTGGAGCAGTCTGGTACATAACTACAGTTTTCTCCAAGTTGATATTGAGCTCAAAGTTGGCACAGGCGTATGAGAAAGCTTAAACCTGTGTTGCATGTCTGCCATTTGAGTTGGCATAGAGAGCGCAATCATCAGGAAACAAATAGGAGCTCTCTGATGGTGTCGCTGGTAGATTTGGTTTAAGCTTTTAGCCTTCTGAAACTGAAAAAAAAAACTTTTCATCCATGCGGTAGTTGATGTCTATTCTAATGTCGTTTTCGGAGGCATTCGTCAGCAGAGCCGAAAACATGAGGCTGAACAGTGTTGGTGCTAGGACTCAGCCTTGCATCACTCCATTGGTGACAGGAAAGGGCTCGGACAGTTCACCATTTTCCTGTACCACTACTTGCATACCATCTTGAAATAACCGCCCTATTTGGACACACTGTCGTGGACAGCCTTATCTCGCCATAATCTACCACAATCCTTCTCTGCTGACTGTATCAAAAGCCTTGGTAAGGTCAATGAAAGTGGAGAACATTTCAGAGTCCCGTTCCTGCCACTTCTCTTGCAGCTGCCTTGCAGCAAAAATCATGTCAACAGTTCCTCGTTCTTTTCTGAAGCCACATTGACTCTTAGGAAGAAGACCTTGATCGAGATGGGCCGTTAGGCAAGAGGACTTTGACTTCAGTTTATTTCTCACATCCTACTCAGAATGTTGGTTAGTTCTTTGTCCTTTGCATGACGTCGCAATCAATCTCAGCATGTCTTGTCTGTGTTTTATTTACTATTTACTAAGCAATATTTACGTTAGCAGTTTGCCATTGCTTTCTGAAATATAAGTCAACGGTCAGGTCCACGTGGCCAGTGTAGGAAACTATCCCCATACCCATCTTCACCGCAACGGATGTTTGATCGCAAGCGTATTAAGCTTGGCGGCCAAGCCGACGTCTCCTTACGAGACAGCAAAGCAAAGGGTTAAGGGTCATGTTACAAGCCGTCAGTCGCATACGACATATGTTACCAGACCCATATTTGTATGGACCAACCGGCACTCGGGGGCTGATGTGGTCTGTATCACGCCGGCCGTCTTTACTTCCTAAGACGTTTCTGGTTATCTATTCTATGCTGGGTAGTCCTGGGTAGACCTGGGTATATCTGGTAAGACGTTTCTGGTTACCTATTCTAGGCCGTGTAGACCTGGGTAGACATGGGTAGACCTGGGTAGATCTGGGTAGACCTGGGTAGACCTGGGTAGATCTGGGTAGACGGTTGGCGGAGTAGGGGTACTCCTCTGCTAGCCTACAGGACACCTTTGGGCAAGGTGTAGCACCCGTTACCCAAGAAGGAAAGCGATGGCAAACTACCTGTTTTACAGTTGCTTCATGTCTGTAGGCGATATACTCAACGTGGACCGCGTTAGGCAGAGATTTAAAAAAATGCCTAGTCCGGTAGGAAACAACAAGTGCTACATGCATCACCCGACCGTCATCCAACTGGAAGTCATACTTTTGTTATTAGCCAATGGATGTGAGAACACTGATGCATAACTGAGGTCATGCTTTTGTCATTGGAACATGGATGTAAGAATACTGATACGCAACTGGAAGTCATACTTTTGTCATTAGACCATGGATGTGAGAACACTGATTCATAATGGAGGTCATGCTTTTGTCATTGGAACATGGATGTGAGAACACTGATGCAAGTTGGGCAGTTGGAAAACATCAAGACGGAAATGAAACGAGTGAATGTTAATATCTTGGGATGACGTGACACAAGACAGACAGGAGCAGCAGAAATGTCCTCAGACAAATATAAAATAATTTACTCAGGCGGGTATAAACATTAAAGATGTGTTAATATGACCTCGTTAAATGATATTATGCCTCTCTGTAGATGTGCAAGTATGACCTCGTTAAATGATACCATGCCTCTCTGTAGATGTGTTAGTATGACCTCGTTAAATGATACCATGCCTCTCTGTAGATGTGTTAGTATGACCTCGTTAAATGATACCATGCCTCTCTGTAGATGTGAAATTCCAGTACCGGTCTTGTACACCCCGCTGGTATCTGAGCTTGAACAGGGGAAGGGGAGCACGGCCACACAGACCTCCAGGAGATGATGCTCTCGTGCCTGGTCTGGGGAAAGTATCTGGACCCATTTTATTCCGATAGATGCAAGCACTTTCCAGAACTCAGACGACCTCGATGCCAATTCATCGGACTTGAAAACTCACTCTTGCAAAGTAATCACAACCAACCTGATGTATCATAACTCAATGTAACTCTTTTACAGAAACCAGGATTTCATAAGCTTATGTTGGGATCTGTGCCAGGACATGGACAACGACACCATCTACTGACCTGACTAACTACCCAGAAGTGTTTTCTAACGTTGACAACCACTTTAGTGCAGCCACTGGGTTGTTCACGGCCCCAGACGATGAGCTTTACATGGCGTCTATCTCATGATCAAGTAAGCGGTGTGCTGGAGGATCTGCTGCCATTACACATAGACAGAAGGACTCCAGCCGATTTATCCCGATTCTGTGGGTGGAACCTGCTATCTAAAGACCGCAGATGCCTGTACAATAGGTGTTGTTGACATGCAGTCTAGTTCAGTGTTGTGTGCACATGCTGGTTATATGTAATGGATAATCTTTACTGTTTAAATTGTAAGTGTTATTATTATTATTGTTATTGTTATTATTATTGTTATTATTATTATGTGTGAACGCTGCTGTGATCTGGAGCGTAGTTTTCACCCGTGCTACTACTACTGGTAGTTGCTACAACTAGAAAGTGCACATGACTGATTTTGCGTGAGGGTTAGCTTTCCCTTATACCGATGTCACTGGCCATCAGGCGAGCCTACTCCGACATCTGAGCTACTTGTAATTCATGTCCCCAAGTCAAGGGCGAGAAGTCAACACTGATGTCCAACTGACCGGTGTGTGGAATGACCCAACAAGACTGCGGCACCAGAGGAAGTGGAAGCGCGGGCGCTGAAACCTCTCAGCCACGTCGACAGTAAATGCAACAACAGATCTGTTACAAATGTTACAGTATCAACAAATAAATACAGACAGACTAGAGGTTCTGGTGCGGTAGCACCTTCACCAGTAGACCAATGACCCCGCCACTTAAAAGTGACAAATATGATGCTGGCAATGACGGCAGAATGTTAGATAAAGATAATATAAATAAACGAATAATAAATACTGCATAATTTATGTCTGTACTGGTAAAGCTTAGAACAATGGTAGCGGAATGTTAGATAAAGATAATATAAATAAACGAATAGTAAATACAGTATAATTTATGTCTGCGAGGTAAAGATTAAAGCAATGGCAGTGTAGCATCTAGGTTGAACGCTTACAGGCACATCGGTTGTGCGTTCCGATTATCTCGGGTTGGGATGTTTGTCATTGACCTTGCCTACCGGACGATCCAAATTTATTTGCATTGCAGGTAATTATCTGGGAAGTAAACTCGGTCTGTATGATTTAATTATTTATTGTATGTCTGTGTGACGTATTTGTTTATTGTATGTCTGTGTGATGTATTTGTGTTTCGCATGTCTGTGTGATGTATTTGTGTTTCGCATGTCTGTGTGATGTATTTGTGTTTCGCATGTCTGTGTGATGTATGTGTTTATGGCATCTCCGTGTGATGTAGTTTCTATTATGTCTATGTGATATTGTTGGTATTGCATGTATGTATAGAATGGTTGTTTCTAGTATGCCTGTGTGATTTACTGGTTTCTTGTATGTCTGTGTGATGTAGTTGTTTCTTGTATATCTGTGTGATATACTGATTTCTTGTATGTCTGTGTGATGTAAAGATTTCGCCTATGTCTGTGTGATGTAGTGGTTTCATGTATGTAAGATTTGTTTTATAAAGTCTATGAAAGCCTCAATCTTCGCTATGTCTGTGATTTAACATTTTTTTTTGGAAGCTTTAAATTACGTGTTTGCGATTTATCCTCCATAGGAGCTTCATCAACATGATGCATTTTACAAACACTGATTCTAAAACTCCCCGCACCCTTGGTGTCAGAGTCTTAGACTTGGCTCGTTATCCCTAACACATGTGAGACAAGTACAAGTACAACATGATTGGACTTGAGACACACCGACACGAAGTTCAATGGATTTATTTACCGATCACATGCAACACGATCTAGTTTGGCATGTGATAATCATTACATTACATATATGGTACATCAATACACTTACAGACAACCCACTGCTTACAGTCTATCTCACAAGATGCACAAGCACTCGACTTTCGGGCACAGAACTACACAAGCCTTTCTCTCTCTATACGTGCTGTCTGGTCCGATTACCCCAAGCTGTCTGTCTGTTTCTCGCAACGCGCTTGCCCTCTGTGGATTCGCTTCACGAGGCCTGCGTGCGTCTTGCGTTGTCCTTGCCTGACCGCTAGCTATTGCGTCAGCCAGCAACCTGTAGGCAGGTGACTAATACTCGCCTGGCGGGCGTAACGATGTCATGGCATCCCAGTTGGGAACTATTCGCCTGGTGGGCGTAACGATGTTCCTGCATCTTATTCCAGATTCTGACACGCTCCCCCGGGGCTTTTCATGAAAGATGTCATCTTTCATGTATACTCTATATACATAGTGGGTTAATATTTTAACCATGTCAGAATCGTTCCCTGTGTTTTTATATACATTGGTATAGAAATACATAATAATAATGGCATAGAAATACATAAGAAATGCAAGTTGTATTTTAAGACATGTGGTGTTCAATTTTTACCACTTGCCAAGTTACATCCTCTCGATGGATGATTACCTAAGTTGCAATATTGACCCAGTCAGATCGGTAGCAACAGCTTTCCAAGCAACTACGTCGCAACCTCGAAAAAAAAAGTAATAATATGCTCTTTGTAAACAAAAAACATCTGGTAAGACCGTAATACGACCTATTTATAAGCCGTATTCAACGTTGGAGTTCCGACCTCATTTGGCCATGAGCTCTTCCGTCGGTCTACAACGTCGGTAACTCTATACCATGCCCAGTTGATGACTTCCTGGAGTGTTAACAATCTGGCAACACCATGGCTATTTATATACAACACATATTCAAATACATTTCAATGTATCGCCCTTGGTGTAATAATGTAATAACAATTAAATGAAAGGGACGTAATTTTAAACAATATTAAATTTAATAATTTACAATTATTTTTTTCTATTCCTAGCGTCATCGCTTGATGCTTTTCCATACTAGCGAAAAAATGTCGATAGTATGAATAAGTTAATCAAGATATGATTCTAAGATTACACTAGATGAAACACTATTAATACACAATTCGTGTATTCGACATTGATGATTCTTAAACATTTTAGAAGCGTCATACCTTTTTAAGGTTTTGTTTGTCGTCTGCTAATTTTGGACTAAATTTCTAAATTATCCGGAAGTACACACGAACAGCTGATGTTGAAAAATTCTATAACACACTTGTTCCGGTCTGATGTAGTAACTCGGAATGTAACTGTTCTGATTGTTCATGTGTTGGATGTTTCGCTGGAAAACTTCTGGATTTCGTTGACTGCAGTGGTGTAAATGTCAAAGTACAGTTCACTCTTTCACACACGGATTAAAAATATCACTGGAAATGTTCCACTCACAGATACCACTGATAAATTGGATAGTTCGCTTGAGGTAAGTTCAGAGCGAATGTGGCACTGTTCTTGTTTCGTAGTATATGTACAATTAATATTGTTCGCTTTCTACCACACACTACACAATTATTCAAAACACTTAATACAGTAATAATAAAATGAGAAAAACTATATATAATGGGATTAAACCCTATCACATCAAATGGTAGACACACAGCTTTTTGTGGGGAAAAAATCTTCACTGATGGCTGTGTTGATCTGAGTGTATTTGACACACTGCACTCAGACATTAGTGCTTACTGGGTCGGTCGGACAACGGGACAACAGATCGGCAATTGTGTTGGTTCTGCCTGCAATATGTCGAACTTCAAAGCTGTAATCTTGGAGTTTAAGAGACCAGCGCGCTATCATTTGGTTGGTAGGCATTCCTGAAGTAATAAATTTCAACGGACTATTGTCGGACTCAACAATGAAATGACGTCCCAGAAGGAATCTGGAAAATTTTGTTATACCCTCAACTAGAGCAAGGGCTTCCAACTGCGGTGTCGACCAAGAGCGTTCTCTAGGTTTTAATTTTCTAGAGAAGTAATATACAGGATGTAGGATATTATCATGTTCCTGTAACAGAACTGCTCCAATCGCTACGGAGCTCGCGTCTGTGCGTAATCTGAAAGGAATAAGAAAATTTGGCAATTTGAGAATGGGATTCTTTAAACTATTCTCAGAGAAATAAGATAAAACTTTCTGGAATGCAAATTTTAGGCATTGATTGTTTACAATATTTTCAGGTTGATCTTTCGTTAGTAGGTTAGTAGATTTTTCAGTCAATTCAGCAAAATCAGGTATGAACTGTCTATAATAATTTAGTAATCCTAACACACTTCTGACTTGCTTTTTCGTAGTCGCAAGTGAGAGTTTCAGTATTTTGGACACGATGTTAGCGTCTGTCGTGACAAAGCCATTAGATATTTTGTACCCCAAGAAGGATATTTCCTGATAGGCTATGTCTACTTTTGTCGGCTTTACCGTCAGTCCGTGCTGTCTGATCCGTTCAAATGTCTGCTGTAATGTCTTTACATGGTCTGTCATTGTCTTTGTGTGAACACAAATGTCGTCCATGTAACAGATAATGTTTGGTATGTCCACTAGTAAAAGTCGTGTCATACGTACGAATGTCGCTGGGGCATTGACCAGCCCAAATGGAAGTTTGCACCATTCGTACAGTCCCCAAGGTGTGGCAAATGCTGTCAGGTGTCTGCTCTGTTCGTCTACCGTTATCTGCCAGTAACCTTTCGTCATGTCTACCTTCGTAAAGAATCTAGAGTCTGTCAGTTCTGTCAGTAGATCTTCAGAGTTGGACATTGGTTCTAGATCAAGAAGAGTTATTTTGTTTAATTTCCTATAGTCGATACAGAGTCTTATCGTATTGTCCTTTTTGCGTACCATGACCATTGGAGATGAGACATGTGATTGGGATCGTCTAATGATGTTGTTTTTCTCTAAGCTAATGATTTCCTGATGTAAGTTTTCTTTGTAATGCACTGGAATGGTGTATGGTCTGCATCTTATGGGTGTGTTTGACGTGAGTGTGATGTGATGTTGTACTAATTCTGTTTGTCCTGGGGTGTTGGAGAAGATGGTGTTGTAATTTTGTATGAGATGTTTGCAGCTATCTGTTTCTGCTTGAGTTAAGTTTGGGTTTATTTTGATTTCTTTCAAACAGTGTGTCGTGTCTAATGCAGGTGTTGGAATTTCGTCACTATCTTTGTCATCTTCGTGATCTATTATCACTGTACAAGCTGTTGTATCGTCCTGTTTGTTGTCTCTATTGTAATATGGTCTTAGCATATTAATGTGGAATATTTTGTGTTTGTCTTTTATTTGAATCTCATAGTCTACAGCTGAAATCTGTCTTATCACTTTAAATGGTCCTTGCCAAGACTCAGTCAATAAGTGTCTGTCACTAGGTAAGAGAAGAAGTACGTCCTGTCCAGGTGTCAACGTTATTTTCCTGTTACCTTTGTCTGCATATTGTCTATATGTAGCACCAGATACTTTTAGTGCTTCTTTTGCAATTATACACGATTTGATGATTCTTTCACGCAATGATGTAACATATACGTATGATGATATGGGTTTAAGTAATGGAGTGGCTTCAGTTAACATTTGATGATAGATAGTCAATGGGCCACGTGGTTTGGCACCATAGATAAGTTCAAAAGGAGAGAACCCAGTACTAGAATGTGGAACTTCGCGATAAGCAAAAAGTATAGCAGGCAAATACAAGTCCCAGTTGTTGGGGTGTTCTTGCGTGACTTTAGCAAGCATATGCTTTAAATCACCGTTAAATTTTTCTATGATTCCACTTGAGTGAGGATGGTACGGAGAATTGAATCATTGCTTTACCCCTAACATTTTGGTGAAAGCTTGAGTAGATGCGGCAATGAATTGACTTCCCCTATCTGATTGGATAGTGTCTGGAAATCCTATCCGTGAAAATATATGGAAGAAAACTTCCATTATATCATTGGCAGTTATGTTCTTAAGCGGAAGCGCTTCAGGCCAGCGGCTACATAGATCAATGATGGTAATAATATATTTATTCCCTCTGGTTGTTATTTGATTAAGGGGGCCCACTATGTCGACAGATATTTTCTCAAAAGGTCGACTGGCTAAGTAAGTGATTTGTAACTTTGCCTGTGGGTGTTTACCTTTCTTTACCAGTTTTTGGCAGATGTCACAACTTCTGCAATATTGCTTAATGTCATTGCAGAATTTGGGCCAATAAAACTGTGTTAGAAATCTTGATCTGGTCTTAGAGTATGCCATATGCCCTGCAAGAGGTATATCATGGGCAAGATGTAAGGCTTGCTTACGGTATTCAACTGGCAAAACAGTTTGCTCTGTTGTGCTGTTACCTCTGGTATAGTACCTGGTGATGATGCAATTTTTCCAAGCAAAATGCCATCTTGCATTTTTGGTTACCTTTGGCTTTTGGCCGATCAGATTAAAATATTTAGACAATGAAGGATCAGCTTTTTGGGCTGTTACAAAAGTCTCCTTCATAGTTTTAGGAGGTAGTATCACTGGGCTAATCATTTCTATAGACTCAGTTTGATTAATTTCATCTTGCACTCTAGCAGTAGATCTAGTTACTGCGTTCACACATTCAATGATATCAGATGGTGATGAAACAGTCTGATCAATGATGTCATGAGATCTTAGTGCTACATTAGCTACCATACATTCATTAGGTGGTACAACATTATCAATGATGATATTTGATGGTGATGATGTTAAGTTCTCATCAATGCCAACAGATGTTATATCATGAGGTATATCATTCATCTCTGGTAAATTTCCAATGATGATATCACAAACAGGGTTTGTTAATGCTGCGCATTTTACTTTCCCAGTGAGGAAAGGTGTCTGAATATATGCCCATGCTAATGGGTACTTTTCAATATTCCCAGAGAATGTTCTGCATGTTACGTGCCTGCCTGTATAGTCTGTAGGCATTATGAAATTTCTCTTTAGTCCAATAAGTGAACTTCCGGTGTCCCGAAGGACTGTAGCGGGCTTGCCATTCACATATCCCTGATGGATGTTTATTCTGCCTTTGGAGTCTATTACCAAATTAGCTTCTTCATTGGCAATAGGAATGGAGTGGCCGCATGTTAAAACGACATCTTCATAAAAGGTATTACAAACAGTACATTTATTTGCATTAAACATGTCAAAAGGCTGTGCTGAGTTCACAGGGTGTTTCTCTGATTGTTCTTCATCTGATGATGAACTATCAAATAAGGCGGCATTTGCTTTATTGGTCATTTGCCTTCCTTTACAAGCATGACGAAAATGCCCGTACGAATTACAGAGAAAACATTTACGTGCATTTCTGAAGGCTTTACGCTCCTTATCTTGTCTATTTACGATGTTCTGTAGATATGTAAGATATGCGGGGTTCTTGTCACACATCTCACCTTGATGGTGTGAATAGTTACAATATCTACAATGATTGTATTTTTCAGACGTAGGCTTATATGGTTTTTGCCTATGATAGGGTTCTGATCGAGGTTTTTCATAGTTAGCCGATGCTACAAAGTTTGTATCAATAGCTTAACTAGCAAAACAATGTTTATTGGCTGTATAATAAGCCGAACCACGTCTCTCAATCTGATCTACACTCGTACATTCATTCTCTTGCAAAAATTTCGAAAATGCTGATGGAAGGGATGAGATGACTTTATCCCTGATAATTAGATCTTCTAATTTCTGGTCATCTTTATTTATTTTGGCTGCTGAAGTCCATTTTGCAAATATGTCTCGGACTAAGCAGATGTAGGCAGAGAACGTTTGAGTCGATTTTGGGCTCAATTTGCTGAATTGTTCTCTGTAGCCTGCCTCATCTAGCATAAAATGTGCCATAATCTTTGATTTTAGATAATGGTAATCTTTTCTGAGGTCTTTGGGGATAGTCTCTATGACTTTCAGAGGTTCCCCTGACAAACTCCTCATGTAAATAATATTCCATTCAGACATTGGGACCTGGTAATGGTCCATTAAAGTTTCAAATATTTGGGTGAAGGCTGCAATGCAGTCACCTGAGGTATAATTTCTTACAATACCTTGATACTTTTTATATTGGTTTTCTTTCTCCAGTCTCTCAGATTTGTTAGACTCTTTGTTTATGGCAGTTTCAGTCTCAAGTTGTTTGATTTTTAGTTGTAACTCAAGCTCTTCTCTTTTACTCTGAGCTGAGATCTCTGCCTTTCTCAATTCATTCTCTAACTCTGCCTGTTTTGTTTTCGCAGATAGTTCTGCTTCTGCCTGTTTTGTGTTCGCAGATAGTTCTGCTTCTGCTTGCTTGGCAGCTCTTTCAGCCGCTCTTTCGTCGCGTTCCATCGCTTTCTCTCGAAGGTGTTCCGAATACTTAGTCTCACTCCACTTTGTCAACTCATCACCTGTTAACTTCAACTTCAAACCCATCTCTATGAAGTCGTTTAATGAAGACATGATGAAATATTTAAATGCAAATAAGTTGTCAGACACACAATTAGTTACAAGTTGTTAGTATAGTGAAAAAATTTACAATTTTGTTCAACTTACAATTTGTGCCTAAATTTGCATCCGAAAGTATAGAGAAAGAAAAATATACTCAAGTGTACTGGATGCGGTGAAGAACGGTTCATACTAGGGCTAGGAACTGTAGGGTCGCTAGTTCAAAACACAAATGACCTCTACGGGCAAGGGTTTCAGATGGCACAGAAAACCTGCTTTGTTTTGGAGGAAATAAATTAGCGTCTATTTGATGTGGTGTGTATGCTTGTCACTAAGTTTTGATTAGGTTTGTATGGCGTTGAGTGTAATTGTAGGTCGTAATGTCGTCAATCAATAATTTTTTTCCAAAACACAAGTCACTTTCTTTCCGAAACTTTTTGCTTTCCACAAACAACTTCACAAAGACAATCTAAATATATCTCAACACTCTATAACACTGATGACACATCACTTACATCAAGATGACATTCAGTAAGGACATAGACATCACGTTTACAAGATGGCGACAAGGTTACAATGGCGACGGTTTCACAGTGTCGACAAGGTCAAAATGGCGACAAGTTACTCAATCACTGATGTTTTACACGTTTACAAGATCAAACAAATGTATGTACTTGACGTTCACATCTAGCCTTCATATTCAAACAATTTAATATAATACTATATGAGGATGAGACTTCACGTTGACATTTAAATGTACATTAACTCTGGACGAAAGTCACGTTCACAAATCTAGGTCCAATCTTAAATAAATTTCAATCGTTCAATGAGGACGCGTTATTCACGTTTATTTAAATACGGACGACCACGTTCAATGAGGACGAGCTACCCACGTTCACACATGTCAGAGTCTTAGACTTGGCTCGTTATCCCTAACACATGTGAGACAAGTACAAGTACAACATGGTTGGACTTGAGACACACCGACAAGAAGTTCAATGGATTTATTTACCGATCACATGCAACACGATCTAGTTTGGCATGTGATAATCATTACATTACATATATGGTACATCAATACACTTACAGACAACCCACAGCTTACAGTCTATCTCACAAGATGCACAAGCACTCGACTTTCGGGCACAGAACTACACAAGCCTTTCTCTCTCTATACGTGCTGTCTGGTCCGATTACCCCAAGCTGTCTGTCTGTTTCTCGCAACGCGCTTGCCCTCTGTGGATTCGCTTCACGAGGCCTGCGTGCGTCTTGCGTTGTCCTTGCCTGACCGCTGGCTATTGCGTCAGCCAGCAACCTGTAGGCAGGTGACTAATACTCGCCTGGCGGGCGTAACGATGTCACGGCATCCCAGTTGAGAACTATTCGCCTGGCGGGCGTAACGATGTTCCTGCATCTCATTCCAGATTCTGACACTTGGCACCTTTCAGTCTGGACAGATGATAGTTTGTTACATTGTGCTGTAAAAAAGGCATAATAACTTCAACTGATAGCGGCTGCGAATGTGACTGATCAGACCAATTCGCGCGGTACGTGTTCGTCCACAATGGATGCATATGAACACATGGCCATTTTCATCATCACGCACCATCTTACGTCTCACGCGCTTAGTGTGTGACCTATCTGCAATAATTTTCTCCTTTGACTATAGATAGCATTACCCAATCAGTACTTGGGCTCATGCATATACAGATCTATAACAACAATTATAACATTAAAATGGGATGTCCGGCACAGTGGTCCATCAAAAAGAAAAGAAACAGTGAATGTAAGTTCATACTGTAGACTTGGTAACACTTCTGGCATTCAGTGTATTGGTTCCTGGCTACCTTCTGGACCAGTCAGATCAGCTTAGATGTTTGAATAACTGACGGATTTGGGGGGGGGGGGATTGAGTTAAATCTGAGAGCTACAGAACCACGGATAAGGGCACTGGCGATGTGATGGGGGAATATTTCTGAATCTAAAGTCCGAGGATAAGGAATTGACAATGAGACAGTGGAGTCTATCTGAATCTAACGTTGACAGGTAAGGAAACGGGAGATTATTTAATGGGATCTTTATGTATCTAAAATCCATGGATAAGAAGCAATGGAGATGGTGTGGGGTAATCTTTCTGAGTGTAAATAATGGTGCAAAGAAAATTATTTAAGGGGCAAATTGTCAACACTAATGTAGGATTAAATCCGAGGCAGAAGTGGTGAAAACTATAGCAGACAGGTTGTTGACTGAGGGAACTACAGCAGACAGGTTGTTGACTGAGGGAACTACAGCAGACAGGTTGTTGACTGAGGGAACTACAGCAGACAGGTTGTTGACTGAGGGAACTACAGCAGACAGGTTGTTGACTGAGGGAAGTACAACAGACAGGGTGTTGACTGAGGAAACTACAGCAGACAGGTTGTTGACTGAGGGAACTACAGCAGACAGGTTGTTGACTGAGGGAACTACAGCAGACAGGTTGTTGACTGAGGGAACTACAGCAGACAGGTTGTTGACTGAGGAAATAATAGAGAAACATGTTACACTCTTATGGATGCATTGTCAGAAACAGTTTTCCACACATTGGGTAGAACACTTGAAACAGATTATGTTCTTCAAACAGACAATACGGCATTATAAAATTGATCATTTCTTCTCTCGGACATGGAATCATACCATTTATCAAATCTTATCATAGACAATATATCGTCATTACATGATGGATTATTTCTTTAAGTTGACAACATTTAATCTTACAATTGATGAGCGCTTTACATTGAACAGATGGAATCATAAAAGTGTTGCAGTTCTTCATACATACAACATGAAATTGTGGAACAGACAACATGAAATCATAGAACAGACAACATGAAATCATGAAAAAGACAACATGAAATCGTGGAACCAATCATGTTATTCACATAAACAACACAAAGTCATGTAACCAATACGTTCTCCATTATAGACTGTATGAACTAATGACATTTAGTTCTTCATACAGACACCATGAAAACACAGAACAGATTACGTCTTCCACTTATACATTTTTTATTAAAACTGATCAGTTTTTCGCACAGACTATATGAAATCATAGAAGTGATTACGTTTTGACACAAACAAAATTAAATCTAAAATTTGATTGAAATCAAAGAATGGACTGCGTTCTGCTCATTGACTTCTTTAAATCGTAGGCGTGATTACGATGTTGACACAATCAACATGAAGTATAGAAACTGATTTATTCTTCACATTGACAACATGACATCATAGAACTGATCACGTGCTTCACAAGAAACCAAATTCGTGTAATGTACCAGTTATTTGCATCATCATTATTTCGGATATTCTTTGCATAACATCAGATTTATCCAATCCATCATTAGTTCCTTCGCCTCATACATTTTCATACTCATAATGTACTTAATGCCAAATGTCCACCGTCGTATTGATCGACCCCTGCCTCTTCTCCCAGGAAGTATGACTCTCTGACTGTTCTCTCTAAACCCCTGTCTCTTCTCCCAGGAAGTATGAGTCTCTGACTGTTCTCTCTAAACCACTGCCTCTTCTCCCAGGAAGTATGAGTCTCTGACTGTTCTCTCTAAACCACTGTCTTTTCTCCCAGGAAGTATGAGTCTCTGACTGTTCTCTCTAAACCACTGTCTTTTCTCCCAGGAAGTATGAGTCTCTGACTGTTCTCTCTAAACCACTGTCTTTTCTCCCAGGAAGTATGAGTCTCTGACTGTTCTCTCTAAACCCCTGCCTCTTCTCCCAGGAAGTATGAGTCTCTGACTGTTCTCTCTAAACCCCTGCCTCTTCTCCCAGGAAGTATGAGTCTCTGACTGTTCTCTCTAAACCCCTGTCTCTTCTCCCAGGAAGTATGAGTCTCTGACTGTTCTCTCTAAACCCCTGCCTCTTCTCCCAGGAAGTATGAGTCTCTGACTGTTCTCTCTAACCCCTGCCTCTTCTCCCAGGAAGTATGAGTCTCTGACTGTTCTCTCTAAACCACTGTCTCTTCTTCCAGAAAGTATGAGTCTCTGACTGTTCTCTCTAAACCACTGCCTCTTCTCCCAGGAAGTATGAATCTCTGACTGTTCTCTCTAAACCACTGCCTCTTCTCCCAGGAAGTATGAATCTCTGACTGTTCTCCCTAAACCACTACCTCTTCTCCCAGGAAGTATTAGTCTGACTGTTCTCTCTAAACCCCTGTCTCTTCTCCCAGGAAGTATGAGTCTCTGACTGTTCTCTCTAAACCACTGCCTGAGTGTCGGTTGTCCTATAACAATATGGGTCTAGAACCACATTACTGCCCGAGTGTCGATTGTCCTATAACAATATGGGTCTAGAACCACATCACTGCCCGAGTGTCGACTGTCCTATAACAATATGGGTCTAGAACCACATCACTGCCCGAGTGTCGACTGTCCTATAACAATATGGGTCTAGAACCACATCACTGCCAGAGTGTCGACTGTCCTATAACAATATGGGTCTAGAACCACATCACTGCCCGAGTGTCGACTGTCCTATAACAATATGGGTCTAGAACCACATCACTGCCCGAGTGTCGACTGTCCTATAACAATATGGGTCTAGAACCACATCACTGCGCGAGTGTCGACTGTCCTATAACAATATGGGTCTAGAACCACATCACTGCCAGAGTGTCGACTGTCCTATAACAATATGGGTCTAGAACCACATCACTGCCAGAGTGTCGACTGTCCTATAACAATATGGGTCTAGAACCACATCACTGCGCGAGTGTCGATTGTCCTATAACAATATGGGGCTAGAACCACATCACTGCCCGAGTGTCGGTTGTTGTCCTATAACAATATGGGTCTAGACCCACATCACTGCCCGAGTGTCGGTTGTCCTATAACAATATGGGTCTAGAACCACATCACTGCCCGAGTGTTGGTTGTCCTATAATAATATGGGGCTAGAACCACATCACTGCCCGAGTGTCGGTTGTTGTCCTATAACAATATGGGTCTAGAACCACATCACTGCCCGAGTGTCGATTGTCCTATAACAATATGGGGCTAGAACCACATCACTGCCCGAGTGTCGGTTGTTGTCCTATAACAATATGGGGCTAGAACCACATCACTGCCCGAGTGTCGATTGTCCTATAACAATATGGGTCTAGAACCACATCACTGCCCGAGTGTCGATTGTCCTATAACAATATGGGGCTAGAACCACATCACTGCCCGAGTGTCGGTTGTTGTCCTATAACAATATGGGTCTAGAACCACATCACTGCCCGAGTGTCGGTTGTTGTCCTATAACAATATGGGGCTAGAACCACATCACTGCCCGAGTGTCGGTTGTTGTCCTATAACAATATGGGGCTAGAACCACATCACTGCCCGAGTGTCGGTTGTCCTATAACAATATGGGTCTAGAACCACATCACTGCCCGAGTGTCGGTTGTCCTATAATAATATGGGTCTAGAACCACATCACTGCCCGAGTGTTGGTTGTCCTATAACAATATGAGGCTAGAACCACATCACTGCCCGAGTGTCGGTTGTTATCCTATAACAATATGGGGCTAGAACCACATCACTGCCCGAGTGTCGGTTGTTGTCCTATAACAATATGGGGCTAGAACCACGTCTCAAGGCTTGTAGAGGGTGTATTTTTAATGACTGTGCAGTTTTTGTAAATATTGCAAGTTTTGTATTTACCTATTATGTTGCATGACCTTTACAGAGGGTGAATACAAAACTTGGACCGTCAATATTATCAAACACTGCAAAGTCATTAAAAATAACACTATACTGGCTAACTTTATTATGCCATATAAACGTGACCTATACCTGCTCACTTTACTATGCCTTGTAAACAAGGTCATTTACCGGCTCACTTTACTATGCCATATAAACAAGGTCATTTAGTTGCTCACTGTACTATGCCATATAAAAAAGGTCCTTTACTGGCTCGCTTTACTATGCCATATAAACAAGGTCCTTTACTTGCACACTTTACTATGCCATATAGATAAGGTCCTTTACTGGCACATGTGTCGTTAGCCGCTACACGCTGCGGGATTTGCTGAGGAGGGGATCCGAGCACTTATGAAATGAGTGGTTCGATGTGCACTAAGGATGATCTGTCGCCTAACTAACTAACTTTACTGGCACACTTTATTAATGCATATAAACAAGGTCCCTTTCACACTCCTTAAGATAGATACATAGCGTTTGTATAGACCAGACACATGTTTGTATAGACCAGACACAAGTTTATATAGACCAGACGACACTCGGGGCTGATGTGGTCAGTGTCAGGCCGGCATTCTTTACCTCCCAAGATATTTCCTGTAGCCATTTTGGGCTGGGTCCATTTGAACATTTCGAACCCCTGACCTCCAGTGAGACAGGCCAGTGTCTAGCCACTAGGTTAACGGGGCCTCCTTGTCATAGCACTCATCCCAATAGAAAACACGAAAAGTAAACCAATTTGCCATAATCAATCTTCACTGTTTGGTGCACATATGAAATCAGAACTTCACCAGCCTTCATGTCAACAACACCCACACCACAACCGGTAGTGCTTTTCTTCACAGCTGAACTCTGACACACAGAAGTGCTTGACTCTTGATCCAGACTTCGCTTGTATTGGACACCAACACTCAGAAGTACGTTCCCCGCGAGCCAACATGAAATAGCTGCCACATAGAGTCCATCAACTGGAGCTGTGAATACCCCGCTATCTTGATTAAAGTTCTCGCCAACATTGCAGAACGTTGTCTCGTACTGACTTATTGTAGTATGGCTAGCGACTTCTGTAAGCAGCGTCCTAGCAGAAAATCCACATCTAGTTCCTGGAGATTTCACTTCTGTAAAAGAATCAAAGCAAGTATTCTCCCCTTTCAAATCTCTGGTTAAAAACAAAACTACAATGGCTAAGTATACTAATGCTAACTATCATCATCAGCATAATTATCAAATCTCTTGCCGGGTGGCATGGGTGAAAATACTTCTCCACATTTCATGATGTCTAAGAGAATGTATCATTGACTGAGGTAATTTTCTTCTAAGCTTTGATGAAAGGCTGTCAAGAAAGATCTTATTCTGTCTTCCTTTACCTCTTTATCCATTCATCTATCCAGTTGTTACATTATGTTCAAGGTATATAAAAGAGCATGTTGAAACAACTTTATCCATTCATCTATCCAGTTGTTACATTATGTTCCAGGTATATAAGAGAGCATGTTGAAACAACTTTATCTTCTACCCTTTAACCTCCATTCAAGCAAGGCCATAAAACTACCCATACCAGGCTGTCTGATATTTTGCTGTCTCCTACAGCTCCCTCCATGTCCTTAATATTATTCGATGTCTGTCTCTATCTTCTCGTGTGTCTGTATTGTGTGTGTGTGTGTGTGTGTGTGTGTGTGTGTGTGTGTGTGTTCGATATGACATACAATCATGATCATGTGAATCAGCACTGTGTTCTTGGTTCGACAATGCCATGTGTCCAAGCCATCCAGGTATTTACTTCTCTGCTTTTCCCGTGTTCTTTTCGCCTTATTCTTGCCAGTTGTCACCAAGCTATCTAGTTTATCTCTTCTCATAGCGTGCCCAAAAATGGTGACTGTCTATGTCTAATGTATCTAAACAGTTTACAATTATTATTTGCTTCTTGTAGAACTAGCTCATTGGTTTTTCCGTCAGCCCATGGTATTGTTTGCATTTTCCTTAGAAACCACAATTTCACTGCCATTCGATGTTTTTCAGCTTGTCTGAACATTATATAACATATCACTCATCCCAATGGGAACCAGGAAAAGATATCTATGTTCTGATACCCATTCTTCTCTATGAAGTTCACACCTGAATACAGCCCACCACCAGCATTCATGACATCAACAGCCACGCCACAAGCGGTTGTGTGTTTCCTCGCAGCCGAACTCTCACACACTTGGCTACTGGCAGTTTGGTACATACATCGTTTGCGTTTGACACCAACATTCAGTACCACGTTCTTGACGAGACATAATGAATTAGATGCCGCTTAGTGTCCACCAACTTGAGCTATGAACATCCCGCTGTCTGCATTAGAGTTCTTGCCAACATTAGAGTTCTCGCCAACGTTAGAGTACTCGCCAACATTAGAGTTCTCGCCAACATTATAGTTCTTTATTTTGTATGTTCCTATAGTGTATACCAGGGGTGGGCAAACTTTTTATGCGGAGGGTCACATTGACAAATATAAAGTTATGGGGGGGGGGGGGGGCAT
The DNA here is from genome assembly GCA_963921405.1 of Cepaea hortensis. Classification (NCBI taxonomy): domain Eukaryota; kingdom Metazoa; phylum Mollusca; class Gastropoda; order Stylommatophora; family Helicidae; genus Cepaea; species Cepaea hortensis. The sequence goes on from OY992891.1 coordinate 20,986,606, forward strand.
ATATATATTATGTCCCTTTGTTTAGAGCTACCTATCACAATAAGTAATTATTAATTATTTATAGGTTATTAAGCAGTATAAATAATTTTATTGCAATTTTATTTTACTTATACACCTATACATTATATTTTCTCCCGTGTGTTGCCGGGGCCCATAAGGGAATCAAAGAATAGCAACACTGCAGCCTACCACGCATGTCGTAAGAGGCGACTAAGGAGGCTTGATGGTTCCGTCGCCCTGCTACTGGGTGAGTACGTGGCGCGACACTGTGAGTTTTGTGTGAAATGCTTTTGAATCTGCCCGAGGTGTTTTGGAATGTGACTGCATGTTCGGAGCGATGGTAGATGGCTATGTCCCAGAGTTGACCGGTTTTTGCCTTATGCAGAAATGCGTGGCTGCTGGGCTTCTGGTTGACTGCCACTGCCATCGACGATGAACTGTATTTTCGTGGACTGTGTGGGTGAACATCTAGGAAACATCCAGATGGGAAAATGACTGCCGATTCCATCAGAGATGAACTGGGTGTTTTGTGGGGGACTATTGTGTTGACATTCTGGCGGCGGCATTATGCACAGTGTATCTGTGCGGGCTGTTGTTTGTCGAGACTCCTGTCTTTTCCACTTTTCACATTGGGCAGTGGGGAGCGTTTTGTGCGATATTCACTGGCACAGGAACGGAGCATAATGGGGACGACCCGTTGCTGTGAGGTTGGAACTGCGACTAACTAACTAACTAACTAACATTATATTTTACAATATGGACAAACACTTCTACTAGTGTGTTAACAAGGTTTTACAATTTTTTTATTATAGTAATTATTTTTTTTTATTATCTATCAATCTCTTTAATTTAGACTCAAACTGACTACATTGTCACTACAATTGTTGATTTCTAATGAGATTATGTAACTGCTTGCAATTTTTGACAATATTCTTGAAATGTGGAGCAAGTTTACTTGTTGAAATTAGCATGACAGCATGCAAGTTGCAGTCCGACAATAAAGACCTATCCTTAGATTTGTTGATCTTCAAGTAAGAAAATGCTTGTTAGCAAATGTATGTTGATCCAAACAATGATAACAGTTTAGCTGCAAAGTTTTTCAATTTGCGATGTGATTCTTCTGATAAAGATCCATAGAAATCCATCAAACCATCTGACTTGAATTACTCTTTCAGGTCATGATCTGCTTGTAAGTCAAGCAGCTCCAACTGTATGTCCTCTGTTGCTGTATTAGCTTCTGCACTGAACGCGGAACTGAGAATATTGAACTGCGGCTCTAAGTTCTTAAAATCTTGGAATCTCCATCCAAATTCTTCAATCCATGCATGTAATTGGGCTTTGTACTTTTCAGCCATTTCACCAGAAATGGTTTCTTGTTTCAGCAAAGGGAAGTGACAAAACCTTTTTTTTCCACTTGCGTGTCTGGAGAACAGTGAGAGTTTTGCCTGAAATGATTTTACATGTACATACAATTCATGTGCAAACACACCATAGCATTGAAGTTTGACATTCACTTCATTTAACTTTTCCCCAATTTCAATGGCAAACATAAAGTCTAACTTCCATTCTGTATTGACAATGTTAGTATTAAAGTCAGATGCAATGCCCTTCATCTCTAGGAACATCCCTATTTCTTCTCTGAGGTCCCAAACTCACCTCAACACCTTGCCAAGACTCAGCCATCGAACACTGGTGTGGTACAGGACATCGGAATGTTCAGTTTCCAAATCGTCAAGTAATGCATTGAACTGTCTGTGATTAAGTCCTCTTGATCTGATGAGGTTGATGACACTGACAAATGGGTCAATGACATGCTTGATATTCAAAACAGTTTTACACAGACTTTCTTGACGGATCACACAGTGAAGTGGTAATAATGTGTGGTCAGGATATTATGCTGTAATCTTGTCACTTATCAACTTTACCAGACCTATATTTTTTCCAGTCAAAGCACGAACGCCGTCAGTTGTAACACTTGCCGTCTTGTTCCAAACCAACCCAGTTCTTTCAAATAGTTAGCATTAAATACATCAGGGCACGGAGGTATGTGAAGTGCTGGGACCATCACATGTGTGGCCTGAGTGCACGGAGGTATGTGAAGTGCTGGGATCATCACATGTGTGGCCTGAGTGCACGGAGGTATGTGAAGTGCTGGGACCATCACATGTGTGGCCTGAGTGCACGGAGGTATGTGAAGTGCTGGGACCATCACATGTGTGGCCTGAGTGCACGGAGGTATGTGAAGTGCTGGGACCATCACATGTGTGGCCTGAGTGCACGGAGGTATGTGAAGTGCTGGAACCATCGCATGTCTGGCCTGAGTGCACGGAGGTATGTGAAGTGCTGGGACCATCACATGTGTGGCCTGAGTGCACGGAGGTATGTGAAGTGCTGGGACTATCACATGTTTGGCCTGAGTGCACGGAGGTATGTGAAGTGCTGGGACTATCACATGTGTGGCCTGAGTGCACGGAGGTATGTGAAGTGCTGGGACTATCACATGTGTGGCCTGAGTGCACGGAGGTATGTGAAGTGCTGGGACTATCACATGTGTGGCCTGAGTGCACGGAGGTATGTGAAGTGCTGGGACCATCACATGTGTGGCCTGAGTGCACGGAGGTATGTGAAGTGCTGGGACTATCACATGTTTGGCCTGAGTGCACGGAGGTATGTGCATTGTCCTTTGCACGAAGTTGCGATGAACACCAAACCCCTGGTTGATTGACTAGGCATGCTTATGCTCAGTAGTTTGCCATTGCTTTCTGAACAAGAAGTCAACATTGTAGTCTAAATGAGCCCTGAACACCGCCACCAAAGCAATGGAAATTAAAGCTCAAGAGCATTAAGTCGCGTGGTCTTCTTCACCAGGTCCATTAAATACGAGGGTAAGTTAAAAAGTAAGTCACAAATGGCTGTAGAAAAATAACTACACATGATAACATCTTGAAACCAGTTTATTTTTATACATACATTGTCCCTTCATTTCTCAACATAATTTCCACCAACATTGATGCACTTATCCCATCATTTTATCAGTCCTCCAAAACCGGCTGCATAGAACTACATACTCTGTTTTCTAAATCACCTTTTCACTTCACATTCAACTTCGGCGTCATACGCGAAATGTCTCCCGCGAAGGTGAGTTTTCAGTGTTTATGCTGTCAAGTGTTTGTCCCGTAAAGCGGTGCATAGCTGGGTAGAAAAAGTTATGAAGGCCAGTCAATAAGTAAATCACACAGTTCTGTGGGATGGCAGGTAAATTAAAACAAAACAGCACGCAGGTCTATGCAGCCGGTTTGGGCGGACTGATAAAACGATGGGATAAGTGCATCAATGTTGGTGGAAATTATGTTGAGAAATAAAGGGATAACGTATGCATAACAATAAACTTGTTTCAAATTGTTATCATATGTAGTTATTTTCTACAGCCATTTGTGACTTACTTATTGACTTACCTCGTACATGTAGACAAAGGTGAGTGGAGCGTCATGATCGCCAATGTGTGCTTTAGACCAGACAGCTGAACAACAACAAAACCAACAACAACAACAACAACAACAACAACCACCACCACCAATCACAACAACAACAATGCAGAGATAACTGTAAAGATGATGTGAGATTTACCTAATTGTTGTAATCTCGGGGACATGACTGCTACCTCCTGGATTAACTGAGATAGCTGCAAAAGTTACAAAAATTGTATACTATACGTTACTATACTATACTATACTATACTATACTATACTATACTATACTATACTATACTATACTATACTATACTATACTATACTATACTATACTATACTGGTAAGCTACTCACGAACCGCATTCGCAAGCCTTTGGCCACAGAGACCGGCATGCTATACTGTACTTGTGTTAAAAAATCCGCCGCGGAGCAAACAAGAAATAAGGCTTCTGATCATCAGAAATAACCCCCATTCCTCGAATGTTTTGGCCCTTTCATTTCTTATCATTCTGTAGCGCCGGGCCTGTCCGGGTAATGACTTCTGGCGTTTTTCCCTGCCGTGCGAGACATTCTGTCGTTTGTGTTGTCCTTGTTGTTCCGTGCTTGTCCCTTAACTGAGAACATGTCCACTCTCAAGCCTCGCCTCTCCTAGGGAGGAGATCCTGTGCACTCTGTGCTTGGTGCCCTCACACCATCCTTGCTCCTGTGGTCGTGAGGAGTCAGCTTCTTCTCCAGCCACTGGATCTATCGCTCCCGTTCGTCTTCGTTGCTTTGTTCTTTCTTCGTGACCCGTTCACGCGCCGCACTCTAGGAAGCCGGTTCTTCCTCTGGGTTTCTCGACCCATCTCTTGATCTCTGCTGCGGAGTGTAACTTTCGAACGACGACTACCGCCCTGGTATGGAGGTTGGACTTCGGCCGAAATTTGAATGATTGGCAACTGCTACCGTGCTGCGATATGCCCCACCACAGAGCCCCGTACTTAGATGCACTACCCTCGCTCGGATAGAAGGCTATGGAGTCGACACGAGACAGTGCAAGTTCTTGCTCTTAATGGAGAGATTTGTTCCGATGTTAGTTGTCCTGCAGTTACCGACAGAAGCTTTAACCATATTACTGTCGTGACATGTCCCAATCTATGTTTTCACAGTTCCACAGCCAACACAAGGCCTTTTCGGCTGCCTCACATAGTTTTTTTGTTTGTTTGTTTGTTTTTTTTTTTTTTTTTTGGGGGGGGGGGAACCGAGTTCTCGCTTGCCCTCTTATGACCAACTGCTTTAACACGTCATACACGGAGTAGGCGACTAGACATCTTGCGTCCACCTCAACGGCGAATAGCCTGACAGTGTACAGTTCCTGTCTCAGACCAGCGACCATGTCACTGTACTTCTCCACACGGTCAGTTCCCAGTTACCCGCGCCATCAAAAATGGATGGTAGGTCGGCAGCGCAGCCTTCTTTGTCTCTACTTTGCTGCACAGCTCTGACGAAGTAAATCCCCACGGCCTCGGCCTGGCCCCTTTGTTTACCCGCATTATGGCTACATCCACTATGGCTGTCAACTCAGCAAAGACTTTGTTGTGGCGCTATGTGGATTGGACTTGGCATAGAGCTATTTTGCATGCGGACAGTACGTGATCAGCTGTTTGGAGCTTATTACAGATGGACAGGACGGGTCGGTGGCCTTACCCCCACTTGACCAGGTTGGCAGCTAAAGGCTGCATCGTTGAGGGATCGGACGACGAAACTTAAGCACAGTGGTGCCATATGCTATGTCCCATTCCAGGTAAGGGACTTCTGCAGTACATCTTCCCATGACACCCACTGGCCCTGCTGCGCATGCTGGGCAGCCATTCGCACTCTCTATTCGTCCTCTCCCTCACAGATCTCCTGAAACACCATGTCTCTGCGTCCCTTTGTCTTCGTCCAGGACCACATCGGAGATTTTACATGGTGCCCACACCCCCTTCTATCCGACTGGGTATGCCCCATAACCTCCTTCAGCTGGAGTGCTGCCTGGGCATCTTCGACCGCGCTGGCGACATTCCACGTCCTTCCCATTCTCAGGGTGGGCTGTGAGGTACTTGACACATGCCTGGGGTCACTGACATTAAGGAGAGTGACCTTAGTAGCAAGGCTAGTACATAAACAAGTGACCGGGCATGAGAAAGAATAGACGAAAGTTGGAGACAGTGAGTTAAGGGGTGTGAAGGGGTTTTCAGCCCGCTAGTGTGGATGGGAGAGACAGACAGTTGAGCTGTGGAGTAGTGTTGTGTGGAGCCTAGGGAGGGCTGCAAGAAGGGTTAAAAAAAGAGAGTGACAAACATTGTAGGGGACAGCTGAAGTTGAGACCGAGAGAGGGTCGGATCGTTTTGGGGCAGTTGAGTGTTGGGAGCCGATAAGTGTAGGTCGGTGGTCTGCGAAGTGAATGAGAGGGGAGTTAGTGATAGAACTCTGCCCTGTGGTTTTCAGTGATGGGAATTCTGAGACTAAGGATTAAAGACTGAGCCCGGTTAACAGCAGACAAAGTGAATTGAAGCCTAGCCCTAGAGAGCGTCGGATAGTTAGCAGAGGCTTAGATCCAGAGTGGGTGGATCGAGTGAATTCGGACCTGGAGAAAGGCTAGTATACCTGTCGTGTTGGAGGAGATTAAGTAGGCCTTGAGAGGCAGTGTTCTTTGAGGTTAAGTTGTGATGAAGATATATTCGGAGAGAATTATTGTTCCTGGATTTATATGTTGTGTGTCCGTGTTCATTCACAATTAAAGGATATTCTGTGCGCACCCTTACTCTTGCTAATTGACTCGCGGATGTGTGCTGCAATGAGGACTTGTGGTGTGAGATAGGTGGCAAGTTCAGCTTCCAATCTGCAGTGTGATACTATAAGCATTAGAACCTTGACAACGACAAATCTCATTCTGGTGCAAAAGAGTTTGTGTCACGCAAGATTATCTGGGAGGCTATGTCCGGTCAAGAACAATATAGACATTGTTGTCATTCTGTTTATTTGTGAACTCATCGCTTAGAGAGGATACTAAGATCAGATATATTTGTCGGGCGCCTGAATACAACTGGAATTGTATCACGACGAAACTGAGGTATCCAGCAGACGACTCGTCTCAAAAGTGTCGGAGAATTAACGCAAAGGTCACGGGTCAGCACAGGTAAATATTATCGCTGTCTGGAGATAAAGACAGGAGTGTGGGCCAGGGCTGGCAGACAGTTCACGAAAGGCCAGCGCAGTACATCAAAAACAGCCAGCGTGGTAAATACTGGTGCAGAAATCGCCCAGGAAACAGGCGATTAGCGGACAAAGGGTTGTCCACGAAAAACAGACAGTAGTAGGACAGTATTGCTGAACCAGTGTGTGTGTGTGTGTGTGTGTGTGTGTGTGTGTGTGTGTGTGTGTGTGTGTGTGTGTGTGTGTGACGAAGACAGGTGTACGGCGTTTTCAGAGTTCAAGAGGGCAGCTCATGTAAACAGGAGAGGGGGTGCGCCAGAGGAGTTACTGGTGTAATGTATGGTTACAAACTCGCCCGGGGAGAGGAGTTATAGGAGAAAAGTGTGGAAAACACACACAAGTGACAGTTGCTAGTCCACCGAGGAGGAGTAAAAGTCGGTGGTAGAACAGTGCGTGTATTTGTTTATAAAGAAAATGTTCCATCAGGTCAGTGAAGATGGTAGTACACGGAGGTACTGTCTGAGGTGACCTTGCAAGGTCAAGGCCGTGTTCAACGGAAAGTTACTGAAGGAATAACAAGTTGTTTTGCATTGAAACCAGAATTTATGTTTCGTGTCGTTGTGGAATTGTGCTTTTGTCGTCATCGTATCACTGAGCAAACATTCTACAATAGTCAATCAAGCGCCGTCATCGCAAGAGTGATCGCATCTCTTTGCCACAAAGGACTTACTATACAGATTTAAAGCGCTGGACATTGGTTGCCAATTTGTCTGGTTAACCTTGTCGGTTAACGTTAATCCATAACATACATTACACAATCAGGGTACAAACACGTTACGGACTGTGTCGAGATAGAGCGTTTGGACAATTACTATCACCTTAAACTTTTCCGACAGTTGGGACTTGTTATCACCACGTGAAGGAATAAGTAACCACTCAACAAAACAATAATTCGTTTTGGGATCGAGAGTCGTAGTCACATTAAAATATTAACAGACATTTCCAGGCTATTATTGGAAACTATTAAAAAAAAAAACTAAGGACTTCATTGTTGTCGGCCAACCATTTGGACATTTTGTTTGCTCTCATCGTCTTATATATTGTTTTCGGGTGTTACGCAATTATTCGTATGTGGTCCAGTATTCGTGAAAAGTAGGATATTTTTGTGTTGTTCCGCGAAGTTCGTGGGACAGGGCAAAAGTAATATTTTGGGTGCACATTATATGTTGTTGGGAGGCAACTGACGAGTCAGCTTGTTTTGCGTTTGTTGAGCATTGGGTCGTCCCGACATTATACAATGTGTCCAAGTGTCGATCGTCAGATCTATGTACATTATTCATTTTATATGTCGTCGTTTTCCTGTTTTCTCTTTACTGTTACAAATGATATTTGGTTTCTTCGGATATATGGTGCTATTGTAATTCTCACGTTAAAAAAATCTCCTATCTAGATTGTTTTTGTTGAATTGTATGCGCACTAAATGTCTATTACATGGGCTTGTCGATTTCATTTATATTTTCTCTTTGTGTCACTAGCCTATGCGTGTAGCGTCGTATAGACATCACTTATTGTTATCATTCATTCGTGTGAGTGTATATATATATGTATATATATATATATATATATATATATATATATATATATATATATATATATATATATATGTCACAGCCTCACATAGGGACGGTACCAACATAAAAGTAAGAGATACTGGCGAAGGGATAGAACTCCAGCTAAAGGGAAAGAACCGAGTCACTCGAAGGCTCGAATAATCCAGAGCCTTCTCGAAGGACCGGTCAGTGTGTCCACAGCCCCGTGGACACTGATGGGGCCCGCCGATTGCGGGGTCCACGAGAAACTCAGAGAGAGTTGCCACCCGTGTCGGATTGCGACACGTGTGGAAGGACAGACACGGACTGGACATCGAGGAAGCAACAGGGCTTACCTTAAAGGGGCTTGATAGTAGACCCAATTGTATTTAGGGGTCTTATACATATGTTTAGATAGCTGTTAGAGTTGTTGTGTTAATAATGTTCATTGTAAACTCCTGTGATACGCAACTTGCTGATTGCTGGCTTGTGAAAACTCGCTTCGCGGGCGTACTGTAATATACATGTAAATAAATGATGCTAGATTGTATCTGAACGGAGTTTGTTGCCTGTATGAGCCCGAGTTTCATCCCCTAGAGATCTAGGACGGTGACAATATATATATATATATATATATATATATATATATATATATATATATATATATATATATATATATATATATATATATATATATATACATATACATATATATATATATATATATATATATATGTATATGTATATATATATATATATATATATATATATATATATATATATATATATATATATATATACACACACACACACACACATATACATTACATTGGCACCTTTCCGTCTTGACAGACGATAGTTTGGTACATTGTGCTTCAAAAAGGCTTAATAACTACGATCCATGGCGGTGGCGAGTGTGGCTGGTAAGGCCAATTCTTGCTGCAAATGTTTGCCCACTGTAGGTGCATGTGAAAACATGGTCACTTCCACCATTTTGCACCATCTTATGTCTCTCACGCTCTGTGTGTGCTTTATCTGCAATCATTTTCTCTTTTGTCTTCATTCCATTTCTGATAGTTGCCCTCCATGCAACACGTTCAGCGGCGACGTGCTCCCAATGTGCATTATCAATGCCTGTATCAATCATGTCCTGCTTACACACATCTTTGTATCGTAGTAGAGGCCGACCCTGAGATCTCCTACCCGTCTGTAATTCACCAAAAAAGATGTCCTTTGGTATTCTACCATCATCCATCCTCCTAACGTGTCCTATCCATCTAAGTCTACGAAGACTGAGCATGGAATACACCGTCACACAACCTCATCTTTCCAATACTTCAGTATATGTGATTTTGTCTTGCCACTTAATACCAAGTATTCTTCGCAGACACCGCATATGAAAGCTGTTTAAACATTTCTCTTGGCGTGAGTAAGTTGTCAAGGTTTCACTGCCATAAAGAAGTGTACTAAGGACACAGGCTTGGTAGACGAGGACTTTTGTTTTGGCAGTAAGCTTCCTGTTCTCCCAGACTCTTTTTGCTAACATGTTCATTGTTGTTGCTGCCTTGCCAATCCTGATGTTTATTTCCTGATCGAGGGATAATTTGCTATTTACCTCTGATCCTAGATATGTAAAATGGTCTACTATCTCCAGTTCGGCGTCGTCAATAAAGATTGATGGTACACCATGTGCACCTTGTGACATAATCTGTGTCTTCTTTTTGTTAATTGTTAAACCAAATTCAGAACAAGCATTGGAGAATGCAGATAGTAGATATTGTAATTCTTCCTCAGAGTGGGTCGTAATCGCAGCATCATCCGCAAAAAGCAAATCTCTGATTAGTACCCTGCTAATTTTGGTCTTGGCCTTCAATCTCTGAGCATTATAGAGGCCACCATCTGAGCGTGAGTAAATGTATATACCGTCATCCTGATCACGAAAGGCATATTTCAGTAGAAGTGAAAAGTATATCCCAAAGAGGGTGGGAGTTAGTACACAACCTTGCTTAACTCCACTCTTGATTTCAAACTCTTCTGAAGTTGAGCCATCAAACTTGATTATACCCTTCATGCCTGTGTGGAACGATTCCACAATGGACAGAAGAGTTGGTGGGCAGCCAATCTTCTTTAGTGCTTTGAACAGACCCTCACGACTGACCAATTCGAATGCCTTTGTGAGGTCAATATAGGCAATAAACAGTGGCTGATTTTGTTCTCGGCATTTTTCTTGCATATGTCGCAATGAGAATATAATATCAATGGCAGACCGGTTCTGACGGAAGCCGCACTGTGATTCGCGGTAGACTTGATCTCCCAGGACTTGAAGTCTGTGCAGGACAATTCTGGCAAATACTTTCCCAACAATACACAGAAGTGAGATACCCCTATAGTTGTTACAGTCTCTCCGATCTCCCTTGTTCTTGTACAGCGTTATGATGTTTGAATCTTTGAAATCCTGTGGGACTTGTCCTTCTCGCCAGCATAGCTCTGTTAGCTGGTGGATCTGTAGAGCGAGTGTGTCTTGCCCACTCTTGATTACCTCTATTGGAATCCCATCCTTACCTGGAGCCTTGCCAGATGCAAGTTCATTTATAGCACACTTAACTTCTGTTATAGTGGGAAGTGTGTCCAAGTGGTCAAGAGTTGGCAGGGCCTCTATGGCGTTGAAGGCATCATCCGCAAGCTTGGTCTCACTTGAGTAAAGCTCTAAATAGTGCTCGACCCATCTATCCATCTGCTGTTTCTTATCAGTGATGATTTCTCCAGTCAAGGCTTTCAGCGGTGCACTTCTTTTGATCATTGGACCACAGGCTTTCTTTATTCCTTCATACATGCTTCTGATGTTTCCCTTATCACTTGCGATTTGAATGGACTCACATAGCTTGATCCAATAGTCATTCGCACACTGCCTGGCAGCCTTTTGTACATCCTTCCTCGCTTGCTTCATCTCACTCAGAGTGTTACACGTTGGTCTTTCCTTGTTTCTTAAGAGAGCTATCTTCTTTTTATCAATCAAGGGCTGCAGTATCTGGCTGTTTGCCGCAAACCAGTCCTGCCTCATATGATCCACAGTGCCGTAAACCCCTACCGCTGTTTTATAAATTATATATATATATATATATATATATATATATATATATATATATATATATATATATCATGTGCCATGCCGGTAAGCGTGGGCGGTCATGTTCTGCCATCTCACTCGATCATCAGAGTCGTGGATCAGCTCTGTGTTCCTGTCTCGACCATGCCACCAGGCCAAGCCATCCAGGTATTTGCTTCTAGGTCTTCCCCTTGGTCTCCTCCCTTCGATCTTGCCAGTTGTCACCAAGTTCTCCAATTCAGTTCTTCTCATAACATGCCCAAAAAATTTTGACCGTCTACGTCTAATGACTCTAATCAGTTTACGATCTTCATTTGTTTCTTGAAGGACTTGTTCGTTGGTTTTTCTATCTGTCCATGGTAATCTTTGCATTTTCCTCAGAAACCACATTTCCACAGCCATTAGCTGTTTTTAAGCTTGACTGCTTATTGTCCACGCTTCACATCCATATAAAAGTATAGGTTCTATGTAGCATCTCAACACTCTTTTTCTCGTTTCAATTGATATCTTTTTGTTGGTCAGTATGTTTTTCATCTTGCTAAAGGCTACCTTCGCAATGGCAATATATATATATATATATATATATATATATATATATATATATATATATATATATATATATATATATATATATGTTTAACAATATTTCCAGGAATTTTTTTAACAGCTATTTGTTATATATTCGAGGGAGTATAGGCAATACCCCCCCCCCCCTATAACCTAGTGCTTATAGAGTGACTGGATGAGTACAGAGTGTTATTGTTAGTACTACGAATTTACGTATAGTCTGAGTGGTCGCGTACTAAGGGAAGGAACATAAGACTAGAAGCAGTGTCTGTATATTATAGTTTTCTGACAGACAGCAACGTGTCCACAAGTACAAGATGCCTACTTTAATGGAATATATTGAAGCAGGGGAACGGTTAGGCCTGAAGGGCAAAGATTTGCAGGAGTTTGCAGAAGCAAAAGTGAAAGAATATAATCAATGGGAAAGAGATCAAAGACAGGCTGAGAGAGAATAGAGACAAGCTGAAATGGAAAACACGCGTCTACAGGAAGAGAGAGAGACACTAGTGAAACTAGAAATGGAACAACAAAAACGCCTACAGGAAGAAAGGTTAGCTGAAGCCCAAAGCCTACAGGAAGAAAAGCTATCTGAAGCAAAGCGCCTACACGAAGAGAGAGAGAGAGAGAGAGAGACACACACACACACAAATGGAACATGAAAAGTTAAAATAAACAAATGCGGTGGAAATCGCGAAAGAGAAGATTAAGATGGAAACTGAAATTGCAATAAAAAAAACTAGAATTATCATCTCAGGTTCAAAGTGAGGAAAGCAGAAGACATTCGCAGTCGTCACAACGATTGAAATTGCCATATTTTACGGACCGTGACAATCTTGAATCTTATCTTGACAGATTTTAAGCGTCTGTGAATGCTTTAGGCATTCCAGATGGAGAATATTCTATGATACTCAGTGAGTATCTCATGGGAAAGGCCCTAGATACCATGTTCAATTTACCTGTGGAAGAAAGAAATAATTATACTATTCTGCGTCAACGTTTGCTTACAAAGTTCAAACTAACTTAGCATGGATATATAACAACGTTCAGACAATTAGTGCCAGAGATAAATCAGGATTTTACAGATTTTGTCAATACAGTGAAGAACACTTTTAATAAATGGATGGAGCTTGCAGAAGTTGGGAAAGATTTTAATCGATTAGTGGATTTGATGCTCAGAGACAAGGTATTATTGTCGTGCAATACAAACTTAGTGGCTTTCTTTGAAGAACGTAAACCAAAGGACATAGATACAATGTCCCTATTAGGGCAAAACTACATGACTGCACATCCAAACAGCCCTATTGGCAGACAGATTGATGAGGAAATAGTCTGTGCAGCGTATACTAAACAGGATCAGAATCCTGAGATCAGACCAAGATCGAGAAGTGTAGACTTAATACATATGTATGAGCAACAAGAACCTCAAGACAATGGTTTTCGTGGCAACAATTTTGGCAGATCAGGGCGTTACCCATACAAAAGAGGGAATTTTAAGAGACGTCCGAATGACTATGCTGGATGTTGGAATTGTGGAAGCTGGAGACATAAGGCAGCACAGTGTGATGCACAACCATCTAGTGGGCCAACGAATAACAGGAAAAGGAGATCATTTGTTTCAACTGTGGAAAAAAGAACCATTTCAGCTATTAATGTACGATGGGAGAAGCTGAACACTCTAATGCAGCGCTGGTAATTGAGACGCTTAAGTGAGAGTTGTAGTGGATGCAAACCTCTTTTTGATAATAACAGTCAGTCGGTCTTATTATGCGGTCACACAGTTCAAGCAGGATCAGCAGTGCATGCAGGAGGAAGTCTGAAGCTACACCATGGATTCGTTAATGATAGGCCAGCGTTTACAATTAGGGATTCCGGATGCACTACGATCGGAATCAGAAAAAGTTTGGTAGATCCCTCGGATTACAAGGGAAAAAAGTTAAATGCATAACAATTAAAGGGACGGTAGAATTCTATCCATTGGCCATCACCATGATCATAGTAAAAACACAATATATCACAGGGAGAGTGATAGCGTGTGTTCTGGACTCACCAGTGGCAAATCACAACATAGGAAATGTACCACGAGTTAAAGATTGTACAGAATAGAAAGTAGTTTATTGGGACCAGAAACATAGCTTATGCAGTAACGAGGTAGTTACCAAAAGAAAACCTAAATTAGAGAGTATAGCTGAAGAAGAAGAGGCACTTGAAGTAGACACAGAGGACAAGGATAGTACAACTGAGCAAGTGAGAATGGATCTCAAACATAGCTTTAGTGAATCCCAGAGACAAGATACAACTCTGGACAATGGTGGTCGAGGGTGTAGTAAAGTAGAACATAGGAAATCAAAGAAGGGTAGATGGTGCTTCGAAATGAAAAACAATATTCGCACTTGCAGTTTTTCAGATGACAAAACTACACGTAGGCAAGTAGGAGTACCCTTAGCACATAGAGACCGATATACAAGAACAGCTTAGGATAGGGCATGTGCAGGGCACATAGGAATAAGGCGTATGCAGCAGAGAGCATGGTGCCAGTTATATTGGCCAGGATTCTGTAAAGAGGGCAAGCTAAACAGAGAATCCGGTAGAGGGGTGCAAGAGATAGATAGAAAAGTTAAGTCAGCTCAAAAGAGTTCTAACGACATCACGGACCCAGGGTTAGGGATTGCATAAGGTGTTTTAAATATAGAGGGACCGTGAGTGATGGGTTCACGAAGGGTAGATGCATCATCGACAGGAATCGGCGGATGTTTAATGCAAGAAAATAACCACCTGATAGAGGGTAGGTACACAAATAAGTTTTTGTGTACTTGGGGATGTTAATAGACCTGTGGGTACACAGATATAATGTGTGATATAATGTGTTGATTATTATGCGATGTTTTAGCATATGCATTGGTACACAAGATGGAAAGTTGGTTGTGTTGATGTATGGGAATATAGGAGTTTACTACGTTTATTCGATATATTATTTAGTGTGGTAGCTAGAGTGAAATGGAGTCATACTTACGGCTACCCAGGCAATGTGTCTGGGTCACATATTTGATAAGTATTAGTCTCCCAACATTTGAAAACGGTGTTTTCTTTTGAGGATGGGGTAATGACACATGCCTGGGGTCACTGACATTAAGGAGAGTGACCTTAGTAGCAATGCTAGTACATAAACAAGTGACCGGGCATGAGAAATAATAGACGAAAGTTGGAGACAGTGAGTTAAGGGGTGTGAAGGGGTTTTTAGCCCGCTAGTGTGGATGGGGGAGACAGACAGTTGAGCTGGGGATAGTGTTGTGTGGAGCCTAGGGAGGGCTGCAAGAAGGGTTTTAAAAAAAAAGAGAGTGACAAAAATTGTAGGGGACTGTTCAAGTTGAGACAGAGGGAGGGTCGGATCGTTTTGCTGCAGTTGAGTGTTGGGAGCCGACAAGTGTAGGTCGGTGGTCTGCGAAGTGAATGAGAGGGGTATTAGTGATAGAATTCTGCCCTGTGGTTTTCAGTGATGGGAATTCTGAGACTAAGGATTAAAGACTGAGCCCGGTTATCAGCAGACATAGTGAATTGAAGCCTAGCCTTAGAGAGGGTCGGATAGTTAGCAGAGGCTTAGATCCAGAGTGGGTGGATCGAGTGAATTAGGGCCTGGAGAGAGGCTAGTATACCTGTCGTGTTGGAGGAGATTAAGTAGGCCTTGAGAGGCAGTGTTCTTTGAGTTTAAGTTGTGATGAAGATATATTCGGAGAGAATTATTGTTCCTGGATTTATATGTTGTGTGTCCGTGTTCATTCACAAATAAAGGATATTCGGTGCGCACCCTTACTCTTGTTAATTGACTCCCGGATTTGTGCTGCAGTGAGGACTTGTGGTGTGAGATAGGTGGCAAGCTCAGCTTCCACTCTGCAGTGAGATAGTATAAGCATTAGAACCTAGACAACGACAAATCTCATTCTGGTGTAAAAGAGTTTGTGACAGTACTGCCTGCTTCATCTGGAGACTCGAGCTGCATCATCGCGAGTCTGGCTTTTCCGACTTTTGAATTCTTCCATGAGGGACAAAAACGGGAGGACGCACTTACTTTGTTTACAATGCAGTGCAACCATCGTGAGACATGGTGTTGCTCCAAGCCATTTCCTTATGTACTTACTTATTTTCATCTCCATCGTCTTTACTGTGCTCGTGCCTATGTCATAATTCAGCAAAGGCCACTGGAGTTGGGAATAAGCATGAAGTGGAGACACCAGATCTTGAATTCGCCGATCAACCTGCTTTTATCGACCGTACGCAGACCGTTTGCCACTGTATCTTGTATTTATACCACCGCGTTCCATCGGGTTGCATCGTACACACGGCTGAGTCTCTTTACCGGTTCCTCTACCACAGTGGGAATTGCCTGCCTGGCAATTATGAACAACCCTCCGCCACTCTGCCCTTCACGATCGACAGGCTTCTTGAATTCTTCAGCTTGAAGCTCATCCTGCACTAGCGAATTAGTTCATCTAACCCGTGGAGGATGCTGCGGGCATCACTCTCCTTCGGTACCAGGATTGTCGTATCGTCCATGAACGCCTTCAATGTCGGAATGTTCCATTCCTCGCTGAGGTTCGGACCGTGTGCGTAGCCTGATGCCGCATCCAATATCAATGTCATGGCCATGACGAATAATGTCGGCGAAATTGTACATCCCAGGGCAATACCCAACTGAAGGTCGATCCATCTGGTCGTGAAAGTCTTGGTCGAGAAACGGAGAGAGAAGCCCGAGAAGTACTGCATAAGCATTGCTCCAATCTCCTCGGGCACGTGTTACGTTTTTAGGACATGCCACAACATCAGGTGGGGCACTGATCTGTACGCGTTTGCTAGATCCAACCATATCACGTGGAGTTCTTCATTCTTCGTTTTCTCTCTCTTGATGGCTTACCAGATACTATACTACACCACTCTACACTGCATTGTATTGTATCATAGAGCCAAGGTTGTACAGTGTCTTGCACGTTTGCTGATCAGATGAGGGCATATTTTCAGTGATCGAACGAACGGACGAACGAATGAACGAACTCTATTTTCAAAGGATCACAAATTGGGCATCCAGGTCCGTCTTTCATTCGGCCTTTCCAAAAACTTATTTTTCGTACATCAATTACTATTTTTAATGTTACATTCACATAGGAAAACATACACGGTCACATTAAAGTTGTGAGCATAAACAATGCATATTACCATGTTATGAAACAGGCAGGTAGCCAGACACACATACACAGATCATGCATAAACGCATAAACACTGATATCATTTACGAAAACTCTCACAGTTATGCACCTCAATAACACACAAATACACATTCCCTCGTTTACACATATACTTACAATCACAAACTCACTAACAAACGTTTACTGATACATACATAATACTCTCTCTCTCTCTCTCTCTCTCTCTCTCTCTCACTCTCTCTCTCTCTCTCTCTCTCTCTCTCTCTCTCTCTCTCTCTCTCAACTGGACATCCAAATGGACGCAGCCTAAAATTGGTACAGGAAATGTCCACTGACGTAAAGGCGTCCTGCCAGATATTGACCACTTCATCCGGCGAGCGCCGATTCTTCTTCTTCTTCTTCTTCTTCTTCTTCTTCTTCTTCTTCTTCTTCTTCTTCTTCTTCTTCTTCTTCTTCTTCTTCTTCTTCTTCTTCTTCTTCTTCTTCTTCTTCTTCAGCTTTCCGAGCCATTGAGGTTCTTTGCTGCAAATACAATCCGTCTCCATTCGTCTCTCTGGTGGACCTTCTCTTGCCAGCCGTTGATACAGAGCGCCGATTGCTCTGTAAAAATATCGGGCTAGCACCATCGTCGTTGTGATGACGTACTCCAGCAACATTGTCGTTGTGATGACGTACTCCAGCAACATTGTCGTTGTGATGACGTACTCCAGCAACATTGTCGTTGTGATGACGTACTCCAGCCACATTGTGGTTGTGATGATGTACTCCAGCAACATTGTCGTTGTGATGACGTACTCCAGCAACATTGTCGTTGTGATGACGTACTCCAGCAACATTGTCGTTGTGATGACGTACTCCAGCAACATTGTCGTTGTGATGACGTACTCCAGCAACATTGTCGTTGTGATGACGTACTCCAGCAACATTGTCGTTGTGATGACGTACTGCAGCAACATTGTCGTTGTGATGACGTACTCCAGCACCATTGTCGTTGTGATGACGTACTCCAGCTTCCCTTTCTCATGACGTGCCCACAGAATGTAGACTGTCTACTTCTGATACGAGATACCAGTTCTCTTTGTGAGTTCACTTCTTTCAGAGTATCTTCATTGCTCTTTCTATCCGTTCACGGTGTTCTCACAATTACTATATAAAACCACAACGCCTCAGCTTCCACATCATCCCTCACTTGTCTGCTAGTTGTCCATGATTAGCATCTGTACATCAGGATCGGCTCAATTTAGCTTCTTTTCCTCACTTCGATTGACACAGATAAACTACAGAGAAGATTCTTCATCTTGTGAAATGTTGCCTCTGTTTTGGCTGTTCTACATTCAACTTCCCTAATACATCATCTATTTGCTATTGTTAAATACATTGACTTGTTTCGGATTGATTCCGATCACTTTGGTGTTGCATTTAATAAATAAAATCTTTAATTTGCCTCGAAGTAGATTTATGTTATATGCCTGTGCTGTGATAGGGCCATCACAATCTGTAGCTGAAATACGTGACCAATCTGTCCCTTACTTTAGCAGGCGATGAGCCAACCGTCGAACCCGCCTCGGACCGTGCTCATGACATTATTAGTGCAGTTATCTATCTGAATAACGATGACACAAACAACAGATTGCACGATTTATTGCCTGGCATATTTCGCTGCATCTCGTCAGGTACACACTGCAGAAATCACACATTATAAAGTGAAATAACTAGATAAATCATTCAAGCTGAAATATACACATGTTCGCACAGTAATTTCGATTGTCTACCATGGTAATCTTAAACTGACTAACATGTCTTTCTGTTTGCACAAAGCCTGCGTACGTAGGTTGATCATTATAGCTTCTGCAAACTTTAACAATCGACTACTTTGTGTGTTGAACAACACACGGAAGGCACTGTCTCTCTCAATCACGTGACCGATCTCGAGCACACGTCTCGCGACCGATGAAGCGGGACTGTTCCGATGTGTCGGCCTACCTAGGCTTTCATCGTCTGTCTGTAGTATCTTG
Source organism: Cepaea hortensis (assembly GCA_963921405.1). Lineage (NCBI taxonomy): Eukaryota > Metazoa > Mollusca > Gastropoda > Stylommatophora > Helicidae > Cepaea > Cepaea hortensis. Next base: position 21,005,724 of record OY992891.1, read on the forward strand.
GCGACCCAGTTCTGAATGTGTTCCAACACCCTGTTATGTAACTGTCGCCCTGTTCTGCCGATGTAGATGGCCTCGCATCTGCATGTAAATTGGTAAATACAATTCGATTTGGCGTACAAAGCTACAGGTTCCTTTACTGCTGGGGTGGGGATCGGTGTGGTTCTGTACCTGATAACTGGAGTTGCAGCACAGAAATTTCTCCCGACTGCTGTGATGAGCCGGTACCGCAGACGTTGCATTACGTCATCCCCTCTGAAGGTTAGCTGGATGAATACCTTGAGTTTAGGGACTGTAGTTTTTTCTGGTTTTGGTTTGGGCTGTTGGCAGTGGCGCTTTATAAATCCTCTGGAGTTCCCATTCAGGTTTAAGGCATTCTTCAGAGTTTCCAATTCCTCTGTCAGTGTGTCCTGGGTGCATATCTTCCTAGCACGGTCAAACAGGATCTGTACTAGGCCCCGTGTGTACTGGACAGGTGCGAAGCTCCGAAAATTTAAGTATTGGCCAGTCCATGTTTCTTTACGGTACACCGATCTTTGAATTATGCCGTCTGCTCTACGTCTCATTAGAATATCTAGGAACGGCAACGCTTCGTTGTGTTCGTGTTCCATAGATAGAGAGATGTTTTTATGTGTCGCGTTCATTGTTCTCTATCAACAGAATGTTACACTTCACTGCACAATTATTCTTTCTTGTAATCATTACTTCTGTTGTTCTGTAATTATAGTTGTGTGTACACGTGTTACGTATTATAACCTCTATTTCTGTTGTTCTGTTATTCCATCTAAGAGTACAATGTTATTTGTTATAAAGATTACTTCTGTTGTTCTCCTGTTACATTTTGGAGTAAAATTATTCTTGGTTAAAACCATTACTTCTATTGTCCTGTTGTTACATTTAAGTGTACACTTGTTCTTTGTTATAGCCAGTACTTATGTTGTTCTGTTGTTAACTTTGGGTGTAAAAGTGTTCTTTGGTATAACCATTACTTCTTTTGTTGTGTTGTTGCATGTAGGTGTACAATTGTTCTTTGTTATAACCAGTACTTTTATTTATCTGTCGTTACGTTTAGGTGTACAAGTGTTCTTTGTTATAACCATTACTTCTGTTGTTCTGTTGTTCCATTTGGGTGTTCAGTTGAACCGTGTAATAACCATTACTTCTGTTCTTCTGTTGTTCAGACTAAGTCCTTTGGTTTGACTTTCTCTTGTAATTATGTGACATGTCTTGTAGCAGCGTTTCCTTTTCAGCGACCAAAACGTGTCATCAGCATAACGCAGGCTGTTTACATTATGCCCACCAACTGATATTCCTGGCATGTCTTGTATGGGTCACATTATTACTTCGCTGTATAAATTGAACAGATCGAACGATAGTACACAAGATTGTCTAAGATTTGTTTAATGTGTGAAAAATGCCAATTGGTTGTCATTTCTTATAGCTGCTCCTTGTTGCCAATGCATGTTCTTCATTATTCCTAGATCTTTACTACCGTTGTTTAAAATTTCTAACATTCTTTTAATTTCTTCGTGTTTCACTTATCGAATGCCTTAGTGTAGCTAGTGAAGCACAAATATTGATATAGCCAAAGATAAATCCATTTCTCTAACACAAAACGAACCTTTGTGACATTATCATCTCGCATGCTGGCCCGTTCATTGAGACATGTTCTGAGTTGTTCTAGTGGTCTCACTCGATCGTTTAACATCTGACACAGGATCCGGAACTGTACATTTGACAAAAATACTTACATTACGAGATAGAACATCAATGATGTGATAGACATTTATCATATCAGTCAATAAATCAAGTGTCTTCTTCACAATGACTGTTAGATGCCTTGAATATTCAAAATTGTCTTTTCTGAAGTTGGTTCTTCCCCTTTCTCCTTCAGTTCCTCCTGTTCGTTCTCACCTCTTCCTAATCATATTCTTCCATCTCACCCTCTTTTTCATCCCCTTCTTCATATTTCTCCTCATCTTCCTCTTTCTCTTCTTCACCCTCTTCCTAGGCCTCTGCCACCTCCTCTTTTTCTTTCTC